>CM076572.1:1037358566-1037938649 GCA_034641835.2 Pinus albicaulis | reverse complement strand
GACATTGATTTCACACTTGAAGCCACCTAAAGACTGTTAGTCATCAATAATTTTTTCATTGTTTATGACTAAATTATTATCCCAAGATTTCTAGAAACAAATTTCATATACATTGTGAGTTCTAGAAATATCACTGCCTTCATTATCCTTGAGATAATTTTTCACTATTTCATCATTTCATCCTATCTAGCTTTGCCTACCAGTCTCAGAATACCCATTAAGAGCCCAGGTCACTCATTTTATCTATATCTTGTCACCTTTGACCCAAATACCCTGTTTTTGTTTCACCTAAAAACCCCACTGCTACCTAATCTCACCAATCAATCAGCTTGTTGTGTCCCCCAAACTACTCCTAAACACTGATAGTCTCAAACTATCTATGTAAACTCTTTAATAAATCAAGTACATTGGGTTTTGGGTCTTCAACACATTAGTTTATCATGAACTCTATCTCACACTTGATAAATCCTAGGTTCTAGGTTTTAGTCCAAAATCCAAGTCCTAGAAAGCCTCCACTAGGCCACCTAGAGTTTCACAAAGTCATAGGGTGGATTTGGTGCCCTACAAACTCTTTTTTTCCTATATGAAGAAACTACATTCAAAGAAGGAAAGGACTGGTGATCTTGTGTTAAACTCATCAAATAGATCATTTAGAAGGTATTTGGCCTGAAGCACAAGTTTTGTAGGGGGACAGCTGCCCCTTGCTTACATTTCTACAAAAAAGTAAAAAGGCTATCAACCTAGCAAGAGGTAAAGTAATGAGAGGCACCATCACAAGAAAACCACTCACAACCAAGAAGAAAGCAGCAAGGTATGGGTTTGATGGGAATATGGGTTTATGACTGTTTTGATCAATAAATAAGAAATACCAGGGTTACAAAGGCAAAGGACACCTCAACCCCTTCAAATGATCATTGAATATTTTTTAGAAATAAGTAATGAGTTTGATAAGTTTTTCTTTGAGAACGTAGAAGACAACACTGTTTGCTTTTTCTAAGCATCCCAAAAAACTCAGAAGTTTTGGAAAATGGACAAAGATGGTCCAATAGTGACAAAGAAGCCTCCTTCATCACAGCAAATGGTTTCAAAGGGTTTTCAAACTACCTTCTAGGGTTTGGCAGACAAGCACTAACTCCACTTCATCAAAAGGTAAAATTAGAGGTTTTAAAGAAGATCAAGAAGGGCAGACATGAAAATCAATACTCCATTACACCAAAGGTAGAAAAATGATGAAGAGTATCAGCAAAAAGAGGCAAGAAATGTCATTTCAAGAGTCTTTTTTCTGAAGAACGGTTAGAGGCATATTCAAGTGGCCTGAGAAACAGATATACCCCTGGTTTACAGCAGAGTAGTGGAACTCCCAACAAGGGCCTCCTTATCAAATGACTATTCTGAAAAATATAGATGAACATGAATGGCACTTTACAAGACTATCAAAAGTGTTTTCTTACAAGAAAATTGATAACGTCAAGGCAAGAAATGTTTCAAATAAAGGTGGCACATCTCAAAAGGCCAAGCTGCTGTTTATACTTACTGCTAGGGTATTTATCCCACCAAGAGGTTTTTTCCTCATTACTTAAAGATAAAAACATAGCAGAATATTAGTCAAAGGGAGAAATTGAAAAAAATGATAATTTTGTTGTGTATAAGTGTTAAAAGTCATAAAACAAGTTCATTTTCCAAATATAGGTGAGAGGCATAGTCTTGGCTTCTTCAGCAAGGTTATCAATTTGAGAAGAAACTTAAGATGCCTCCAGTAGTAAAAAGAACAATGTTTTAATCAAACTACCCATCTACAGGACCAAAGAGCCAAAGGGATAGTGAGCAAAATAAAAAGGGAACAAACCTTACAAAGTGGGTTTTGCCTTTAATTTTATCAAAGGGTATAAAAAAACTCCAGAAAATCATCTCCCATTCACCATTTGGATATTTTTAGAAGGAGTGAGGGTTTTTTCGAATTTTCTGAAAGAGTACTCGGGCAAATTTTTTCGAGCACTGTGCTCCTAAGTAGCTGCGCTGTGCTCATGTAGCGTCTCCTTGTGCTATTTTCCATTCGGCGCTACGTTCCTATCCGGAGGCGCTGCGTGCCTGTAGAAAACATCACATGCAACCTCTGCACGAAAACCCTTTCAGGGCCACCCAGCACCATGTTATGCTCCTACTATCTGCCCAGAGCCACCCGACACCCTCGTGCAGCGGTTTCCCAGGCTTTTCGAACTGCACGTAGTCGCATTCAGGGCCGCCCAAGAGGTGACCTGACACTGCCAGGCATGTTCAGGAGCTACGTGCAGAAGCTGTGTTGTGCTCCTACCACAGTGTGCAGCCTCTACCTGATTTTTCGTTAAGAAGGTGACCCGAGCAGCCCGACCGAAGCTGTGTTGCGCTCCTGCCATAGCATGCAGCCTCCGCACAAAAACACGTTCAGGAGGTGACCCGAGCCGCCTAGGCACGTTTTTTGAGATAGTTTTTTTCTGCTGTGGAGGCATTTAGAGAGGTATTTTGAACTTTTCCTTCATGTTCATTGTTTTATAAAGATAAGGTCACAAAGAAAATTGAAGGTTGGTTTAGAGAAGGCAATGAAATCCTAAAGAAAACACTTGGCCTACACACTGCTGGGCCTTGACCTAATTAGAAAACTTAACCATCTCATTCACCATTGTCACATCATTCTACAAGTAGTGCCAATTCTCTTTAAAGATTTTGAGGCAGGGGTAAAAAAAAAAAAATGTCTGAAGAAGAGAATGTTGACATTGATGAGGCAATTCAAAGGCCTAAAAAGCAGCAAAGGAAGGGAGGGATTCCAAATAGGTTTGAACCTTTAAGCACTGAAGATTTGATAACCTCTCCTACTATTTTTTCCTGTTTTCAAGAATTGGGATGCTATGAACTCTGTAAAAGAGTACAAAATATCCAAAGTCACCCTCAGTTGACCAAGATATTTTCCCTAAACCTTCATAATCATCAAGTACACCTAGCTGAGGTGAAATTTGAGTTGACCACCAATGCCATTTCTAGGGCCACTAGAATACCTTGCATAGGAGAAAAGTGGTTCAAACAAATGCATCTGGACCAAAGCCACTATCACCCATTCTTGAAACCAAGTTGTCAAGCTGATTTCAAAACCATGTTCCCCTTCTCTCATCTATTGGATAGATATGTTCTCCTAATGAATATCATTATGAAATACTTCACCTGTGAGGGTAGGTTCTCCAAATTCTATTCCTACCACATAAGACTCCTCATGCATTTCACCAAAAACAAGCTGCTACATATGCCCTACTACCTTTGCAAAAGTATTGAGAAAATTTCTTCCATCATGCAAAAGAGGCCTTCATCCCAACAAATGTCAAGCCTTTTTCATCATTCCCCCATCAAAGTGATTGTCTCACACCAACTAGAACAACAAGGCATCCCCTAGGAGGTTTTCATCACCCATGATGATTTCACAACTCCACAGCCCATCCCTCTGCAAATTCTACCATCATCATCTCAAAATACTCCTCACACACCTCCATCACCCTCCACTGACCTTGTTTCATCTTCTTCACATGAATCATTTCCTCAAATAGACCTTCCTCATTCACCTTCCCCTTGGAAATCAAAAAATGAAGAAAGCAGTGAAGGGGAGGAAGATGGCCAAGAAGAAAGCAGTGATGGCCAAGAAGAAAGAAGTGAAGGAGAGGAAGATGGCCAAGAAGAAAGCAGTGAGGGAGAGGATTATGAAAATGAATAAAGTAGTGAAGAAAAGGAAGATGGCCAAGAAGAAAGTAGAGATGGCCAAGAAGAGCAGAGATGGCCAAGAAGAAAGCAGTGATGCAAAAGAAAGAGATAAAATTAGTGATGCAAATAAAGAAATAAGTGAGGGAGAAGATTATGAAAATGAAGAAAGCAGTCAGCCAGATGGTGAGAAAAAAGGCCAAAACAGTGGGTCTAAAGTTGAAGAGGATGACTCCAAGGACACAGGGTTAGAGGCAGCTTATAAGAGGAAAACAGTGAGCCTAGTGACAGTCAACGAACAAATGATAGTCAAGGAAAAGAAGTAGACAATGAAGAAAGTGACACTGAAAATAAAAAGTACAGTGGAGAGGAGGCATATGAAAGCAGCAAAGAGGACAAAGAATATAGTGACCAAGATGGAAAAGGCAGCCAAGAAACAGAGTTTGAAAGTGATTTCAATGAGAAAAAAAATGAAGATCATGTGCCAATCAATGAATATGATGAACAGGACAGTGAAGAAGAAACCAACCTAGAGAACTCACATAGTGAAGAAGAAAATTACCATCACAGTAAGGGAAAGGCTGATGAGAATGCCCAAGATAGTGACCCTACCAAGAGTGAAAACAATGATACAAAGGCTGAGTTAGACAGTGAATATAGTGGGTCAAAATATGAAGAGGAGGACAGTCATAGAAATGAAGATATACCCAGTAGTAATGAAGACACTTCTAACATTTCAAAAACAGAGGATGACAGTCCTAAAGGTCTTGACAGTGATGATGGCATAAGAGATAGTGAGACTTCTTATCAAAAGGGCAGTCAAGGGCAAGGTGAAAAGGATGCACTCATAGAGATAATACATGAGGAGAAAAGCAGTCCTAAGGTCACTAATGATCAAAGTTTTCAAATGAAACTTGTTGTACCTTTCCCTGTTACCTATCAAAGAGGAGTGAGGCATGTGTTTGCTACCTCCAAAGGGAAATGGGTCATGTCATCCTCCTCAGCGAAAATTATTGACAAAGGTAAAGAAAAAGTAAAAGAGGAAGAAGACAATCATGAAGAGGAGAAATAATTTGAGCTCATTCACATAGACAGTGATGAGGAAAATGAAACAAGAATTGAAAAATCCCTTCTACAAGACAGGAATGCACAGATCAGGAATTTGGAAGTTGAACTAGAGAGAGCTAAGGATGTCATTCGCCTCTTGTAGATGTAGAAAAAACAAATGACTGGCCAGTAGGCCATCTATGAAGCAAGGGCGCTCAAATACCAGAAAGAAGCTCAAAGGTCACAAATGTAGTTGGAGGAATACATGGGCACTTATGAGGAGATTAGTGATGAAGAGGGACAAACTAGAATAATACCTAGGATTATGTGTCTTAGGAAATCATTGACAAAACAGAGAGAGGAAGAATTGGCCCAAGCACAACAATTCCCTCTCACTGAACTCCTTGCCATGGAAATTAAGCATAAAAGGGAATCATGGCTTGAAAGGGCCAACATACATCTTGATACCAAACTGAATAAGGCCAACAAATATTTGAACTTGCAAAGGAGAATGACTGAGCACTATAAATGAAGAAACCACTTTACAAGGAAAAAAATCAAAACTGCCCAAAATGAGGGCCTGGCAGAAAAATATGAAATATACCAAGCTAGGCTTAGTATTTTGGCCCAAGCTTCTCTACAGGTCTCCAAGGACCCATGAGGCACCTACCTACAAAATTTGAGAGAAATTGAACAACTTTTTGTTTTTTTGCAAATTTTGAGGCTAGGAGCGTTGTGTTGTGCTTTTTCCCAGGGCATATTTAGGAGGATAGGTTTACATTTTTGGATTCCCCGTCATTAGAGGAGTATTCTCACCAAATTTTAGCTCAGTTGGAGTTGTTTTGATCCCCCAAAAGGGTCAAAAAGCACTCAATTTTTCACCTTTCTGCCCACTTTTTTGAGCATGTGTTGTGCTCCTAGCAGTCTTGGAATTTTCACTTTTTGGGAAAATTTTTGAGGTCAGATTGAAGACATATAGGTATATCTGGAAAGTATACTTCAATGGATTTCCAGCGAGCCATCACGGAGCCTTCTCTGACATCGGGAAGGCCTCCAAAACATTACTACAAAAAGGCATTTTTCTATGCTGCGCTCCTGGCATAATTTTAATTTTTGACACAATGTGCTACGCTCCTGTAGGTGACTAGGCAGAATGTGCGTTTGGCAAGTTTTCATATGCTTTTCAGGGCCTAAAAGTCAATTTAATTTCTATTTTTTGCTGGAAAATATATTTGTTAGATATTTTTTTGCCTTGGGCCTTGCAAGGCCTCAAGGACAACTTAGGATATTTCTTGGCCAATAGGCTTCTAGATAGTCTCTTTGGTTTTCCTCTTCCTTGTTTGTTATATAATTCATGAGGATTCATTGTAAATAGTTGGGAACTTGATGTGTTTAAGATAAATACATGGTTTTTGGAAGTTGAAGAATAATTTAGTGTTGTGGAGCATGTGGATGTATTGCCTTGATTGATGGTGATGAAGGCTTGCTTATAGGATCCCTGAGTTTAGTTAATGGTGATGTATCTCTCATATGTTAATGTTTTTTCTTGTTTTCCATATGTCCATATTTCTATTTTGTAGTAGCTCAGAAGAGTATAGGATGAGAAATGTTTTTTGAGGCACATCAATCCTCCTGTCAGCTATTGTTTTCATGTTTTCTTCTGTTGGGTTAGCTTACAGAATTCTTCATTGCTCCTTAGGCCCACCTAAGCTTGTCTATTTCATTATTGGATTAATACGCTAGTTTATAAACATTATTCATGGTAAGCCTTGCTTTTTTACTACTATCTAAACTCTATCTTGAAATCTCTCTTTGATATATTGATTGCTAAGTTAAGTCAAAGAGGTCTTGTTTCGATCTTGCCCTTTGAATATGCTTATCAGTTTTCCTCAAAGTTATTTATAGTTTTATGAATGATGTTTAGGAATTCCCTCTTCATTTATTGATGCTATTTGTTTCTTATATTTTTTCAAATCTTGAAATTTGAATCATTGAAGTTAGATAAGTTTCCTTGCTTCTGTGTTCTACTAGATTGTTTATCTTCAATGTTTATTTGTTTAAAAGTATTGTCACTAAGTAAATGGTGTGCCCTATCTCATGATTAGTATATTTTTCTTATCAATATTAAATACCTCCCTTTTCATAGGTATTTTACAAAGGATTCTTAACTTCCCTTTTCCCTACCTTGGTTCCCAAACTTATTTTCCATTTCACCTCACACATAAACTTAAAAGATCCATTTACTACACTAGATTTGCCCTGTGATGTACCCCTATTCGCTACCAAGATATCAATAACTTCATAGACTCCATTGCCCAATTGATTTGATAAACTCTCACTCCACCTATCCTACTTAGTCATCGTGCCCCAACCCAAAACAAACAAACCTACACTTAAAAACTAGCCTAAAATCAATCATCCAAAGCAAACAAGTTCACATCCTTCACATAATAGAGAGAGCCCCCTCTAAGTCCAGAAAGGCTAGGTCCTAGGACTCCAAAGATTGGTCTGATGTTACCTTGTCATTTGGTTTACCAATCTGCCAACTCACGGGACACTAACATAATGGCGATCACAGTGGGACTAAGTACATAGTAGCCTAAAAGCTCTTATAGACTCTTTTAACCCTCAGTTAAACTTTGAAATCCTGTGATTTGTAAATCACCTCATCACTTTCACCAACACAATGGTGATCATGATGCAACCTCTGATGTCATTGACAATCTAAGTATCCCTTAGGACTTCAGAAACCTTCGTCAAATCATAGAGAACTTAACTGATAGCCTAAGAGTAGAATCTAGCTTTTTCACCATCCGAGCAAAATGATGACTCGGCTATAGGACACTCTTAAAATCCTTAGGGCTACATATAAAAACTCATAAAACCCCAAAACATCCCTAGATTGGCTTCTTGTCAGTATCGGTGGTGGACCATAGACACATATCTTCAAAACAACTAAAATATCCACCTAGCAACTCCACTGGCCTCCAGTAGGCCTTATAACCTTACTAGTGTCCCTAGACCCCTATAGGATTGTGCTAAATCAACCCTGGGAAGTCTAGAATCCAAGTCATACACTATGTGAGTTTAGAAAACATAAAAGAGGTAAAATTTTCAAAAATTTTGAAAACTTTCAGCCTCTCTAAATTTTGAGTTTGAAATCTGGCTTTGCGAAGAATCAATACCAGATCTCATCTGGACCCAAACCCTCCTACTATAGTTGATGAACTAGAAAGGATTTTGTGGCAAACTTCTGTAACTGGAAACTTAGCTACTAATAGGACCATTCATAAAGCAAGCTCTGTACCTGAACATTTTATAGCCTTGCAAGATCTCCAGTTTGACTTGCACCATACTAGAAACCTTTTCAGATTCAAGTCACAAAGTAGAATCAACCATACCTATCTTGAGCCCATAGACTTGTAGCAGAGTCCTAGCAGAGAATTTTCTCCTTCCACACCACCTGATTTCCAACTTCTCCACCATTTTGGCTCCTTTCACCCCAAGTCTACTCAGAATCAAAGTACTGGTCCAAGTACTTCCACCACACCCATTCACAGCTCCACTGTGCAAACCACTCCATCTCATATCACAAATCCTCCGCTTGTAAATCCACCATTAGCTCCTATCATGGTAGCATGGTATGCACCCCTTGTGTTACCACAGCCATTGGTACCTTTTCCAAATGATTACAAATCCAGAATCCCACACTTCACCAGGGCAGAATCTACCACTGCCCAACAACATGTAGATAGAATGAATGATGCTTTTGACTACATGGAATTAGAAGAGGAAACCATGAAGATGAGGATGTTTTCCCAAATCCTAGGAGGAGAAGCAAAGAAATGGTTCAAAATCCTAACTCCCAACAGCATACATGATCTCCCTTCCCTTTACCAAACTTTCATAAAAAATTGGGAAATCAAGAAAAACCCTCTTTAGATCCTCTCGGAATATAGAAATCTCAAAATAAACACAGGATAAAGTGTCCAAGGCTATTGCACTAGGTTCAATAGTGTTTACAACACACTACTGCCAAACATGAAACCCCCACTTGGCCTAGCCTTAGCTAAATTCCCGGAAGGTTTTGACCCCGACATGGCCTATCAGCTAAGATAAAGAGAGCACCTAACTTTAGAATACATGCAAAAGGGAGCTATAAGTTCAGAGGCCAACTTAATTGAAAAAAGAGCTAGGCTAAGATCAGAAAAGAGGGTAACCTACAAAGATGACACCATACCCTCCACTTCTTCATTTGATTCCAAAATTGACAACCTACTTAGAATCATGGAAATAATTATGGAGAGAATAAGCCTAAATGAGAGAACACCCCCTAGGGACAACCAACCAAATCCCCAAAACAGAAACCAGAATCAGAACTTTAGAAGAGACCCGCCCCAAAATAGACCAAGGGAAAATGATCAACAAATCAGGCCACCCTTCCAAAATAACTATGTTGACAAAGGGGAAAGAGATATTGAACAACCAGATGAAAATCATCTAAACTTAATAGGCTCTGATAGCGAGGATGATGTTTTTCTCACAGAAGAAGAACAAGGTTTTTTCTCCTCAAACCAAGATGAAACAAGCTATGAAGATTCTGAAGACCACAAATTGGGATTAGAAAACACCATAATGGAAGTCCATAGACAATATGATCTTAGGAGTAAGAAAAACCAAGACAACTCCAAGAAAAACAACTCAGAAATTTTTGTTAAGAAAACTCCCGAAAACATTCTTAAAAAAATAGCAGACAATAACAAAACCATGGCTAAGAAAACTGATCCTAACACAGACAAAACTAGCCAACCAAGTATTGACGCAAGCTGTCCTAGTACCTCTACTAGTGGCCCTGAGAAAACCTTGTTGACCAAAGCCCTGAATTAGAATCAGCAAATTAAAAATGTAGAAAAATTTATGACTGATAAAACTGATGTAAATATGTCCAAAACTCAAGAACCTTTCAATTTTGAAGGAGAGATTGCTAAAATCAAAATAACCATACCTCTCACTGAACTGGTAGCTCAGGATATGTACAAATCTCAGTTCTGAAAGTTTTGAACATAGGAAATGATACCAATACTATGAGTTTGACAGATAATAAACCAAAGCTGTTGTTTGGACCCAAAGTAGATGGAAAATACCAAGAAGGAGCCATTCCCCCATTCTATATTAGCCTAAAAATACATGAAAAAATCCTACATAATGCCATGCTAGACTTTGGTGCCTCTCAAAACCTCATGCCAAAGGTAGTGATGGAAATATTAGGCCTAGAAATAACTAGGCCCTACAAAGATCTGTATTTCTTCGATTCAAGTAAGGTTAAGTGCTTGGGCTTAATCAAGGACTTATGTGTCAATCTAACACAAATCCCTGCTAAGAGCCTGGTCATGGACATAGTCGTGGCTGACATTCCCCCCAAATATGGCATGCTTTTGTCCCGATCTTTGGGAGCCAAACTTCTGGGGAACCTCCAACTAGACATGTCTTATGCTACCATCCCAATTTTTAACCAAACAAGGAGACTCTACCGGGAATCTCACATGAATTATATGGTAAGTAGCCTAGATAGACCCAACAACACCCCTATCTATTCCATTTATTCAGACTTGGACTCATTCATCTTGTATAATGAAAATGACCTTGATGAGAAAGTGAATGAAGATTGTGAAGATCTAGGCACATTACAACAATCATATCAGTCCCTCTATGATGAGTTCGACAGTCAAAACTATCACAACCCTGAAACACCACAAGATAATAAAACTAAACTTGATTTTCTGCAAATTAAAAATGAAATATCAGAAACAAAAACCAATGTAGAACAGGAAATAGATTACTCAAAGGAAGGAAAACCCACCAAAATACAACTTCCTCCTTTTGCTAATCATGAAAAAATGATATACCCTCACAAAACACAAATATTTGGGAATCTGGAACAAGATAGTATTATTTTTTTGCCTTACCTAGATACTTCATCATCCAAGAATTTTTCCCTTCTAGAAAAATTGTCAATTTTCACAAATATTGCTATAGATCCCAAAGAAGTCCTTGCTAAAGCTGATATATAGACAGATAGCATGGGTAACCTTGAGAGACCGGAAATGATTAAGTTATCTAGAAACTTATCACTACACATAAAACAAAGAAATACAAGGCTATGCAAAAAATTTCAGAATACTTATGTGTGTAAGCAGGCTAATCTAAACACTTGTAACACAGACATTGTGCTGAAAAGCCCTCCTTTCAAAAATAATCAGGAAAACCTTGAGTAGTTGAAGATACTTGGAAAAAAAGAAAAATGACATAGGCTTTGTATAATGTTTAGGTACCAAGATCAACCCTTCCAAAGGAACAAATACCTTTTTACCAAAAAATATCATACTTTACAAAGGGTATGGTTTTCTAACCAAATCTCATTGCATGATAGTTTTTCAGGTTACCATTAGATGATACCACTTCAGATCAATCAGCTCAAAGATTTTTTCAAATTTCCTTGGGACAGTTGCATGCATAAACAAATACTTCCCGGGCTAGAAAGTGTTGGAGATACTTTCCGAAAAAACTATTCCTTTAATTTTAAATTTCTCTACTATGGTGTACATGGATGACTTTATCATTTGTTTTAAAGATGATAAAGAATACCTTGCCTACTTAAAGAGGATCTTTGACACAAACATATTTGAGGAGCAAAGGTCAAAGAAGAAGCACCAAGGGGATCATGGGTTTTCTGAAAACTCTTGTGATAATCTATATACCATGTTGTCAAATGGAGGTAACAATGTTTGAACTATTTACAAGAGCTGAATGGACAGAAAATGTTAGGAGATCCTTTTGAAGACAGGATACTCAAACACCATTGCCGTAAAAATACTTAGACATAGTTTTTTACTTATTGTACATACCATTGTTTAAAAGAAAAGGCCACAAAGAGAAAAACACAAAAACATAGAAAATAATGGAAAAGAGGGCAGATTCAAAAAACAAGGTACAATCCCATACCCAAATATATATATATATATATATATATATATATATATATATATATATATATATCAGTACTGAAAATGTGAAAACCTAAATGCCACTACTGGCACAAAAAGAATGTCTTGTTCAATCATCTATCCTAATCATGGTTGAAAATGTTTTAAATTTATTGTTGATAAGTTAGTGAAAAGAATGTTGACCAAATCATTAAAGCTTGACTTGTCAAAGAAAACAGACTAGGAAAGAAAGATATCGGTTCCACATTCTCAAAACATAACCAAGGAGAAAAATAGGGATGAATAGCAAACTATGTATCCTAGCCTTGATTTTTCTATGTCTTATTTTGTACAAAAATAACATTTGTGTGCAGCTTTTTTTTATGCCACAAACCCATGATAAATCAGATTGTCTAATCTTGATTTAGTCATGTTTTCAATTTCATGTTTTTAGCTAAGCGAATAAATCCTATCAAACATTTTAAACTTGACAGTTGAATACTATAGGTAGAGAATCAAAAGAGTTCATTAGCCTAATCTGAACTCCCAGAAGAAATAAGTGTAGAAGTAGATAGTTGTTTACTTTCAAAAATAAAAGGATGTCAAGGTTGCTAGTCTGAATGCACCTAAAGAAGAAAAAATGATAGGTAATTAGGTTGGGTAGGTAGAGATGGAATTAAGCTGGTCATATCTCTTATACTTTTGAGACCAAAGCTTCAAGCAAGCATCAATAGGTAAATAAAGGTAAAAATATGCCCAATGGATGAGGCACTGGTCTCCGTAAAGCCAGAGATCTAAAATTCTGGACACCTCCTGAAAAGGAGCTGCCCTCCCCAAGTGGAGCCACTATTAGTCATCAGTAATTTTTTCATTTTTGATGATTAAATGATTATCCTAAGATTTCTAGAAACAAAGTTCATAGACATTGTGAGTTCTAGAAATCTCATTGCCTTCATTATCCTTGGAATATTTTTCACTATTTCATCATTTCATCCTATCTAGCTTTGCCTACCAATATCAGAATACCCATTAAGAGCCCATGTCACCCATTTTATCTATATCTTGTCACCTTTGACCCAAATCCCATGTTTTTGTTTCACCTAAAAACCCCATTGCTACCTAAGCTCACCAATCAATCAGCTTGTAGTGTCCCCCAAACTACTCCTAAACATTGATAGTCTCAAACTATCTCTGTAGACTCTTTAATAAATCAATTACATTGGGTTTTGGGTCTTCAATACATTATTTTATCATGAACTTTGTCTCACACTTGATAAATCCAAGGTTCTAGGTTTTAGTCCAAAAGCCAAGTCCCAGAAAGCCTCCACTAGGCCACCTAGAGTTTCACAAAGTCATAGGGTGGATTTGGTGCCCTACAAACTCTATTTTTCCTATATGAATAAACTGCATTCAAATAAGGAAAGGATTGGTGATGTTGTCTTAAACTCATCAAAGAGATCATTCAAAAGGTATTTGGCCTAAAGCACAAGTTTTTTAGGGGGACAACTGCCCCTTGCTTACATTTCTGCAAAAGAGTCAAAAGGCTATCAACCTAGCAAGAGGTAAAGTAATGAGAGGCACCATCACAATAAAACCACTCATAACCAATAAGAAAGCAGTAAGGTATGGGTTTGATGGGAATCATGGTTTATGACTATTTTGATCAATAAATAAAGCAATACCAGGGTTACAAAGGCAAAGGACACCACAACCCCTTCAAATTATCATTGAAGACTTTTTAGACATAAGTAATGAGTTTGATAAGTTTTTCTTTGAGAACTTAGAAGACAACAATGTTTTCTTTTTCTAAGCATCCCAAAAACTCAGAAGTTTTGGAAGATGGACAAAGATGGTCAAATAGTGACAAAGAAGTCTCCTTCATCACAACAGATGGTTTCAAAGGGTTTTCAAACTACCTTCTAGGGTTTGGCAGACAAGCACTAACTCCACTTCATCAAAAGGTTAAATCGGAGGTTTTAAAGAAGATCAAGAAGGGCAGACATGAAAATCAATACTCCACTACACCAAAGGTAGAAAAATGATGAAGAGTATCAGCAAAAAGAGGCAAGAAATTTCAATTCAAGGGTATTTTTTATGAAGAATAGTTAGAGGCATATTCAAGTGGCCTGAGAAATAGATATACCCCTGGTTTAAAGTAGAGTAGTGGAACTCCCAACAAGGGCCTCCTTATCAAATGACTATTTTGCAAAATATAGATGAACATGAATGGAACTTTACAAGACTATCAAAATTGTTTTCTTACAAGAAAATTGATAAGGTCAAGGCAAGCAATGTTTCAAATAAAGGTGGCACATCTCAAAAGACCAAGCTGTTGTTTATACTTACTGCTAGGGTATTTCTCCCACCAAGAGGTTTTTTCCTTGTTACTTAAAGATAAAAACATGGCAGAATATCAATCAAAGGGAGAAATTGCAAAAAATGATGAGTTTTTTGTGTATAGGTGTTAAAAGTCATAAAACAGGTTCATTTTCCAAATATAGGTGAGAGGCATAGTCTTGGTTTCTTCAGCAAGGTTATCAATTTGAAAAGAAACTTAAGAGGCCTCCAACAGTAAAAAGAACAATGTTTTAATCAAGCTTCCCACCTACAGGACCAAACAGCCAAAGGGACAGTGAGCAAAATAAAAAGGGAACAAACCTTATAAAGTGGTTTTTGCCTTTGCTTTTTATCAAAGGGTATAAAACAACTCCAGCAAAGCATCTCCCATTCGCCATTTGGATAGTTGCAGAAGGAGTGAGGGTTTTTTCAAATTTTCCAACAAAGTCCTCGGGCAAAATTTTTTGGGCGTTGCGCTCCTATAGCGTCTCCCTATGATATTTTCCATTAGGTGTTGCGTTCCTGTCCGGAGGCGCTGCGTGCCTATAGAAAACACCGTGTGCAACCTCTACAAGAAAACCCGTTCAAGGCCACCCGACACCGTGCTGCACTCCTACTATCTGCCCAGAGCCACCTGACACCATCGTGCAGGAGCTGCCCAGGCTTTTTGAGTAGCGCGCAAATGCGTTCAGGGCCACCCAGGAGGTGACCCGACACTGCCAGGCACATTCAAGAGTTGCGTGCAGAAGTTGTGCTACACTCCTGCCATAGGGTGCAGCCTTTGCCCGATTTTTCATTCAGAAGGTGACCCAAGCCACCCAACAGAATCTATGTTGCGCTCCTACCACAGCGTGCAGCCTCTACATGAAAACACATTCAGGAGGTGACCCGAGCTTCCTAGGCACATTTTTGAGCTATTTTTTTCTGCTATGGAGGCATTTATAGAGGTATTTTGAAATTTTCCTTCATGTTCATGTTTCTCTAAAGATAAGGTCACAAAGAAAATTGAAAGTTGGTTTAGAGAAGGCAGTGAAATCCTAAATAAAACACTTCACCTACACATTGTTGGGCGGAGACCTAATTAGAAAACTTCGCCATCTCATTCACCATTGTCACATCATTCTACAAGAAGTGCCAATTCTCTTTAAATATTTTGAGGCAGGGGTAAAAAAACCAAAATGTTTGAAGAAGCGAATGTTGACATTGATGAGGCAAGTCAAAGGCCTAAAAAGCAGCAAAGGAAGGGAGGGATGCCAAATAGGTTTGAACCTATAAGAACTGGAGATTTGATAACCTCCCCTACTATTTTTTCCTGTTTTCAAGAATTGGGATGATATGAATTCTGTAAAAGAGTACAAAATATCTAGAGTCACCCTCAGTTGACCAAGATATTTGCCCTAAACCTTCATAATCATCAAGTACACCTAGCTGAGGTAAAATTTGAGTTGACCACCAATGCCATCTCTAGGGCGACTTGAATACCTTTCATAGGAGAAATTTTGTTCAAACAAATGCATCTGGACCTAAGCCACTATCGCCCATTCTTGAAACCAAGTTGTCATGCTAATTGCAAAACCATGTTCCCCTTATCTCATCTATTGGAAAGATATGTTCTCCTAATGAATATCATTATGAAATACTTCACCTGCAAGGGTAGGTTCTCCAAAGTCTATCCCTACCACATAAGACTCCTCATGCACTTCACTGAAACCAAGCTACTACATATGCCCTACTACCTTTGCAAAAGTATTGAGAAAATTTCTTCCATCATGCAAAAGAGGCCTCCATCCCAACAAATGTCAAGCCTTTTTCATCATTCCCTCATGCAAAAGAGGCCTCCATCCCCTAGGAATTTTTCATCGCCCATGATGATTTCACAACTCCACAGCCGATCCCTCTGCAAAGTCTACCATCATCATCTCAAAATCCTCCTCAGACACCTCCATCACCCTCCACTAACCTTGGTTCATCTTCTTCACATGAATCATTTCTTCAAATAGACCTTCCTCATTCACCTTCCCCTAGGAAATCAAAAAATAAAAAAAGCAGTGAAGGAGAGGAAGATGGCCAAGAAGAAAGCAGTGATGGCCAAGAAGAAAGTAGTGAAGGAGAGGAATATGGCCAAGAAGAAAGCAGTGAGGTAGAGGATGATGAAAATGAATAAAGTAGTGAAGAAAAGGAAGATGGCGAAGAAGAAAGCAGAGATGGCCAAGAAGAAAGTAGTGATGCAAAAGAAAGTGATAAAAGCAGTGATGCAAATGAAGAAAGTAGTGAGGGAGACAATTATGAAAATGAAGAAAGCAGTTAGCCAGATGATGAGAAAAAAGGCCAAAACAGTGGGTCTAAAGGTGAAGAGGATGACTCCAAGGACACAGGGTCAAAGGCAGCTTATCAAGAGGAAAACAGTGAGCCTAGTGACAGTAAAAAAAAAAATGGCAATGAAGGAAAATAAGTAGAAAATGAAGAAAGTGACACTGAAAATACAAAGGACAGTGGAGAGGAGGCATATGAAAGAAGCAAAGAGGAAAAAGAAGACAGTGACCAAGATGGAAAAGGCAGCCAAGAAACAAAGTTTGAAAGTGATTTCAATGAGAAAAACAATGAAGATCATGAGCCAATCAATGAATATGATGAACAAGACAGTGAATAAGAAACCAGCCTAGAGAACTCACCTAGTGAAGAAGAAAATGACCATCACCGTATGGGAAAGGCTGATGAGAATGCCCAAGACAGTGACCCTACCAAGAGTGAAAACAGTGATACAAAGGTTTAGTTAGACAGTGAATACAGTGGGTTAAAAGATGAAGAAGAGGACAGTCATAGAAATGAAGATATACCCAGCAGTAATGAAGACACTTCTAGCATTGAAAAAATAGAGGATGACTCTCCATGGATCACTCTTATGCTTAATGGTAGAGTTTCCAAATTCTTTTGATCCTCTAATGATAGTCATCAAAGGTGTCCTTTATCTCCCTTTATTTACATATTGGTTGCGGACACATTGAGAAAGAGGCTAGAATATGAGTGCAAAATGGGTTGCCTTCCTCGCCTCATATTCACTCTAGCGATTAAAAGTGTCAACAATGCCCAAATTTCTAATGATACCATTATGCTTGGGGGAGCCTCGACAGCTATTTCATGAAGATTCAAATTAGTCGTGGATAACTTCCTTGTTGCACCAGGGGAATTATCCAACTCAAATATGTCACATATTTATACTTGGAATATTTCAGTTAACAAGCATCTACAAATTGGTGCGAAATTTGGCTTCAGCACAATTGAAGTACGGAAATATTTTAAGTACTTGGGGATTCCTATGTGCCTAAAAAATATCTCTCCCTAGTCTTGGAATTCTATCCTGTCGAAGATCAAAAATAAATTGGAATCCCAGGGAAATAGATGGCTCACTATAGTTGGATGAATAGTCCTCATAAAATAAATTTTTTTCAGTCATCCCTCTGTATCAATTCTCATCCTTGTTGGTGCATCAATATATTATGCAAGCCTTGAGAAATATCATCTATAAATTCCTTTGGGAATGAAGCAAATCCTCTTCAAATAAATTTAATTTGATTAATTAGACTATTATTCGTGCCCCAAGATATCATGGTGGTTTGGGGATCAGAAACCCGACCCTCATGAACTAGGAAAGGGGAGCCAAATTTTCTTGGAAGATGAAAAAAACAAATAAGCACTGTGGGTCTAATTTCTTACCAAAAAATTTATACATCCTAATAGTGGGATTAGGATCGAACCTCCCTCCTCCCCGAGATCCTGCTTGATCGCTTGGGAGGATCATCTGTGCTTAATCTAATCTGATCAGAAATCATCTTAGTTGGAATCCTCATAATGGCTCCAATATTTTCTTATGGTCCAATTCTATCTTGAATTGTCCTCCTCTCCACGAATATAAATCCCTAAAGTTGTTCTAGCACTATTTAACAAATCAAGGAATATCTATGTTGTCTCACATCTCTCGATGGAATATCGCAGACACTTGGTCAAGGTGGTATCTTGATGACATCCCTATCAATCTCGTCAATCTCTTGGATATACTGAAAGCTATATTTTTGAGATTCACTCCCATATATTGTCAAACAAAAGATAAATTGGGTTGGAAATCTCGTGTATACTATCAAAGCGAGGTAGGAAGAGAGGATTTTCTATATGCATATCGCTCCAAAATCATCCATCTGGAAAAAGTGATGGTTTAATAATGTCATTCCCAAGGTAAACACTTTATGTTGGATCCTCCTCCACAAGAAAATCCTTACATGTGAAAATCTTAAAAAATGAGGGATTGGTGGCTTGCCGCATTGTCCCCTTTGCACCCTACAAGAAGAATACATCCCACATAGGTTATTATCATTTTCCTTATCCTCCTAGGTTTTGGATGTTGCACTGGGTCCCTTATTCATCCATTTGAATATTCCTAATAATATCTCTAACTTATTTACTAGTTGGCACAAACACTATCCAGGTTCATTTTCTGGAAAGCTCACTTTCAAATTCATCTAGTTCTCTCTCCTAAAATATATCTCCTAGCAGATTTGGTCATCCATAAATAGTGTTATTTGTAAAAAATTATCAATCTCTTTTAGGCCTACAGTTGCTAAGCTCTCACCTTATGTATAGAATCCAATAGAGTGAAACTAAAGGATCATGGACCTTATTTGGACTTCCTAGAATTCCAATGGATGGATTTTCTCATGGATCCATTGAGTCATTTTCCTTCCTTTGTTCCTTCAACTCATCCAGTTAAGGAAAATTGGAAACTTTGTCTCACAGATGCATAATTTAATGTTTAGTGCACCTAGAAAAAGCAGTGGATCCTCTCCTTCGATGGAGCATCAAAAAAGATCCAAGGGTAGTAGGATGGGGATGGATTCTCTTAAATCCCAATGGAAATAGGGAAGTATGGTTTTCTTGGGGACTGGGCTAAAAATGAATGATATTGTAGAAATGTATGGGATACACTTCAATCTCCAGTTGGAAAAAGAACGATACATCTCTTCCACAGTCATCTTGGGGAACTTCCTCATCAGAATCCAACACCTCCAAATGGGTTCACTTACAAAGAATAACCTTCTCTTCCATATCCTCTGAATAATTAATGTCATCCTAGAATCATTCTTTCATAATTCCTATTTTCACATTCTTCAAAGCCAAAACAAAGAAGCGAATATCCAGGAAACCCTCACATGTTGATTCGATGAAGGAAAATGTGATGTTAATGGATCTCTAAGCTGGAAATTGATCCCATGATCTCTTAAAATGTGGCTTATATCCCTATCCATCTTAATATAATTGAATACTTAAGCCAAAATTCCTTTTATGTCATGGAAAATAATATAAGTTATCCTTCCAAGCCCACATCACTTGCTCTATTGAAGAGAATTCAAACGAACAACAAGTGAAGTCGTGTGCAGGTCTTATCATATGAGGTGGAATCCTGTGGGAAAGTGGGCCATGGGATAATTTACTTAAGGCATGTGAAGCAAATCAATACCAGACTCCTCTTTTCCCACTTATTTTTCTTCTTACCAGGCCTTATGGTAAATAAACAGAATAAATTTATGAACTATACGATGGTGTCACCCCTAAAAGTGTGGGATATATTTTAATTCAGAGTTTCATTCATTTAGGATGATATCATGCTTATGATGTTGGAATTGGGTCAAAGTTCTACTTATTGGAATCTCTAGGGCCATTACTCGGTCTTGTGATTTCAGTCCTTCAAACCAGGAGATGGGAATCGTTGGCCTAACCATTGGAATTTCACTTGGTCCTTTCTCTTCTTAGCAACATATTGGAATTTATGCGCTCTTTATCAGCACTAGTCTTTTCTCCACTGCTACAATTCACAAGCATGAATCTTCAATGAATGAGTTAGTGGATTCTAGTTTCCTTTGGAATAAAAATTGGGAAATTCGAATTTCACCAAAAGTGGTTTCTAATTTCATCTGAATATATACCCTATCACCTAGTGTGTTCAATGCAAAAGCTCAAGTGGATATTTTGGGTTAATTACATGGTTTATGGGCTTGGTTTTATATGTTTCCAATTTTTCCCTTCCTCAAGATGGACTATTAAGGTAAAAATTATCACCCTATATCTCAGTTTCTTTCTCTTTTAGCATCATGCCTCTATAAGACTCATTGTTCATGGATTCCTCCCTATTCACTCTTCTTCTCCTTACATATCTATACATAGAATTAATATCAACAATAAAACTTCTCCCTCCTCTATCTTTGAAAACTTTGGCCCCTCTAATCACTTATCACATCCTCCAGTTGATAGGAATGAAGAGATTAATCACTTCTGTTAGTAACTTTGTTAACAATCAAATATCATTATTTTCTTGACTGAAGAAATCCAAAGGAATTAATCCAAGATTAACCGACTGGAAGATAAGATTGATTGGATTCATTTACAACTTGTTTACTTGTAGTTCCAGAGAACTCTTGAGTAAAATAAAATCATGGCCAACATTTCCCTTGGTGGTGTTGGAAAATTGGTTAGGGTAGCATCATTAACTCTATTTTTTTTCTTCTCTTGAAATTTACTTGTGATGTTAGGTTCTTCTACACTTTGATTATGTTTATGCTATATATCGTTAAATAAATTCCAAAACAAGAACACAATATATAGGCTCTATTCTAGGGAAAAAGCACTCCAAAAGGGAAAACCCATAATAACTCTTCTTATCAACTTAAAAGGATACTTCCAAGACCAAAACCTAGACAAGGGCTCCCATCATAACCAAGCCATCCAAATCTTCTTCCTTCTTCCAATGAAATATCCTTACCAAAACAATCTTCAATATGTTCCACAATTTTAGACCTATGGAAATTTTAGCAATTCAATCAAATTTTCACGTTTGATCATCAAGGGGAAGATTTCAAATCTCCGCTTCTTCTTCTAGGAAATCCTCCTTCCTCACTATCTTTCTCTTGTCTTTGTAGATGTTCGTAGTATTTCTTCACTTCAGAAAAAACCAATGATTGCTTTATTTTCAAATAAGGTCAATTTTAGTCCTTTATATATCCTTCTAAGTTTCTCTTTAAGCCCATTCTGGGACGACTTCATCAGTTGGCCGACTTGTTCTATGGGAGCCCTTCTAAACACATTTAATTACCAAAAAATAATATACCTTTATTTGATCAAAAGACCAATAAGGTATTTTACATAATGATAATGGAACCTTTGATTATAGGTAATTCTAAAGGCATGCAATGGATTCCTAACCAATGGACCAAAGACTTTGAGCATGAAACCCATGCTTTAATAAGTCAAAAAAAAATTACAACAAAATTTATTTTTCTTTTCTTTTGACAATACATAAAAATTACATCATGACATGACACAAATGAAAATTATGAAGACCGAAAATAGTTACAATTTCCAACACTCCATCTTAACTAGGGAGGTATTCATAATTGTCCAATCGGTACAAGGGCAATACTCCATTCGAAAAGTTATTCAAAGAAGAGAAACATATTGATAATAATCACTCATCATAACCAACATTGTTACATTACCCAAGGCCTTGACAGGTATACTCTATCTTTCAAAAGATCATAGCACAATGTTGGGAGGCATTACATAGGACACCATACCACCTCATCATGGTACATACTCCACCTAGGATACTGGAGTAATCCTACCACCAGACCATTCTTATCCAAGTCAATGTAAATTATGATTTTCATCCTAATCCATCACAATACATGACTCAAGAATTTCCAAGATGATTGTCCAATCAAATATTCTCTTTATCCATGTCCATGTACTTGACTTAGGACATCACTCCTAATCCATCAAATTACTTGACACAAGGAGAACCAAACAAGTCAACATTCTTCCTATTCGTGATGCATGCACTAGACTTACAACTACTAGTCCTAGTCTAGTACATGACACAAGGAGAACCAATGTCCAACCATACTCCCTCTCAATCAAGGAAGACATCACTATTCTCCTTTTAATCAAAGAATATATTATGCTCCTATTCAAGGAGACTCCTTTTACTCCCTCCAAATCAGAAGGAGATTCCCAACTTTGAAGTCATCACCACAAGTCCTCTTACTTTTCTACCATCTATCAGTTCTTTATAGCTTGCATGGATCCCTATTTTCTCTGCATCTCATTGTACAAATCATGCTTCCCTTCATGGTATCATGGATCACAGATCCATCTTCTCACAACATATTCAAGCTATCTATCTTTCACATCACTTTCTTCTCGATTTTAATGAACCTTTCCAAACTTCAAGTTGATCATAGCTTTCTTACGAAATTGATATCCCTTCTATACCTTCAGGTTATATTAACATATTGCTAAATTCCAATCCCAAGATGAGCACATCTTAAACTTCATAGATGTCAGGTACCATATGTTGAGATTTTCCTTAATATCATGTACCCCTACAATATTATTCCAGGGAGAAAAAACTTTATATTAACAAGATAACCAAAACATATTAAAATCAAACATACCTCATCATGACCTATTTTCCATAAACATCCTGATGGTCTATCTCCACATGAGTCTTTGTTGTATCAAAGTGCCCATAATCAAATTTGTTCACCAAGTTTCCATTTGCTTCTAGATATTGTACTTGATGTTTATCATTAGTAGATATATTCTAGCGATAAAGTTCTTTTATTCATAAATTACTTTAGGGTCCCTTCATCATGCTCATCATTTCCGAGGAGTCATCATTAAGCATGATAGTTGCTTTGCTTCCTCCCTCCTCATTTTTTTACCTGCAATCTTTAACAGCATGTACAACCAAGAAAAATATACTAGTACTACACCATGAATTCAATATTTGACCATATAGGGTTTCCATGGAATCTTTAGAGAGGTATAATTCCTAGGGTTTTCAGATCCAAACCCTAAGTATTTTGATATTTCTTTATTAAACATCAACCCTAGGGTTTTGAATTTCAAATCCAATTCAACCCTCACTAGGATTTTCCATTTTACCCTAGACTAACTACAAACCATAGAGACCAAAATCTAGGGTTTCTATGAGGGAACAAACATAGTAAGGTTAGAGTTTCTTTATTGACTAGGGTTTCCAAGTACCAACTAGGGTTTATATTCAAGTTTCATATAGGGTTTACAACTCCTAGATACCCAAAAATATTTTAACTATTTGAGGCCACAAACCCTAAGTCTAAAACATGTATCAAAACCCTAAGGCATACTTTATGCAAACCCTCTATTCATTTATTCATAAAAACAATTATATGTACCTTGAAGTCTATGTACCTTGTCTGCAACAACGCCTTCTTCAATTTCAAAATCCAAGACATTGTTTCTTTCATGTTCTTCATATTGAATCTTTATGTTTTGATACCTTTTTGAAGTCTTTCCTTAAGCCTCCTCAAGCTCGGACTTTCCTTACAACCTTTTGCTTAGAACATGAGCAGAATACTTAATTATTTTCTTATTTAATCCTCCTAGTAGCCTACTATGCACCTTTACAATCCTTCAAAGGATTTCCTACAAGATTCGTTCTGAAACTAGGACATATATAAGAAAAAATTTCTTCTAACTTGACAAAGATGTTGTTGGCTTGTTTACTCAAAATAGACTTACATGCATCTTCCTTTTATTACTTCATTTAGACCTATTTGGCCCTCTCCAATATTAACGTAGATGAGATTGGTTTTCTCATTGTTGATACAACAATATCGACCTTTATCTCATGTCTGTAGCAGTCCTTGATGTGTCCTTCACTCTGTTTTACAGGTCCTAAGAAGTCCAATATTTTTATGTGACTTTCAGCCCTACTTAGAGCTTCTCATTTTTATTGTATATTAACTAATAAAATGCCTATAAATTCTTTAATACAAGTCGACCTAGTTCCTCTTCTAGGTGCCATTCCTAATGTAAGCATATAGGACTATGTAATGATAAGATGCCTTTTATAACTCAGATCATTCTACAACCTATTGTAAACTTTGGACCTTATCCAATACTTATTCAATTCATACCTATGAATTTCTTGTAATTTTTGGGTGCCTATACTATCCTCCTGTAACTTCGATCTATGGTTAGGTGACTATGGTATATAAAGGAGTATACTTCATGTGTTTTAGATTCTTCTACTAATGTATGTTTCTTATTGTGCTTGTTCTCCAAGAAATAAAATGTTTTTTTGGATTCCTTATTGATATAGGATTGTGGGTTTCAATTTGAATCATTCATGAAGCTTCAATGTTGCATAAATTCCTTCATTCCATCACAAGGGTATTCCTCCTTGTATCTTTTTTGGTTTGTGGTTTAATGATGCCAAGTTATGTACCTTTCTAGAACAGATATAGTGAATATAACATGCTTATTCTAGGCCTTAATCAACCATAGTTTTGATGACCTTATTTTCATATTTCAAGGAGAATACAAGCCTTCAAACCATAGTTCTCTTCTAGTTGCCAAAGATACTAACCTTAGCTTTGATACCATGTTGAAAAACTAGTTAGGGAAACATGTTTAACTTTATTGTTTTCCTTCTCTTGACATTTACTTGTGATGTTAGGTTCTTCTTCATTGAAATTATGTTTATGTTCTACATCATCAAATGAATACCAAAACAAGAACATAAGATATAAACTCTATGCCATGGAAAAACCCCTCCAAAGGGGAAAACCCATAAGAAATATTCTTATCAACTTCAAAGGAGACTTCGAAGACCAAAAACTAGAGTAGGGCTCCCATCAAAACCAAGCCATACAACTCTTCTTCCTTCTTCCTTCTTCCTTCTTCCAATGCAAGATCCTTACCAAAACAGTCTTCAATATGTTCTACAATTTCAGATCTGAGGACCAATATAAACTATCACTGTGGACCAATAACATATCCTCTCTAGCACTTTGGACCAATATAAACTCTACGCTAATGTTGAATGATCGAGAAAAACTAAAAATCTCGTCCATAATGTTAAGATAATGCTTACATATAAATGAAATGGAAAACAATTTTATATAGATGGAAATGAGGTGCTAAAAAATAAAGTGTTAAATTACTTTTTAATATTTTTTCTTTTCACCTGTATCATCTTAATGTATAATTTATCATGATCCACTTATCATATTATAACCTCTAACTCATTTTACTTGTAAATAGTGAACAACAATTCACTTGTATTTCATATTAATATTTTTCTGGGAACTCGATAGAAACTTATATTATTGATTACCCATCAACAACTGAAAAAAGAAAAAGCAAAGATACCTTTTAATAAATTATATATTCACTAGTAAAACTTTTTATTGTATTTTCACTTTAAAGTTTACATGGTCATACAGCGTAACTTAAAATACACACCATGTACAAATATATGAAGTGCCTTTTCCAAAGTCCTCACTTGATAAAAGATTTATATATTAATCTATGAACAAAATATCAAGATAATGGGAACTACCAATATGAGTCTTAAATTTTCATACATCTCGACGTACATGACATATACAAATATATAAAGTGTATATTTGATAAAAGACATATAAATGTGTATAAAAGATAATTAACAGTTAATACAAAACACTTAAATGTATATAAAAGATAATAAATAATTAATACAAAACATAGTGTTAATAGTATATTATTGGTTAAGCCACTTCACACTCTCCTTTAGAATCAATGCATCATCATTCTCCGCACATCAATGATGTTTTGGCTACTCCTCTCCCTCTCAGAGGTTTTTGTTAGTAGTATTGTTGCTTTGCCCATCCACCACTCCTTCCATCTCAATGATGCCTTATTAGCTATGCCATTTACTATGTTAAGAAGAATGTCATGCTTTATATGATTTACGTACTCATGAAATTATCATAAAAAAATATCCCAATAAAAATCTCAATATCTTTCTGACATTGAATGATTTGCCCCAAGAAACTCACAATTACTAGTAAATAGTAGTCAGTAAGCACTACAACGTTAATATTAAGATATTGTAAAAGAATCTAATATCGATAATAATTTATCATGGGGTGTTGTAATACAAATATATCATGGGATGTGGAATGATTGGCTTTAATATTGTACATCATATGTTATATTCCCATTAATGTAATATTGCTTAATGGTTATTTTTGCTACTTTATTTTGTTAGCTTTATCGTTTATCACCATGTCAAGAATTTTAATTTTATTTGTGAGCAAGCACTTCACTTATTTGTGAGCAAGTAATTCATTTACCTTTTATCCTATCCTATCGTACAACAGAAGATGACATTAATTAATATCAAGCTAAAGGATTTACAAGGTTGGAAGACATTACAGGATCCGGAAAGTATTTAAAAATCTCAAACGTTAGTCTTAAACGCTGATTGTGCGCATTATCCTTCAAGAAGAGCACCTTCTACTCGCCTTTTGGCCCAATAAGCGCGCATTCCTAATAGTGGAAAAATGTCACTATCCGGGACCACATAAAGCAAAGGACAAATTACTCCTGCTTGAAGCTGCCTAAGGACAGCCACCAATGCCTCCTTAGACACTATGTGAGCAGAAAATGGAATATTTGGAGCACACAAAGGAATCATACCTCTCCCTTGGGTCACCATCCACAATGTACCAAGGGAGGGAAGGAGGATTTGAAATCCCCTATATAAAGCCACCATGAGATGAAGAATGGGTGATCACATTGTTATGCTGGACAGAATTGCCACAGCAATACCAGTAGTGTGTGACTCGGAGCTGCAGACAGAGGAGACTCACTTGTTGGCCATCCAACAAGCTCAGTCCACACACTAGAGAGAGAGGGAGACTGCACCGAGGCGAGGCTTGGAATGAACAACAACTTTGCATCGGGACCTAGAACCATTGTCTAGGGGCCCTTTGGCAAGAGGGTTAATTATTCTACCCCTTTCTACCAGCGCTCAATAAGAGGGCCTAAAGCCCCCATTTGCATTATTGTTTCATTTGACTCGTTAGAGCTTCTATTTATTTATGTTTGGTTTTAGTTTAGTTTTTTAGATTAAATTTGCATGCTTATTGTTATATATAGTATTCTTATTTACTCCACTTCTTTCTACCTATTACCAATAGTTTAAAGGGGTAAACCACACCCCTTAAACTAGTGTGATTTTGTACATACGTGCACCAAACACACCACAACAGGATTGACGACTCCACTAACATTTTATTACCAAGTTTATGTGGTTGTGCCTTCTTTTGCAGGAGACCTCTGTCTATGTTGTGGAGTGGAGCTGATAGTCCTCTGATTTCTTTTGCAGTCCCTATATTCACCCTGAGTGACAGACAGAAGAAGAGCAACTCCTAATTTCTTTTTCACTTGCAGGAATTTGCACACATTTTTTCCTCACAGACACACAGGGCGCGCGTTCAGTGCTGACCCGCGTGCAAAAAGCGCACCTGTCTCAACCTTTTGCGCACAATTTACAGAATGATAAATTTCTCCCTAAATTCTGTCTTTTTTTGCTTGTTAGGTGCTTGGCAGCCCCTAATTCTTCTACCAGCACTGGTTGTGGTACCCTGCAACTTGTTAAAACTCACTTTTAGCCACTTTCTGTAGGCTTAGTGTCAGTTTTACTTCAAGATGATTTTTGCAAAATCTTCACATAGCTTAAGTAGGGGGCAAAGTAACTTGTATTCTGAAAAATTTATGTTTTTTAAATTTTGGTACTCACACCTAGATAACTAGACCAAGTAAGTGGCCCAAGACCATGCATGCATAGCTAGTTTTCTTTGTTCTAGTGTAAAAGTTTTTAGTTTAGTTCAATTTTTTCACCAGGAATTGTGGGACTAGGATTGAATTGTTTATAGAAGAGAAAGTAATCTCTGCTACCTTTTTACCATCCGGTGATCCTAGGTAATCATATGAATGCTCCATATTCACAATTCGCCATCTCCCTATAGTTAGTCACATAGATAACTAGGAGAATTTAAAAGCGGCCCATTATCTGCACATGTTTTCTATTTGAGCCAGGAACAATACAACATAGTTTAAATAGGGGATTTTGGTAAAGGATCAACGACATCCACACGTTCAAACTATGTGCTTGTCCACTTTATGTTTACACACACCCACCCACTAAGCAAGGAAAGACACCTAAAACTAACTTAACCAAACTCACTAAATTCTCCCCATAGGGCCCACAAAAGAATTTATAGCTTAAGTTAGGATCAAGAGGGTAGGCATCCAATAAGCCACCATGATCATACTTCATATTGAAACATAGAAGTTGTGTATTTATGGAGCTTCAAATCCACCTATCATCCCACAACAAAGAAAACCCGAGCGTGGCAGAGACCCGTTTCAGAGAGGGTTAGGCTTAGGTGCAGTGTGTGCGGTATCAGTTGGGGCTACCTGACCCAGCTGATACTCGATACTGTTAGCTGACTACCAAGAAGCCCAAGACTCGAACTCTCACGTGGGATAGTGGTTCTTAGTGGCCAAAAACTAAAATCAAACTTTACCCTATAGGTGATGGTGCAAGCAAGCACCAGACCCTCTACCCTTACCTTGGTGGATTCTCTTCGGCTGACTGGGGGCGTCGCCAGCTCTTATGCCAGGACGTTGTGCCAGCACTCACAAGAAATCTTCTCAAGGCCCAGATAATTTTGAGTGTGTGAGGATGCATAGGTCTTCTAGGATTTTGAGTATCATATGCAAACGAACAAAAACCACTTTTTTGATTGCTTGATCACATAGATTAATTTAAGGGAAATCTATTTTGTTTTTCTCTTTGTTTTATGTATGTGACAAGAAGTTTTCTTTGATAATAGACTCTATCCTCTCAAAGTTTTGGACAACACCTGACAGGTCCCAACAGAACCTCGTCAATGCAGGCGTCTTTTAAACCTCCCCCCATTACCGGGAGGGGTTCTAGGTCTTTCATCATTCAGGCATCAAAGACAGAACACTGCCACCATCATTGGTTCGCCCTTTATTGGGCCAGCCGTAGTTGCGAACCCTAATCGATCTCCCAACACCACACTGCATACCACTCCTCCCAATACCCCTGGGGGGCAGGGGAGTGCATCCCATTTGGGAAGCCAGCTAAATACACAGCAGGGTACGTCACAGACTAACCCTTGTTCTAACCAAAACTTTGTGTCTTCACACATTACAATGGCATCAACATTGCAGTCCCCTTTCTTAGCTTCATTGAATCTACCCGATTTAACCAAGAAAACGAATGACCCCATCGCACATGATCCTACATGCCCTCTCATGCCCACCAAGCTCCCTTTAGATATACCAAAATTCGAAGGCAAGCAAGCGAAAGACCCAGGTAATCATGTCATGACCTTTCACCTGTGGTGCTCATCGAATAGTATCATTGACAACACTATTCGATTGAGATTATTTCAACACACTCTCACTGGAGTGGCCATGAAATGGTACATGGAGAAACCCTCAGCTTCACATGGAACCTTTAGTGCCCTTGCTACCGTGTTCCTAACATATTTTCAGTTACCCATTCACCATGATTCCAGAATGGAATTACTGACTCATTTTAGACAAACCCCCGCCATCCACATCTCAAATCATCTCCATGAAAGGAGGCGGCGTCGCAGTTTATGTAAAGCTAAACTTGACAACCAGGTTCTCTTAGATTTGTTCTTGAAAACTCTGACGGTGGATATTTCAAAGGACGTGGTGTAGCAGAACCCCACATCATGCAATCAGCAAAGCCCAGAAGCTTGAGCTGATTTATACGCAGTCAGGATACATTTATAACATCCTTCCTAACGCTCCGCGCCTGCAAACTTATCAAGAAGTGTTAGGTTCATAAAACTCTGCAGATGGGCTAATTGGGTCAATGACCCAGGGTTACCTAGGTAGTAGTAGTCAAAACCCCGGTTACACATACAGTTCTACCCAGAACATGCCTCAACCCGCTTTTCAAATTCATCATATGCCTCAACAAAATTTGACTAATAGGGCACAAGCGTACCACCAGGGAGGACCTTATCCTCCGACTCAAGGGAATCAGTACACAGAAAGAAAAACTGACGGAAGAACTCCCCTCTGACAATCAAGTGCAAACCTGGGACCGCATTACGCTCAGTCCCCATCATACGCCCCACCTCTGCAAAACAATGCATAGGTGAAATTTGTGTAGTTGTCCCAAAACCAACCCCACCAATATAACCAGGAGAACTACTCTCCTAACGTGGTAAATAAAAAATCCAAATACAAGCCAAAAGGGAACCTAGGACAGGGGGGCAAAAACTAGCAGTGCCCACCATGATCCCAGGCTGGAGGTAACTCCAACCAGAATTGGAACTAGGAGCTAAGCAATGCCCAACGGCAGAGAAAAAGGCCACCTCTTCGAACAAACCATTCATGTTTGATATGTGATGAGTACGGGCACTATACTCACCACTGTCCCGATCTCCCTGAGCTAAAGAAGCTATAGAGTAACCGAGGACAAGGAGGATCTTCCCAACAACTAGTTGTGATGCAAGAACCTTTCCCCAACCAAGGGACGGTAAGCACTCACTAGCAAAATACATACGATTCCAGGAAAAGCAGCCATGAAATCTACATGACTGGAGAAGAGATGTTTTTCCAAACACAGAATCGCAACTACAACACCCCACTAGACACCAATACTTCAGGGGAAAGTACCAATGCACTGACTGCACCTTTGACCATTTCAAAGATGCCTATACAACCATTGCCAAAAATGGAAAAGGGGCCTAATAGGCGAGCAGAAAACTACTCCAAAGCGGCCCACAATTATAGCATCGTGGATGATTTAGCACAATTCCCTACTACTATGTCAACTTTGGAAGTTCTGTAGTCATGCCCAAAACAACGGAAAGCTCTACTTTTCACATTAGGTGCTATCAACCTTGCCGATACGCACCTAATAGCTTTTAACTTAGACAAAGCCACCCCCTGGCTTCCTTCCATGTTTGCCTTCCAGATACTAGTGTTAGTGTAGAATATCACTATCCACCGGTGTGTCATAGACGAGGGTGCAACCACATGCATCATGTCAAAATATGTTTTCCAGAAGTTAGGTTCTCTCGAACTAAAACCCTCAGTCATCATGCTTCGAGTATATGACGGTCGTCCCTCGACCCCTGTTGGCCTCTACCAAAATGTCCCAGTCTATTTAGCCGGAAAGACGGTTCACATAGACATTGAAGTCTTGGACGCTCACTTGGATTACAATATACTCCTCGAATGGAGTTATATGTATGCCATGTCTACCATAGCCTCCTCTATCTTCTGCATTATGATGTTCCCCCACGAGGACTGCATCATTATTGTAGACCAGCTGACACACAGCGAGAAGCGTCCCCTAACCAACACAGATGTAATTCTACCTTATGTAGATACAACCTTGGATAGTATTTTATGGTACCGAGAATATGGCCCTGGACAACTCAAACCATCGGCCGTTTTAGGGTCATTCCTAGGAGATCCTCCTGTTATACCTGAGGCATCACCCGATGTCACAAGAGCTCCAGTATGCATGATTTCTACGTCAAGCGCCGAGGCTAGTTAGGACACAGGCTCAAGTAGTAATGACACTGAGGCATCGACCACAACATCCTCTCTAGCCTACGTCACCTCCCAAACCCCTTCCCTCTACCCCCTAGCTATATTCATCTCCCAGCTGGTTTTGGCAACACTGGTGTTACCCTACATATCGTTGGCATTCCCATTTTGGTATCTCATTCCTCCCTTTGGAATAGATCCACCCACGTTACTGCCACAAGGTTGAAGCCCCTCTGTCTTGAGGAGCCCTCACCCATCTAAGAAACAGTTGAGACCACCCCTACAAAGGAAATTCCCATTGCAAAACCAGTGATCACCACTAGGAAAACCAAGAAGAGAGGAAAGAAGATGGTGGCCCCCGCCATTCAATGGGAATCACCATTCTACACCATATGCGACGTAATAGGTCATCCTACCCATATATTTCTAGATCTGGATGAATCAAAACCACTCCTTGCCTCCGAAATAGACATCTCGACGTCGTGTTCCCGTAAAAATGAACCTACCACCATAGGTAAAGGCAAAACACTGCATACCAATCACGCATGCGCTCTCTACAGCAACTATGGGAATTATACCCACCATTTTCCAGAGATACCATGATATAGGGACACCTTACATGCGACTGAGCGATCATATCAAGAGGATCTCTCCATCCAGTCTGTCGGCAATGAACCTCGTACCATCCTATACTTACAAGAGGATTGAAGGGTTGTAGAAAGACCCTCAGTTATGCCCATTATACATTGTACGCTATGCGATGAACATGGTCACTTCCTTGAAGAGTGCATAGCCCTAGAGCTCATCCATAGATAGTATCCAATCAAAAGGCTTTACTACGTTGGATTGCGTGCAACGCAATTCACATGTCCATTATGCACTGAAAATCACCTTTTGGAGGATTGTCACTACATACCTCGATTCCGACTAGCCCTCGCTAGCCTTCGCTTAGCTATATTCTACCTTTCCCAAGAATATGACATGGATGCCGAGTCCACGGGCAGATCCATGACCCAATCAGACGAGATGAGTGCATCCATCATGTTCTTGATGGCTGAATAATGGCCCACCAAGAAACCCCTAGCTACCCCCAACTGCTCTTCACAGGGACGACCAGCATGTACGTTATGCAAAAATACAAACCATGTAGTCGTCCATTTCCCTAATTTAGTAGCCTTCCCCATCAGACCTTAAACTGAACTCGACGGAACCTTCATATCAAGGATATTTTTCCTTATATGTAAAGGAAATCATTACAAGCGACATTGTACTTATGCCTCGCAAATTTTTCCCACCAGCAACATGATTAATGCCATAGAGAAGAGACGGGATGAACTCCGGGAATGGCATAAAAATTACATCGTCGATTCAATGTCCCCACCCCTACAATGGTGTATCAAGCAAGATAAGACAACACACCAACAAAGCGTAACCTCGGCCAAGCTTAGGATAACATGCGGCCTATGTGATCTGAATGATCACCGAGTCAACCACCGCAGAGAACTAAAGCCTCTTGAAAACAGTTTCCGCATAGTCTCTTCTCCCCCTCAGAAACTCCTCTCAAACTAAGAGAATATCACGCGTACCTATTGCCAAACTTGTTCACACTTTCACCATACGTTTAAGTGCGTACATCTCCCCAAGCTGAGGGCGACATGAGCTGCATTGAGTCTACACTCCACCAAAGAGATAGACACACCCAAGCCAGCAATGCTGAGATGGAAGCAGAAGACAACCTCTGTTATGCCAGACCATTTCCGAGCATCCACATCGGGAACAATGAGTAACATAGAATCTCACACTATCTACTCCGTTGGCTCAGTGATACCGTGCACCATCTGCACTGGCCAAAATCACACACCAGAGTCATGCCCATTAATGGAAACATTCAGGCACCTCTGTGGCAGGCACAATTTCCACCTATCGAAAATCGACCATCCTAGCGGGGAACCCAACCTTGCCCTCGTACAAATTCCCATTACAGAGATTCTTCCCCCGCCAAACGCCAATGACACAATCCACCATATACAATTTGTATCAGCTCATATTGGCGATAGGATTGCTACCATCTCCTCATCCTAGGATTTCCATCTAATTCCTGTCGCAAAATATCAAGGTACCTTGCGCTTTTGCATAGATTTCTGCAAGATCCCAAATTTTCATGTCACCATCGAACTCCTCAATGACACCCAACCTCTAGAGCAGCGCCTAGTACAAATAGAGCTTGTTGATGAAAATCAATGGCAGTCACTGCAACACAACGAGACCCACAAGAAAAGGGTAAAAGCATCATTCGACTACCACATCACCCCTCACTCATTCACTGAGGGAGAATTAGTCCTCTGCTACAATGTTGCAAAAGAGACCTTAGGGCCAGGAAAGTTTGAAACCTTTTGGAAAGGACCCTACATCATTAAACATTGCCTCCGATAGGGGGCATACATCTTGACGGAATCGGATGGGACTTGCCTCAATAACCCCATCAACGGCCTTTACCTCAAGAAATTCTACCCATAAGGGCCCCGACGACCCTTTCCCTAGAGTGAAAGTACACAAAAACCCAACCAAATCAATATTTTTGACCTAAAAACTTATTTAAAAGTGCTCAAAGTATCACCATGGATCACCAACACGAACCCTATTTCAGATTTGTTGATGTAGCATTAAGATGGTCTCAAAATTTAGCCGCAACTTCCTGGGTCATTTACCGCCCTGAACGATCACCACTGTGTTCAAATGGTATGTGTATCGGTTCAGCGACAAAAAATCAGGCAGAATACGACACCGTCATCAGACTTATGTGCGATGCCCTCCATCAGGGCATTTTCCATATGCATGTCTACCTCAATTCCTAGTTAGTAGTATCATAGCTAAACCAAACATTTGAGACAAGAGATACACATTTGTTTAGAAAATATTTTCGTGCCAGAAGATTAAGCATAAAATTTGATTATATCACATTTTTACATGTACCAAGGAGTCAAAACCAAACAGATGATCGTATAGCTAACAATATCCTAAACTGGAATGCATCTCGAATAAACCATCTGCATAAAACCAAAAAATCCATCAACATAACAAAATACATAAACCGAAACAGGTGATACATCATGGAGAGCTGCAAAAAATATCTCTCATATATATATATATATATATATATATCAAAATGTGTATATTTGAGTACAAAAAATAGTGTCGTTGGCCTAGCTGCCAGCCCAAAGATACAAAAGTCGTCAAAAAATAAGAGAAGCATCCTCATAATGGGTGCTTTCCCTATGTACAAAACTACTCTAGGGGGTGCCCCCTCAAGGGGGGCACATGGACCCACCACTGCTCCCGGCACCACCACTGGAGCTGCCGTTACAACTGCGATCACCACTCGATGTAGAGTGGACCAATAATCCCTTTCTCGGGCCATCATTGTCTCTAACTAAACCTCCTTGAGTTCATCCATGAAACCTCGAGTAGGAATCCCCTGGGTTAAGCGGTCCACTCGACCCTGAAAGTCCTCAAGAGTAGAAACCTGAGCTGTCAATTCTGCAATGCGAGCCTCTACCGCATCAGCACGAGCTCGCTCAACCGCAACCTCTCCAACCGCCGAGCTGCTACCCTCCCCAGAAGGGCCAGCACCACCAACAAGATCGTCAGCACCACCACCTGGTCCACCTGCATCACCTCCTCCCTGACCACCCCGAGTTCGTTGCGAAGGATCATGGCCCACAAGTCGAGCCACAGGGCAGCCCACCTCACCAACCTCTGCACAAGAAACCAAAATAATGTCAGTGTCACTAGAAAAAAACATAAGTACATATATACCCAAACAAGTGCATAAAACATATAAAACATACCTGTAGGGCCCCAAACATAACCAAAAGGGAGACCCATCTCTAGGTCACCCTGGAAGTCCATTCCCGCATACGGGTATGGCAAGAAAATTTGTGGGTTGGCCTCAAACTAGGCCTCTATGGTGGCATTACAATAACACCCCACCATGCCACCACTACCTTGCGGCATCACTGGAGCCCACCTCCTCATACGTGGCTCCCATGGCCCCCCAATAGGCACCGTCACCACCGGCCTCAGCATCACCACCCTCTCATACATGATGGTGCACAAGATGATAGCGTACGCAAATGACTTAGATCCATGTTGGACCTTGTCCAACTATAACACCATCCCATCAAAACAAAAGCGGGAAAAGTCGAAAAAATTCCCAGACCTCAACCAGCGCAAAACTCCAACCTGCGGGCCAGACGCCCGATGTGGACCAAACGACCCCGCCAGTCATACGACCACTGCCAGAGCACACTGCTCTACAACATCTATAACTGAAGCAATGTTGATGCAGCCCTCCGTAACAGGCACCCCACCATAATGCTGCCTCCAGAATCTATCCAAGTCCACTCTCCCTTTATGGAGTGGATACCGCAGTGCCTCACCTTGATGCAGTAACCCGTTCACAAAATATATATTCATCTCAGGACAAATGATCAGGTTCATACCACGTAACACAAACATGTTGCGCCTTCTATGCCACTGTTGAATAATATACCGTAGCAATCGGTCCTATGACCGAAGAAAATCATTCTCAGTAAACTTCAAAAGGCCCCATAATGCCAACTGACGACGCACCCCAGCATCAACAGCTAAAGTGGTTCGGATCTCGGGCCGATCCCGCTCCCTCCACACTAACCTGTCATCAACGTAGGTACCCATCAGTACAGAGAAAAAACACAAAAAGAGGCAAAAAACCAAATAATTTTGTCACCTCGGCCTTTGCGCGCCTGTATTTTACACAGGCCCCTTGGGCGCTTGTCCCTCAAATTTACGCGCAAAGAAGGCGCGATTTTGCCTACATCACCCATGCAATCTAGGGAAAAAGTCACCCAGAATACATACAAACCCAGTCTATATGAACCCCGACACCATCAAACTGTAAAAAATAAAATGCAGGACATCATGGAAGCTACCTGGGCATAGTATCGCTAGTCCCCGGTACACGGGGTGACCGCAATGGCAAGAAATGCTACACAAACACCTCTAACCTCTCAAAACTCAACAAGTACAGATGAATTAAATAAGGGCCATATTCACCTATTTATCGCCCTTTTCAAAAACTTCGGAGGGCCATAATGAGAGATCAGAAGGTCTGTTCTTCAAACCGTAAGTTGCACCATCATCAGTACCCCATGATGAACAGAAGCGATGCCACACATTCACTTTCCAGAAAAAATAAATTTTCAACACCAAAATGTATGCGCTCTCTCATCTTCCTTTTTAAAAGCTCATGCATTTCAATAATATTTGATAAAAATAATATTATTTCACTTGAGGTAGTTGTTTTTGCAGGAAAATCCTGCAAACCATCCTCAACGTTATCTCCTAAAAGTTCCAAGAGCAAGTATCATTCTACCCCTAGCATGATAGAGTCCCAGATAACTTTACATATCTTGACATCATTTCTCCATCAGAAATAAACCATAGGGTCCTCATATCCGATCATGTTTATCATCACCTCACCCTGCACATGATAAACATATACGTTGATCGGTAGAGCCTCCCCTCCATGGCGCCCGTCACCCACAGTAGACCATATATCACAACATAAGTGACACCATGCCCATACCACTTCAATCCAGGAAGCACCTCATGCCTATCCATCCATCATGCATAAGGTCAAGTTTACCATGCAAGTTGAACCCCCCTTCCTGGGTGACTTGGTTGTACAAGCAGATAAAAAGCACACCACCGTGCCTCGCATTTGGCCCACCATACCTCCACCAACATAATCCCATCTGCGATACTTTTTCATCCACTTCATCAAACCCCACACATGATACCAACCAATGGGACCCCCACCCCCAGCAAAAAACCTTCCTCACAACATCAGTGAGCGAACACTTTCAGGTTTTGGGGTACCTATTTCTGTGTTTTGTACAAACCAACCCTATTTTTTATTCTTTTGGTAAGTGTACAAAGACCGCAAATGGTTCAGTTCATCCCCTCACCCTCACATTTCATCTTTTCTCCCCTGGAAGTTGTCCCTAAACACCCTTGGTCGAAGTATTTCACCCCCCACGCACGCACCATCATGACATTCATAGCCGGTTTACACCCGCACTGGAAGTCCTACTAACTCCAGGGATTTTCCCCTTCATAAATAACTATGACTATCACCAAGCTGCTTAAGTATACTCTAACCTCTAGCCACTAAATTCCCATCATCAGTTTTCAGTCGCCACTCGCCAACATACCTATGTTAAACCCATCACATCCAAGTCCATGAACCCTTAGGTCGGAAACTCATGGTTTGGTTGAGGCTTCCTTTTTGTTGACCTCAACACCTCTTTTCCAAAAAGGAAGCAGTACCTTGGATCACCCCTCTCCATGCAAAGGGGCATCCTCGGGTGGCACTGTGGGAGACATCATTTTCCATAGATGTCATCAATCCTCCTAACATTCAAATATGACAAAAGCTTTCATGTCAATATGGTATCGTACCTTACAACCATTGCACTTTGATCAAATCCGTCAAAGACCCGTGCCTCCATAAGTGTCTCTATCAACAATGTTTACACGGGAAGGTCCCAGCCAGCACCTATGCATACATTGCGCAGCTATATGCCATACCAATTTTATGCATATGGGTACCACATTCCACCTATCGTCAAAGAAAAAAATGCCCCTGAGGGCATCAGTAGTCATTGTCAACAATCGCCAGTATCACTACCATAGTAGTGGCACGATAGAATATACATCTGTCAATTTTGTTTAACTAGCCATAGCATCACGAGCATGGGACATTCTCGCCTCGTTGAAATTTTGTATATGTATTGTAAATTGTATTTGCTTGTAGGGATCCCTTAGACTTGGTCATTCTTGGAAATGGTGCAGGGTGTGTTCAAACCCAATGCTTCATGCATATCTCTCTCTCTCTCTCTACACACAATACATAAAAGAAACTATAATGTACTTCGGCTATATAGTCCTTCCTAGACCTCACACATTAGGGGGCAACTGTTAACACTGGAAAATCGTACAGCAGAAGATGACATTAATCAATGTCAAGCCAAAGGATTTATAGGGTTGGAAGACATTACAGGATCTGGAAGGTATTTAAAAATCTCAAAGGTTTAAGGAAATCAAATTTGAACTAGTCTTAAATGTTGATTGTGTGCATTATCCTTCGAGAAGAGCGCCTTTTGCACGCCTTTTGGCCTGATAAGCGCAAATTCCTGAGAGTGGTGAAATGTCACTATCCGGGACCACATAAAGCAAAGGAAAAGTTACTCCTTACTTGAAGCTGCCTAAGGATAGCCACCAATGCCTCCTTAGACACTATGTGAGCACACAGTGGAATATTTAGAGCACACAAAGGAATCATACCTCTCCCTTGGGTCACCATCCACAATGTACCAAGGGAGGGAAGGAAGATTTGAAATCCCCTATATAAAGCCACCATGAGATGAAGAATGGGTGATCACATTGTTATGCTGGCCAAAATTGCCCAAGCAATACTAGCAGTGTGTGACCCGGAGCTACAGACAGAGTGGACTCACTTGTTTTCCATCCAACAAGCTCAGTCCACATAGTAGAAAGAGAGGGAGACTGCACCGAGGGAAGGCTTGGAATGAACAACATCCTTGCATCGGGACCTAGAACCATTGTCTAGGGGCCCTTTGGAAAGAGGGTTAAGTATTCTGCCCCTTTCTACTAATGCTCAATAAGAGGGGCCTAGAGCCACCGTTTACATTATTTTGTCATTTGACTCGTTAGAGATTCTGTTTATTTATGTTTAGTTTTAGTTTTTTTTTTAGATTACATTTGCATGCTTATTTTTATATATAGTATGCTTATTTACTCCACTTATTTCTACATGTTACCAATAGTTTAAAGGGGTAAACCACACCCCTTAAACTAGTGTGATTTCATACATACATGCACCAAACACACCACAAAAATTGCTCCAGGGTTTTCCTCCCAGAATAACACCCTTACAGAAGAGCAACATCCGCTTTCAATTGTACAAGAGATAACCCAAAGGCCTCAAATAACGACACCAGTTGAATGGCTTAAGCATATGAGAGAGAGAAGTAGAAGGAGTTCCTAGAAATGTTCGATTCAAATGGGGAGCCTATGTTCGATGATCCAGAATTATTCGACACCTATGTTGAGAAATTTCCCATTAGGATGAAAAGGAAATCTATCTTTTATAACCTCCCATATTGGGAGCATCTTAAGATTAACCACTTATTAGATCCCATGCATATATTTAAAAATGTTTCATATTCTTTATGGAGGCACATATCATCGAAACAAAGTGACACATTGGTTGTTAGGAAAGATCTTATTACTTCAAAAAACTAAAAAGAAATATTGGCCAAGATGATTAGAAAGTACGAGATTAGAGGCAGGTGTTGTCCCTCTAATTCATGGCTTTTCAAAGGAGGTGATGTCCCATGGATTTTTAAAAAATATGATATTTATTTGGCAAAGGAAGTTATAATGGGTGTGAGGGTGCCAACTTCATACATGTCTTCACTATGGCGCTACTTCACCGTGGATGACCATTTGTCGGGGTTGAAATCGCATGACCATTTGAATCTTCTAAGAGTATGTATAATGTCAAACGAATGATTTTATTATTTTTTATATTAATAAATTTTATCCCATGCAAGGATCATAAAACATAACTAATTTTTTATATTATTACACATGTTTATAACTTTGAAGTGTTAATTTCCTTTGTTTGTACGTGGGTATGTGAAACATGAATTCCCTCAAGACCTAGGACATGCCATATCTAAATTATCTGCATTAGTACGTTGGATCACGTCAAAGGATATTCATGTGGTTAGCATTCCATGGTGGCGTTAAGAGATAGTTGATATTGTTTGTATGTTTGAGAAGGAATTGCCGACGAGTTTCATGGACTTCCAGGTTCATCTTCTAATCCACCTAGTAGATGAGGTTGAATTAGTTGGGGTGGTTTCTTGTCGTTGGATGTTCTTCTTAGAGAGGTACATGAAGAAATTGAAAGGTTTTGTTCGACAAAGGGCAAAACCCGAGGGGTCTATGGCAGAGGGATACATATTGTATGAGTCTTTCTATTATGCCAATGAGTACATCAATCATATTGACAACATACCAAGTGCGGTGATTTGGGACGATGAAAGGGATGAAGACAAAAGAGAAGGGGAGTTGCTCCAAACGAGTGGAAAAAAGCACTTGGTAAAGAGTAAGTGAATTATAATTTTTCAAATTTACACAAATTAAATATTCATGTTGAACTTTGATATAATGTATATTTTGATCTCTAAGTACTACATAATGACAGTTTGATTTCATCAGTGAATGTAGAAATTAAAGCAATCAATAAATTTGTTCTTTATTATTCTGAAGCGAAACAACTGTGGCTCGCATTGTACAAACAAAAGAGGATGAAATGGGATAGTGACAGGAAAGAATTCAAACGGTTGAATGGTAGAAGTGTGCCTTATCCCGATCATTTAAAAGATAGTATGCCAAAAATATGCCCCAACAGTTGGGTTGCTGACCAAGTCAGAGAGAAATATGGTGCAACTGGTTATTACCCGCATGTTGAAGAGGATGCGCTAAACGTAGAGATTGGGTGCAACAACTCGGTAATAATCTATTTAATTTATATGTAAATTTGAAACTTATAAGACATCTATATTTCATATTTTAACTGTTGGGTTATTATAAGACAAATGACACTATGATTTTTTTAACTTTTTTATAATAGGTGCATTTTTTCATATCTATGTGGGCATATGGACACCATTTTCACACAAAAAAATTTGATGCTAGAAACATCACACAAGACTATGGAGTGGAAGTCGAGTTCGATCAATCTAGTCGATCTAGCCACCGTGATCAAAACCTAGTCTGAGGGACATTAGGTTACGTCGGAAAGACACAAGAGATCATTGAAGTGGATTTCTCTTCTTTCCAATGTGTTATTTTTAGGTGCAACTGGTGCGACATATTTGATTAGAATAATGTAAAGGAAGATCACAATAGTAGGCTGATATGTATCAACTCTAGAAAGATGTGGGATGAAGCTAAGGAGCCCTATGTTTTCCCCAAACACTGCAACCAGGTGTTTTTTTACCCATATGTGCTGTATAGGGATTGTTGGTTCATATTGATACATGACCCTAGATCAAAACATATTTTTGAGAACAATAGTGTTATCATGCCATGTGAGCTGGAAGATAATGAGGGTGATCATGAGAACCAAGAGTGATATGGTACATATGTTATTTCAGCAATATTATTTATACTTTTTTAAGATGGGTTTTTCGAAACATTATAATATGTATTTTGAACTAATTGGTAATTTGCATTGTGTTAATGTTAAAATCAATATTTCACTTGATAATTTGCAATTATGTTGATCTCAAAAACAATCGCGTACTGTATAAAGTTATTTTTTTATATGCAAGATCATAGTAAAATAATGATAATTCTAAAGGACGTGAATTTATTTGCATTATTTTCTAAACTTTATTATGTTACAATAATTCATATTATTCTAGATTTATTATTTTACAATTATTTAAAATTTTACAAATTTACAAATTTAATATTTTAATAAAATCATTTCACATTAATAACTAAAATTTTCACATTAATACAATTAAAATTTTACAAATATCTTACATACAATTACTATTAAAATTACAATTAGAAATAGAGTTACAATTACAATTTTACAATTTCGTATACGATTACAATTACAATTTTGCATATATACAATTACAATTAAAATTACAATTACAATCATTTCACAATAAATTAAATATTATAATTACAATTAAAATTTTACAAATATTTTACATACAATTACAATTATAATTATAATTAATACAAATACACTTACAATTTTAGAATTTTACATACAATTAGAATTACAAATATTACAATTTTACAATATCATGGTCATTTAATATTTAATTAATTAATAAACATCACGTTCATGATAACCATCGTGCAAACATCATATTTGACTAAAAAACACATTCAAATTCGCTAACATCATCATGATCATGATCATCTAACAAAATACAATTAACAAATTATATAACATCATCACAACACAAACATCAAATATACGCATGTGAAATAACTGCTATCACATACACATCTATCTGCAAGCTTCACATTAAATGAACATATCTAACATGACCTAACAATATACACATCATGATTATCACCAACATGTAAACTAAGTACAACTTTTATTGAAGGTTGCAACTTGAAACAGTGAAATTGGCATCCGGAAACAACATCCTTGAACCTAGTGAAAATTAAGCACCTACACTAGGTGGGGCCCACATAGGCTATTTTTAGGTGTATATATATTTTTAGAATGTTGAGAAAATTCTATTTATAGATGGTTGAGAAAATTCTATTTATGGATGGGCGTCTATTTTTGGAATGCATGTGCGAAGTCTGTTTGTAGACCGCATGTCTAAAAATAGAATGCATGTCGATTATTATTATCTCTTAATAATAATTAGACAATAAATAATAATATATTCTCTTGAAGCACTTGACTTCAGTTAACTGATGTGGAAAACCAGTTAACTGAAGTGAATTTGGAGTTAAGAGGTTGGTTGGTGGGACATGCTAGTGGACTTCGTTGTAACTGGGTGACACAAAGTTGTAACAGAGTTGGATGTGTAGTTATGTGAGTTGTAAAGTAGGTTAACTCAGTTAAGTGAGTTAAACTCAATTGTGCTAGTTGTAACTAAAGATACACTAGTGAGAGATCAGTGAATTAAATATTAAATTAATTCACATGGAGTGATCTCACATGCAACTGAAGATTTACTACTGTTAACTACATGCAAGTCAGATCCAGTGGAGACCCAGTTGAGAGATAGTTGAAAGGGACAGTTTGACTATCAGTTGTGAAATTAGTGGGTGCACTCATGCAACCACACACACATTGGAGATGCCTAGGAGTATTGCGCAGTCAAGGCATGATAGAATCAATCATTTAGAAGTTCTTTACCATCAGGGATTGTGCAGTGGAGGCAATAAATTGGTGCATGTATTTGCAAATTTTTGTATGACAGTGTGAGATGATTGTATATTGTACTGAGAGCTCTTGGATTAGAGTTTTTTATGATATTGTTTCATGGTCCATGATATATACATAATATATGATAGTGGGGTTTTTAGCTTTATGCTTTCCCGGTAAAAACATCTGTGTTATGTGTGATTGATCTTTCTTCATGTGTTTTCAATTGGAAATTAAATTTCTGCAAAGATTTAAGTAGAAGGATTATGTATTTAATAGTGGCATATAATTTCTAGATCAAGAGAATCCAAGAAATAATTTTTTTGTGTTAAACTTCTACATGGTATCGGAGCAAAGAAGATTCCAATATTGAAGCAGTAGCTGAGTTTTTTGGTGGAAACAATTTGAATTTGCTGCAAGAATTTATTGGTGCGATAGTTGAGTAAACATCGAAATGGATTTAATGGTTTGAGGCTAGAGTATGCACTTGAGGGCAGCTTGAACTACATTTCATGGAAGGACAGGATGGAGGCGGTGCTCAACGATAATGTCTTGAATGAATTCATCGACAGAGATGTTCCTAAGCCTACTTCGACTGATGTTGCATTACTTGACGCATGGCAAAAGAAAGTAGCAAGGGCGAAGAGGATTCGGTTGGAAGGTGCATGAGACCACATTGTCTCAAGCCTTCATGGGAAATCCATACCATATTCTATGTGGAAGATTTGACGGATCTATTCCAAAGCAGCAACAACCATAGGAAATTGGCACTGAAAGATAAAGTCAGCAAGATCAAGATGGAAAAGAATGACACTATTTTGGTATACTTAACAAATTTTGTCCAATGTAGGGATGAGCTCGAGAGTGTAGGAATAAGTGTTGTTGATGATGATTTGGTGACTTTGGATCTCTTCGGACTTCCTAAGATTTGGCACAGTTATGAATACTCTGTCAACGGACGGGAAAAATAGCCAGATTGGGAACGACTGTTGTCAGATCTAGTGCAGGAGGAGTTTAGGTAGAACACTAGAGATGGCTCTTCATCAAAGCTTGATGATGAAGAGGATTTTGCTTTGGCTGCCAAGGTGAAGAAGGGGAAGGGGAAGAAATTCCATTCTAAATTTGAGGCCAGTGAAGATGGCAAGGAGCACAACATGTCCAAAATGAGGTGTTTTCACTGTCACGAGTATGGACATATTGCCACAAATTGTCCACAAAGGAAGAAGAAAAAGATGGTTTTTGGATCTGTAGCTGGTGAGGCTCTTGCCTCACAATTTGAGCTTGACTTCTCATTGATCGCATGCATGGTGTCAAGTGCATTGGGATCAGGGTGGTACTTAGATAGTGGTGCTTCCTTTCACATGACGGGAGATAAGAACCTTTTCAGTGACTTGGTGGAGAAAGATCTCCAGATGCATATTGAGTTAGGTGACGATGGAAAATACAGTGCAACTGGCATTGGTACCATTACCTTTCAGAGGGTGTCAGGTAAACTCTTTCATTTAAAATATGTTATGCATGTTCCAGGTTTGAAGAAAAATTTAGTCTTAGTCGCAATGTTAGAGAATAGAGACTATGATGTTGTATTTAGTGAAGGAAAAGTTTTCCTGCAACACAAAGCAACAGGGAAAGCCAAGAAGGTTGGGATTCGAGTTTAGAATCTCTATAGACTTGAAGTAGATGGGATTTCTACTGATCTTCCTATTGTTGGGAAGTGTGAGAAAGTCATGCAATTGACGCTTGAGAGGGAACAGGATTTACATGCAGGTAAGAGTGAACCTCAGGATGTGGAGAAGCCACAAGATGAGGATCATGGAGTGGGAGCAACCACTCATGCAAATAAATTTTGTGCCAGATGGGAAGAGGGATTGCATGCAGCTATACCACCAAGTTAGAGGTGGGGAGACATGCCTGACTAATCCCAACAAGAATTTTCTGGGCAGGATTCATTGATATGGTGTGGATCTCATGAATTGAACCTGGCTACGAGGAGCCCACAGTACAATAGTAGAAGGATCACTTGGATCGATGCAGTAAAATGTCATGAGGACACGAAATCAAAGTGACAATGTCAGATACTGGAGCGCGGATCAGAGTTGACAGCAAGTGCAAAGTGCATGGATGCAGAGGTCAACAGTGCAATGGTTCCTGAAGACATGTGTAGTTGGTACCAGCAAAAGTCAGAAGACTTTGGTGATAGATGCATTATATTGATTCAGTTTTTTGTAGGCTATTCAATTTCGGAAGTGTTGCATGTGCGAGAAATACTAGAGAAGTGTTGCATACAAAGTTGTAGGGGGCATGCATGGAGTTACATGGCGCATGCAAAAGTTGTAGGGCGAATGCATGGAATTTCATATCGCATGCAAAGACATTCCTTTCTTGTTGAGAGGGAGTGTTGAAGGTTGCAACAAGAAACAGTGAAATTGGCATCCGAAAACAACATCCTTGATCCTAATGAAAATTAAGCACCTACACTAGGTGGGGCCCACACAGGCTCTTTTTAGGTGTATGACTATTTTTAGAATGGTGAGAAAATTCTATTTATAGCAGGAGTCTATTTATAGATGGTTGAGAAAATTCTATTTCTAGATGGGCGTCTATTTTTGGAATGCATGTGAGAAGTCTGTTCATAGACCGCATGTCTAAAAATAGAATGCAGGTCTATTATTATTATCTCTTAATAATAATTATACATATTTGATATAAATCTTCCGGATAATCACATGAGAGTTTTAGGAACGACGCGTTTCGAACTACCAACTGTAGTTCATCCTGATGATGAACTACAGTTGGTAGTTCGAAACGCGTCGTTCCTAAAACTCTCATGTGATTATCCGGAAGATTTATATCTAATATGTTATGGATCACAGAAGCTTGCACTCTCAAATAATTAGACAATAAATAATAATATATTCTCTTCAAGCACTTGATTTCAGTTAATTGAAGTGGCAAACCAATTTGCTGAAATAATTTCGAGTTCTAAGGTTGGTTGGTGGGACATGCAAGTGGACTTAGTTGTAACAGAGTTGGATGTGTAGTTATGTGAGTTGTAAAGTATTTTAACTCAGTGGAATGAGTTAAACTTAGTTGTGCTAGTTGCAACTAGTTGTAACTAAAGATACACTAGTGAGAGATCGGTGAATTAAATATTAAATTAATTCACATGGAGTGATGATGGGACTTGTGCGAGAGCATAGCAGGCAAACACATAACCATAAATACGGAGAGATGCAACGGAAATAACACTTCATTTCATTAATATTAAAGAGCGAAATTAGCCTTTACGAATGAATGGAAATAAAACTAGCTAGGGCACTGGTAGCTATCTCTGAGAAGAGATGTGGCAGCTACAGGCCTCTGAACTGTGTTACAATGAGGCTCGAGGGCCTATTTATTATTGAGAAACAATGGAGAACCCTCAACATCCCAAAAACCTAACCTAGGAGATGAAGCGCCAAAACTATGGGCCCCGTTTGGGTAAATTGGTGTTTCAACTTCCCAGGGACGTAACTTTGGCATACTATCTCCGTTTGACGCACATAATACATCATTAGAAAGCTCTATCCGAGGACTACGACTTTCGGGACGAATTTGATGATCAAATCGCTGGGGCTTTGATACCCAAAAAACGTCGTTTAGGGCCTCAAAACGGCTCCGGAAGTTCAGGACCCGAAAAACTGCTAAAAATAGTAAGTTATGCCGAAACTGAAAAACTGAAAGAGACAATGGTGGGGGGCCGAGTGGAATAGGTGGGTGGCCACCAATATCCACCTGGATCATTCCTCCCCCCTTAGGAAGCAATGGTCCCCATTGCGTTAAGTTCCTCCATGAGATGAGGAAATTTCTGCTGAACTTGGTCCCTGGTGAACCACTTTCCTTGGTGCAGGAGTTGGCCAGCTTTGACAACCCGATACAGTTGGATCCTCTGTTAGCGAGTGTTCTTAATTTGCATGTCCATGATACAATCTGTGGTGGCCTGTTCCATGCAGTCTGGGTTTAACTCTGTTGGTGTGAGTTGTTCTGCAATGTCCGAAGTGTCCAGTAGAGGTGGGAAGTAAGGACGAAGGCGATCCACATTGAAGACTGGGTGCGGACCAAGGAATGGTGGAATACTAAGCTCGAAAGCATTGTTCCCTACAGCCATGAGATGAGGAAATTTATGTTGAACTTGGTCCCTAGTGAACCACTTTCCTTGGTGCAGGAGTTGGCCAGCTTTGACAACCCGATATAGTTGGATCTTCTGCTGGCGAGTGTTCTTGATTTGCATGTCCATGATGTAATCTGTGGTGGCCTGTTCCATGCAGTCTGGATTTAACTCAGTTGGTGTGAGTTGTTCTGCAATGTCCGAGGTGTCCAGTAGAGGTGGGAAGTAAGGATGAAGGCGATCCACATTGAAGACTGGGTGCAGACCAAGGAATGGTGGAATACTGAGCTCAAATGCATTGTTCCCTACAGCCTTGGTGATGGTGTACGACCCGTATCGGAGCGGGCGAAGCTTGCGGTGGGGTCCAGTGAGGCGCTCCTTCTGCAAATGTAGCCATACTTTGTCACCCACCTGGAAGTTGTGTCGCACCCGGTGTTGATCATGGCGTTGCTTGTACTTGGCATTGGCTCTGTCCAATATATCATGAACCTGTTGGCGGATGTGTTGAATGCGCTCGATGAAGCTACTGGCTTTGTCAACTTCAGACTGGACATGAGCTGAATTGGCCTGAGCAGTTGCAAATGGCATGGCTACGTCAATGGGACATAGTGGCTGGAATCCCAAGCCCACCTGAAAGGGGCTATGGCCGATTGAACTGTGGAGAGCCCGATTATAACTATGTTGTACATAGGGGAGGCTCTCGTCCCATGTGCGTGGATGCTTTGAATTGTACATGCGCGGAATGTGTACAATCATTCTGTTGACGACCTCTGTCTGGCCATCTGTTTGGGGATGGAAAGCTGTGGACTTGGTGAGCTTTGTGTCCATCATTGACCAGAGGCTGGACCAAAATCTGCTGAGGAACCTGCTATCTCGATTTGATATGATAGACCGTGGGATCCCAAAGTGCACCCATACTCGTTCAAAGAAGAGTTTAGTAGTAGCTTCTGCTGTGATATTCTTCTTACAGGCCGCCATAATGGCCATCTTCGAGAATCTGTCAACGACCACGAAAACACAGTCATTGCCATTCTTAGTAGAGGGTAGGCCCGACATGTAATCCATGGAGATGGATTCCCACGGTCGACTAGGGGTAGGTAGTGGAGTATATAGGCCTTGCTTCTTGATGGTCGGTTTGGCAATGGCACAAGCAGTGCAGGATCTGATGTGCTTCTCGACATCCTTTCGAAGGTTCGGCCAATAAAAATACTTCTGTAGTATTGCTACTGTTTTCTCGACCCCGAAATGCCCAGCGACTCGACTGTAGTGTGCTTCCCATATCATCTTGGCACGCTCGCTTGAAGGAACACAAAGGTGTCCCAGGTGACATAAAAGTGCATCTTGGAGGTGAAAATTTGGAACTTGCGTGCCCCCAAGAGTGCCTTGTAAGTGTGGCCGAATTCTGGGTCACTCTCATAGAGAAGCGGCCAATCATAAGTCTCGTGCCCACAAGAGTTGAGCACGGTGGGTGAGCACCACGATCGGTGGTCGGCTGAGGCGTACTGCAGCATTATTGGTGCTACCCTTCTTGTACTTGATGTTCAAAGTGAAGCTGTTGCAGATATGTGGACCACTTCGATGGCGATCATTCACGCAACTTCCCTTGTGTACGTATGAGCGCGTAGGGGCGGTGGTACTGTGTGGATGATTGTTTCCTTCCCCAAAATGTAATGCTTCCATTGTCGACAAGCTTGCACAATGGAATACATTTCTTTGTCACAAGTGGGATACTTTCGAAGCTGTGTCGGACAATGTCTCACACGTGATATGCCACTTTGGATGTCCTGTTGAGTAATACTGCCCCTAATAGCATAGTCGGAGGCATCTGTCTCGATCTCAAATGGCTGTTGCAAGTCCGGTAAAGTGAGCAGGGGCGGAGACGTAGGCGATTTTTCAATTCTGTGAACGCCTTCTATTGGGGTTCCGACCAAAAGAATTTTTCTCTCGCTCCTCCCTTGGTGACTTGACTCAAGGGCCAAGTGATATGAGAGAATCCCAACACGAACCTTTGGTAGAAATTAGCAAGACCTAGAATGCTGCTAAGCTCTGTTATAGTGGTTGGGGTTGGCCAATCTCGAATGACTTGGATCTTGGCTAGATCCACATGTACTCCCCTTTCATCAATAATGTATCCCAGATATTGAACCTGGGTCATGCCAAAAGTGCACTTCTCCAAATTGGCACACAACTTGTGTTGCCGCAGTGTTTGGAGGACTTGTTGGATGTGGTGAAGGTGCTCTTCCCAAGTACGATTTCGAAGATCGGAATGTCATCAAAGTACACCACTACAAATGAGTTGGTGAATGGCCGCAAGATGTCGTCCATCATCCTCATGAAGGTTGCGAGGAGCATTCGTCAACCCGAAAGGCATGACCGGCCATTCGAAAAGGCCTTCCTTGGCTTTGAAGGCGGTCTTCCACACATCGGAGGGTTCAATCGGTACCTGGTGATACCCCGACTTCAAGTCAATCTTGCTAAAAGATTTTGCACCTTTGAGTTGGTCCAAAAGGTCATCAATCCATGGGATCGTGTACCTATTCGGACGGTGATCTTTGTTTCGAGACCCGATAGTCAATACGAGTCTCCACGTCCCATCCTTCTTCTGTACCAACACGATCTGCTCCCATATGGTGATGAACTTGGTCGGATGTGACCTTTGCTGCACAGACTCTCGAATCTTCCTCTTGATTTCATCATTCTCCAGTAACGAGCGCCGATAGATCGGTCCATTGGGTAGCGAGCGCACTGGGGTCGGATCAATCGGGTGCTTGACTTGACGGTGCGAGAGGAACCCCTGTGGGTGAGGTGAAGATGTCCCCGTACTCCTCCACAACCTTATCCATTTGTTCGTTGTCGTGCGAGAGGGCCACAGCGGGAGGTCTTGGCCACGATCTTCTTCTTGCCACGGGGGCGGATCATCGGGAAAACGAATTTCCTGGTTTGGAAAATGAGCTTACCGCATTTTTTTGCGGTAACCAAAGATATAGTGGCGGAGGTGGTACCTCACGGTATCTGTACAACTTATTTCCCAAAGTAACAATAACGGTGCGAGGTCGAGACTCGCACACACGGCATGACGCTTCCATGAAGTATGGTTGTCCTAATAATACATCGAAACATCAATAGGAGCAACGTCACATAATACCTCATCCAGTGAAGGGCTTGATGCTATAAGAAGGCGGCATCTGCGGCTAACGCGGGAGATCTTGTCCTTGGTGAAGCCACCGATGGTGTATGGATGTGGGTGAGTCGTGGTTGACAAAGCCCAACCGCTTCACGGCGTCGCTGAAATGAGGTTCTTTTGGCTGCCATTGTCAACAATGAGCGTGCGGGGAGCCCTTTACCCACATGCGGGAGTGGAGAGACGTTCCTCCTCCTCTGGATCTTCGGTTCCTCCTTACTGGATCTTCGTAGTGGAAACGGTGGCATTGGGTTTCGCATCAATAATATGTTTCCCTTTGTCATTCCCCTTGTCGGGTTTCAGATTCGGAGAGCGGAGCATGCATCGACTCGGAAGCACGCATCTCGGCCACCGGCGCGCAGCCACGGCCTCACTCGCCTCGTGAGTGGAGCTCTCATGGAACTCACACCACTTTCCGTGTCCTTCTTTGGCTTTGCGGTCTTTGTTCTTTGCTTGTGGCTTCGACGGGTTGTCTTGAGTCGCCATGCCTTGGCTTTGTCCTTTATCTACGCGGTTTGGGAGCACCTTTCCCTTGCTTTTGATTTGCGGATTCAAAGTCTCGCTTCTTGTTTGAATTTATGCTCAATCTTGGCATCATGCTGGGTATGTCGTACCAAGCGAGGAGATGTCGAGGAACTCCATTTCCTCTGAATGTATCACGTAGACAATTGCGATACTTTAGCACCGATATTTTTCTCTGAATCTTTGATACCCAACTTGGTGCGCGGGGTATGGAGCAGATTCGTCGGCTCATGCACATGTTGATCCCTTTGTTGTCGCGGCGTGGTCCATTGTATGTACTTGTCCTCATAGCTCCCCGCGGGATAGTATTGTTCCTTGATGGCGTCTCGAAAAGAATTCCAAGTGGGTACGGTCGAGAATAGAGAGGGTTATGTCTCGTCCTTTTTCTCACGGTGGGTTTCCCACCAGTCCTTGACATGGGGGGGCGGCTTTGAGGAGTGCAAAAATAATCTTCTCCCTGTCGGAAAAGTCATGAACCGAGAAATATCCTTCTAATAGATTCAACCATCTATCTACGCGCATACGCATCTATTTGACCCTCGGAAATATGGGAATGTCAAAATTTACTTGTACCTTAAAAGGAGTTGCACCTCCGGAGTGGTGCTTTGGATGCGGATGCGCCACGGTGGAGCGACCGTTGAAGGATACCGGGGCAAAGTTATCCATCATCGCGTTCCTTTTGTTTTTTCGAGGGCCTCCTCGAGCAATATTTTGATAGGATCTCCTGCTCCCTCATCTTTCATTTTCATCCCCCATGGGCGTCCGTCGGGGTTTGCGAGGCCGATCTTGCAAAGGTTCCACGAGATCGAGCCCTAACTCCTTATACCGGAGCCTCGTTGGGGGACATGCAAAGAAGGATCGAGAAAAACGGAACCGCTACGATACCATCGATCCGGATTTATGCAAGAACGCCATGAGAATAAACACATATCCATAAATACGAGAGATGCGAGCGGAAATAACACTTAATTTCATTAATATCAAAGAACTAAAATTTGCTTACGAAACAAAATGGAAATAAAACTAGCTAGGGCGCTCGTAGCTATCTGCGAGAAGAGATGTGGCGGCTACGAGCCTCGGGCGAGTTACAATGAGGCTCGAGGGCCTATGTTATTATTTAGAAAACAAATGGGAAATCCTAGTCGACCAAAACCCTAACACTAGGAGATGAAGCGCCAAAACTATGGGCCCCATTTGGGTAAATTGGTGTTTCAACTTCCCAGGGGCGTAACTTTGGCATACGATCTCCGTTTGATGCGTACCATACCTCGTTAGAAATATCTATTCGAGGACTACAAATTTTGAATGAGCAACATTGGTCCATGGACCCATGGACCCATGTTGCTCTCTGTTTTCCCAAACAATGTCGTTTAGGGCCTCAAAACGGCTCCGGAAGTTCAAGACCCGAAAAACTGCTAAAAATAGTAAGTTGTGCCGAAAGCTGAAAAAGCCCGAAAGAGACAATGGTGGGGCCCCAAGTGGAATGCGGCGGGTGACCACCAATATCCACATGGATCATATTCCCTTGGTTGTTTTCGATTGGTTTATCCCATGAGATCCCACATTCATGCTTGGAATATGGCACGGTATGGTGAGTCGAAAGAAATATTTGGTTCGGCCATGTGCTATGGTTGGGTGGTATGTGGAAGTGTAGAGCCCTGGTTACTTCTTGCCTATATCTAATGAAAGCTAAGTTTCTCTTGTTTTGTACTTGTATTTATGTGGCTTTAATGACTATTATCTTATGGTTATTTATATGTTTATAACCATGGATATATGACTTCTTTTAGTCATGGCTCTTTTCATGTTTATAGTTGTAACTCGAAAGAATAATGGATGCAAGACCAATTGATGTTAAGACAACTAAAAGAGACAGTGGTGATCCTTCTTGTTAAATCTCATATGGATTTCTAGTCCCTTATGGTTAGTCCTATATTCATGACCTGTAGGTTACATTGTTGCCAAGTGTTTGAAAGAATGTCGAGTCTCGAGTTGGGGAGGGTCGGGGCTAGTCCTAGTTTTGAGTTTTTGGTTTATAACCATTGTTGTCCTATATTTCATGAGTTTCGAAATTTATGCGGATTTCTGAGGTAGGGGCCAGCTCTAGCCGCGAAAAGTGGCTTAAAATGCAGTAGGACCGCCCGCATAACACTCGAGCAAAAAAGGCCACGGGCACAGCGATGCGATCCTATGGGAGCAAGCCCAGGAGTTTCCGGTCGCATGGAGAGCTTGGAAAGGAGCGACTTGGGCTCAAGATCGGTGAAAATTCAATTTGGCTCGAGGGATGGACACACGGAGGGGTTGGGTTATTCCTAGAGGGTCCTGTGGCACCTTGGGGAAGGGAGTAAGGTTTGTTTTCTCGACTCCATTTCATTAAGGTCACCTAGGAGGTTGAGTTTTGTCATAGCAGACCCTCATCTCATGTTTACACCGTGTAAGCCGATAAAAGTGGGTAGATGTGAGGGGAGGTGTATGTTACATTTTCAATGGGGTGGGGCATGTTAGGGTTCTACCCTACCCACCCTATTTTACTCTACCTAGAAGTTAGTTAATTTTATTATGGAACCATCCTCTGTGAATAATTCCCATTGGATAATAGTGAGCGAGATTTATTTAATTTAAAAGGATCCACTTTATAAGGTCCATTAGGTAGTTGGTACCCATTAGTGAAGGCCACTAGTAATCAAGGTTTTTTGCTATGAAAATGCTACTTAAAGAGATAAGGGACTTTAGAATATTTCTCTTGCATTATGCATTTGGAGTTTTACTTAGTAGAAGGCGCCTAAACTTAAAGAGGCAAGTAGATATTGTATCTTTTTCTACATGATCAATATACAAGAGTGTCTTCTGAAATTTTTATCTTATTGTCTCTCGTTTCTAATTAATTTAAAATTATATTCTATATATACTAGGTACCTAAATTCAAACTGTAATTTATGACATATTTATTTTTATTAATCTATTTATGATTTATATAATAATAATAATAATTTAGTATTAAATTTATAGTTAAAATAGACACGAAATTAATATATAAAACTTATTATTTATTATTTATAAATAATTATTAAAATTTAAAAAAATATACATACTTTACACTCTTATAAATTTAAACTTATAATCTTTTAGGAAAAAACCAATATTCTTAACAATTACACTTTATGTAAACCAATTAAATTTATCAAATCATAAATTATTAACACTACAACATCCCATTAAACAAAACAACATTGATATAAACTTTAATATCACATTTCTTTGGACTTACTTAAAAATAATAATAATTGTGTCACATTCTTTCAATCTTTAACACTCTTTCTCGTATTTATTTAGTGCGTAGAAATTTTGATATCTAACCAATATAAGATTGAATAAATTAAAAAAATAGTCCGCCAACACTTCCAAGTTCCCAACAATACTCATATTTCATTTCAAGCTCTATTAATAGTCAACGATACCGAGTTCCGAGACGTTTCATGATTACTCGATTAGTCAATGAAACAGGAAGAAATCTAAAAATACTGAAATGAAAGAAGTTGCCATGATGCTTTCTTATTGCTTAAGTTTTCGTAGAAATTATCACACTATGCTTTTAAATAAATATCATATATTTTTTAAATAAATAAATATTAGATTTAAATTTTATTTTTTTGGGATTCAATTGTGTTTACTCTAAATATCATATATTTTTAAATAAATAAATATTAGATTTAAATTTTATTTTTTGGGATTCAATTGTGTTTGCTCGATTGATCAGTGAAAACAACAAGTAGAAATCTAAAAGTACTGAAATGAAAGAAGTTGCCATCATGCTGTCGTCTTGCTTAAGTTTTTTAGTGAGAAAATTATCACACTATGCTTTTAAATAAATATCATATATTTTTAAATAAATAAATATTAGATTTAAATTTTATTTTATTTTGGGATTCAATTGTGTTTACTCGATTAGTCAATGAAACAAGTAGTAGAAATCTAAAAGTACTGAAATGAAAGAAGTTGCCATCATACTTTCTTATTGCTTAAGTTTTTCGTAGAAAATTATCACACTATGCTTTGAAATAAATATCATATATTTTTTAAATAAATAAATATTAGATTTAAATTTTATTTTTTGGGATTGAATTGTGTTTACTCAATTAGTCAATGAAACAACAAGAAGAAATCCAAAAATGTACTGAAATGAAAGAAGTTGCCATCATGCTTTCTTATTGCTCAAGTTTTCGTAGAAAATTATCACACTATGCTTTTAAATAAATATCATATATTTTTAAATAAATAAATATTAGATTTAAATTTTATTTTTGGGATTCAATTGTGTTAGGTAAGTTATTCAATTATGACCATTTTCAAATAGTAATTGACTAAATTTTCAGGACTTCTTGGAAAGTCATCTATCCCAAATCATCTTTAGCTCAAACGCAATTAATTGTTCAATACAATTATAATTCTTCAAATAAATTATTTAAAAAAAGAAGAAGGAAATTGTCAAAACATGTGATCGGGTTTTAAAATCAAACTAAATTAATAAAGACTTGACCAGAATGCAAATTAATAAAGACTTGACCAGAATACACTCAACCAGTGCCAATGTGTTAAAGTCAAGAGTCCTTATATACATGCAATGTTCCACGAGGACGCATCCCCCAGCATGGGGGACACGCCCGGCGCTTCCCTACGTCCCGGGGACGGGGAAACTCCTGGGGAAATGTTTCCCCCACGTCCCCTTTTGGGAAACCTGGGGAAACTCCAGAACTTTTTGAAAGCGACGAAACACGACTCCCTTGAAGGGGGGACAAGGGGACGCACGGGAGACGCTGCGAGGGACGTAAGGAGGACGCAAGGGGAGAGCGGGGGGACGTAAGGAGGACGCGAGGGAGACGATGCATATGAGTCATTTTTTTGCACTAATAATTTTTATAAAACATTAAAAATTATACAAATTTAAATATATGACAAATTAAAAAAGAAACACAAAAATAGAAAAAACTTAAACTATATTACAACATCAAACTTGTTAAAACTTAAAAAATTAAATTAAATTAATTAATTATATTATATTAAAAATTTAAATAAAAATTTAAAAAATGAAATTATATTAAACCTATATAGTATAAGTTTATGTGCATTGCATAATTTGAATTTCACAATTGTCAAACGATGAATTTATTAATTTAATTTAGATGTACCTTGCATCATGCCAAATGATAATCTATGAATTTAGATGGAACATTGCATAATGTCAAATGATGGATTCAATTTAGTAATTTACTTTATGAATCTAGATTTATAAATTTAAATTATAATGCAGAAATGTCAAATGATAATTCATAAATGAATCAATGATAATAGTCTAATATGCAATGATGATCATATTTATTCTTAGATGTACAATGAATAATTATTTAAATTTTCTATATAGTTATTTTTAATTTAATTTTTAATAATTTATAATTTTATAATTTTTATGACTTTGACGTCCCCAGTTTCCTCGAAAATTCCTCAAATTTTGGGGTTGCTTATATACGTCCCCTTATGCATATCTCGCTCCCGCGTTTCCCCGTCCCAGAAACTTGGTAGAACATTGTATACATGTAGGTTCAGTAGTGCATGTCAATGGCATTGTTCCGTTGCCTCTACGTTATTATTGTTAATTCTTTTTTGTTCTTTCATTTAGTTTGGCATCAAAGCCCGTATAGCTGGTGTTTTCAATACAACGAGGACCTTCTTTATCCAAAACCCCACTGATGCTTATTGAGGAACGCTGTGATTGGAATTGTAAGACTCTGGGAAACTCTGAAGCTTGAAGTTAAAAGTGCCTTCATACAAATGAGATTCAAATAAGATTGTTAGGTAAATTGTTTAAATTTTATTATTAATAAAATTGTTAAGTAAATTGTTTAATTTTTATTAATTTTTCACTCTTAAAGTTAAAACCAATTATCTGAATGTTGTCTTTATAATAGCATTCCAATAGAACTGTTTTTAGATATATTGTCTAATTTTAATTATTAATTTTGAAAATAGTATTTTATTAATGGGTTGATCATTCTTCATTATGTGTGTAATAATTTTTGGTGAAAATCACATAATGTACATTTCTGTCGACGCGTTTCGAACCAACCCGTGTGGTTCATCATCGGGACAAGATGAACCACCTTTGGTTGGTTCGGCAGCGTCGCTATAGAAGTAGCACATTATGTGATTTTCACCGAAAATTATTACACACATTCTATGGATCCACGAAGCCAAATTCCTAACATTCTTCATTATGTTCAACTTACTTATTAAAAAAATGATTTCCATACATATGGTATATTATAAAGTTACTATAAGTGGTGTGTTGTTGGTTTCTTGGTAAAGTTTTAATTCATTGCTGCTGAGCCCTGTTTTGATGTTTGAGAAACCAGGGTTTGAAATTTATTTTTGATAAAGAAATATGAATTGCAGGTCTCTTTACTGAATTGTAAGGTTTGTTTTTTTCTATTTACAGAAATTTGGCATGGAGCAGCTCTCAGGCATACAAAATCACTATAGGTGGTGTCTTGTTGTCTTCTTGGTAAAGTTTTAATTCATTAAATCAAGGTTTTGAAATTTATTTTTGATAAAGAAATATGAATTGCAGTCTTTACTGAATTAGCAGGGTTTGTTTTTTTACCTGCCAGAAATTTGGCTTGGAGCAGTTCTTAGGCTTACCTAGTCTTGCTCTGGGCCAGAGGTACATAATTTTGCTCTAGATTAGACCAGAAAACTGATGAGAACCAAATCCCTAACTAAATTTTATTCAGAATTGAAAACCAAACCCCTCATGTAAAGGTTGAACCACGTCCTAGAAACCATGGAATCACAAGGTTTTATAATGGCTAGATTTGCTAATTTGCCCAGAATTTGTGTTGTTGTCCTTGTGCTCCTTGGGGCATCGCCAGTAGACAGATCCGTTGGCGTTTCGGCCCCCACGTCTGTTCCAGAAGACGATATAAAATGCCTGAAAACTATAAAGAAGTACGGCAATAGACCCCGAAGACTATCTTTATACCTGGAATTTCAATAATAATACCCCTGGGTTTATCTGCAACTTTCTAGGGAGTTGGGTGTTGGCATGCAAAGCGAAAAACAGGGTTTTGAACATCAAGCTCCCTGGGATGTCTCTTGAGGGCAATTTTCCATCTGGCTTTTGAGTATTGTGGAAGATTGACAGAGTTTGGATCTCTCGGACAACATTCTATCGGGGGACTATACCTGTAAATCTTTCAAAATGGAAATGTTATTTCGACTTCATTAGATCTCCCCCAGAACAATTTTCGGGGTTCAATTCCAGCAGATCTTGGTAATTGCACATATTTGAATATAATACATCTGCGAGGAGAATCGCTTGTCTAGTGAAATTCCCTGGGCAATTGAGTCGAGCTAGGATCGTCTAAGGGATTTTAATGTACGAAGTAATCTATTGACAAGGGCGATTCCTACCCTTTTTGCAAAAGATAGATGCATCTCATTTTGAGAATAATATTGCTCTTGTGGTCTCCCATGAAGCCTGCAAAGAGGAAACTAAGGCAACCATAAAAATATCGAGCCACTTCGCATGGTAGGCTGGAACGGGTCTGTGGTGTTGTAATTGGGTTTTTGCTTGTAGTTGCTATCTTGTGGATTTGCTCGCAAAGTTGTCTCGACTTATAGTTGGTTGCTGAGGCGAGATGATCACAAATGGGCCAAGCGGATAAAGGGTCCTCCATCCACTCCTATAAGGAAAAATAAATCAATGAATGATTGGGCCTATTCTAATTGTTTAGATCTAAGATTAACCCTTGGGTTTTGTATCAGATTACCACACTTTCTATATTAGGTGATGCCAACTCAGCTAGCCCATCGAATTCATGATGTTCAAATAATTTCATTACATTTATGTTTGACTTAAAATTTCAATTTATTTATTCAAGTTAAATTTCATTTATGTAATGTCATTTGTATTTTAAATTTTATATGGGGTATATTTACTTTTTTTATAAATATATGTATAATTAAAAATTGTTTTAAAATAACATTTAAATTTTGAAATAAGATTTAAAATGAGGATTGTTGATGGAGGTGTAAAATTCAGATTTCACAAGGTATGGGGAGGTTGAGCCCACTACCCCATAGTACGCACTAAGCATTTAATGAGGGAGGATATAGTTTTCCCTCACATTCATGCACATGTAGTCTTTTCCATTTGGTAGTGGTTTTATTAATCGGCTTGGATGGGGGGTTGAGAAACATTGTGGTGAGTGGAGAGGAGCCAAGAGAAGGTCATCGACCTCTCGGTTTAGCTTCCTTGCTAAAATTGGCTGTGTGAGCATCATTGTGTTGTGGTTGGTGGTGGAATTTGAAGGCCAAGGAGGCGGCCATGCAAGTTTGTGTAAGTGGAGATTAAATGCTTGGGGCTCCTTGGACGAATGGTCATGTGTTCAATGGGAGATTGTTCTCCACAAAGGAACGTCAAGGGCATCTAGTTTCATATGTGGCGCAAATTCTCGGTTTATTCTCTATTAGACTTTGTCTCCTTTCTTTGGTGGCTTGTCATGGTTGAGTCTATGTTACTAGGGGTTAAAACTCTATGTATCAAATTTCAATTATGGTTTGTGTTGTTAGTTTTGGGTATTTTGTCAAATTGTAATTGGGCATTGGTATGGGGTTATCATTTAAAGTATACGATGTATAAAATAAATTATTAACTTAAAATAAATAAATAAATAAATAAATAAATAAAATAAAATAATTATAATTATAAAAAGAAGGGAATAAGTTAACAATCTAATATTTAAAATAAAAATAAAATAAATTATTAACTAAATTATTATTATTATATAAAATATAGATAGAAAAAACATAATTACGGTAAAAAAAATTAAAATTAAAAATAATGTTTCATATTTTAGTATAAATGTAATTATATATTATATTTAATTATTAAATAAATCCATATAAAAGCAATTACATAATTAAATAAATTATATTAAATTAGATAAAATAATTAGACAAAATTGGATGAATATATCATCTTTCATCCATTATAATAATGAAATAAAATATAATATTTCACATAATGAAATAACAATAATAATTGATTATAATAATCCTTAAATTTTATGGAAATGCATGCCACTTAAAAAATGTTATATTAGAATCAACCATGATCTTCTCATAATTCTTCTCATTCTTGAGTACAACATCGTTGTGAAAGGGAGGGGTATGTTACGCTCCTACTACCTTAGGAGTAACTAATAGTATTGTGCAACCATCATCTTTAAAAAAGGTTTATTGGTTAATAGTGGTTAGAGTCCACTTTATAAGGCCAACTAGGTAGTTGGTACCCATTAGTGAAAGGACCACAAGCAATTAGAGCTTTTGTTATGGAAAAACTACTTAAAGAGATAAGGTTGCTATGGAATATTGGTCTTGCATTATGTATTTGCATACTTAGTGAAAGATGCGGTTGAGTTTAAACTCAACGGCGAGTCGATCTCTCACCTAGTCACATTGATGAACCACCGTTTTGGTTGGTTCGAAACGCGTCGACTTTGTTCGCAATAATGTGATTATTACCGAGATTTCTTCATAATTTAGTCATAAATTATTAACAACCATATAAATAAATCATATTTATAATTTAATATTAACCAGCTATTTAACTACTAGTTCTAGAAAGCGATACCGGAGGCAATGATGCGGCTTTACTATTTATTCTTTGAAATCGATTTCCTTTCTTCACCTTGACACCGAAGATGAACCACATTACATAAATTCAACTGGCGATGTCGATCTCTCTCACTGAGTCCTAATGATGAACCACACTTTGGTTGGTTCGAAAGGCGTCGACTTTGTTCATGATAATGTGATTATTAGCGAAAAAATTTCTTCATAATTTAGTCATAAATTATTAACAACCATATAAATAAATCATATTTATAATTTAATATTAACCACTATTTAACTACTAGTTCTATAAGCAATACCAGGCAATGATGCGGCTTTACTATTTATTCTTTGAAATCGATTTCCTTTCTTCACCTTGTCTGAAGATAAACCACATTACATAGTTCGAAACATGGACCAAATTGTAATGATGTGATTAATTCAAAAATCATTTATTTAAATAAAAAATTATTAATAATACAACATAATATTATACAACATTTATAAGAAATTTAATAACATTAATAAAAACTTTGATCTACTCTTTTTGCCATTTTAGTGCGAAAGAAATTCAAATTTGAATAAATTAAAAATGTAGTCCCGTAGTCCCAAGTTCCCCAACTCGCATTTGACGTTGACGCTTACTTGAAGAGTGAAGGAAGTGAAGAAAATTGATTGAAGGTGCATATGAACATTTCGAAGACTTTCGAGGCATATTCTTTAAATGAATAACATAATTTTTTTATTTTAAATAAATACGTACGTGCACGAAGTCGAGGCTTATAATTAATTAACTTAGTGATTGGTTTATTGTTTTTTATTTTGTTAATTAAATATTATTAGTATAGTTTTAATGTGGTTTAATTGGTGATTAAAATAATATGAAATTTGAGAAATTTAAGGTTGAAATCTCTTAATTGTAACCTATAACTAATTTTACGGATTGAATTTTATAGTGAATTAAAAAAATATCCATTATAATGACAACAATATTGAAATGTTTTATTACTCATTCTCAACTACAAATAAAATATTTAGATATTCATAGCAAATATCATAATCTTATACAAACTTTACATAGAAATAAAATGAGGAAAAGTGAAATAATAATAATAATTATTATTATTATTATTATTATATTTTTACTTTTGAGTAAAAGAAAGTAGTATAATTGTTATACTTTCTTAAAAAATATTTTCAATACATGACTTAATTAAAAAAATTTAAAAATATTTCGATTTGCATAACTCAAATAATGTTTTTAAATATGCATATTGAATTTGACTAATTTATTTATTTTTGTAATATTCGATCATGGTTCCTATTTATATCCCAAAAAAAACAAGATTACATATGATATTCTTGATAGCCCAATATTATCTGATTCGGAAGACAGATATATGGATAAGTACATAACAAAGCCTATCATCAAGAGAAAACCATTGACGTGGTACCTAACCAACCATACAAAAAACACGAGAGATACCAACGAGTTGACCATTTTGCTTTGTTAACAACCATCGCCATGCAAAAATGAGGATGACAAAACACGAGTAGCAACTACAGAGTTGTGAGACCATGAGCTAAACAGAAGCGAGAGATGGACTTATTCATCCGGGATAATCATCAGGGGTGATCTAGAGAGGGTTGCTAATGACCATAGTGATTGATTGAGCATTTATAACCGCTTCACCATCTGGGGAGCATTGGAATCGGTGTCGAAAATCGAGGTGATATAGCATTCTATTTTTCTTAATCGCGCCACAATTTCATCCGTGTAATAGCGGATATCACGAGAATCAGCTTTCAAATCCTCTTGACCCGAAGGAGCTTATAATTATCAACACCTTGTCTCGAAGCACCATGTGAAGAAGAGTCTCCATCCTCCTATGTGTAGATATGGAATGCATGAAATATAACCTCTCTCTTCAAAGGTTTACCAAGTGTGGCACCCATTTGGTGCTGCCCCTTCGCAAACCTCAAAATATAAAGAAATACATACTGAGTCTTTGAACTCTTTAGCTTCAAAGGTGAAGATTTCCTTCGAGACCTCCAAGGGAACCACATCAAAAAATTTTGCAACAAACTCCCATCAGAAGAGCATTTAATGTCTCGAAGAGGAGACTAAGTGTCGCCTCCCCCGATTGAGTAATCATTGATGATGAGGGCATGAAGCACTATGTATACGCGAAAAATATAGCGAGAAAATTGGGACAACCGAGGCGAAATGACTTGGACTAAAAAGTGGAAAAGATAGCCTAGTTAGGACCCAAAATACTAAGTGAGAATCATCACGACGCTTATACTTATGAACGAGAAAAGCCAATATATATATTATCAAGAAAAATACGAGAAGAAGAGCCTACGACCCTATGTAACATTGAACCCTCTATGAGACAAGAACCCAAGGGTACTTGACATAAGCCTTTTCGGAAGCTCGAAAGAGAACGAAAAGTCAAAACAAAATTGAAAAAGACCCGGTGTACCAAACACCCTGCGACCAAAGCCGAAATTGAATGAGATTCTAGAGGGCTCCATGGATTGAAGGTCGGCGGAGGGAAGAACAACAATAAGCTCAAGCGAAGGCCCAAACAAGGTATTATGAAGAAAGCACACAAAGAACATTGGCACTCTAGTTGTAACTTGTTACTGCTGGCCGTGAAACACCTTAGGAGAGTAACATAGAACAAAGGCATACTAAAAAAGACTTCATATAGCTATAACAACGAGATTGCGAGGACGGACGACACCAAAATTAGTGAATAACGATGACATGTAACACGACGTAGATCTCGAATAACATATGACAATGACCAACAACAAGATTTAGGCTACTTTGAAGATTCTAGATAAGGACCAAAAACCATAATTGAAATACCTCTTTGAAGACAAGCGATACCGGTGAGAGTGAGTAATGCGAGAGGAAGGCGAGGAAACGGAAGCGAGTCTTGTATGCAAAGAAAAAGAAAGGTTTACCACCTTAAAGTCATCTAAAGAGTTCACCACCCTACTTCTTGAGACAAATTTTTATATAGCGTGAGAGCGCGATGAAACATTTATTAGACGTGAGCCCAAGTTGAATCAAATTCACCAACGAGCGCTAAGTTGTGATACTTCTCCCACGAAGCTATCATAAAAATAATTTGCGAAAGTGGCGAGGTCATAAATAGCCCTTGATCGCTTGTCGGGGTGATGCCACTGCCATATCCATTCCCATGTATGATCTCACAACCTTGCTTGCTCGAATAACCAATTCATTTTCGGTGACCCTCCCAAACGCACATGCATCGTCCCTCGTCCTCGCGAATTTATTGTGCCAGATGCCTTGGCCATACGAAGGCTCTCACAGAAACCAATATGTGTTCATGTGTGATGTGAGACATGCCAAGCGAGGCCGGGGACATGACCTTCAAGGCTTACCTCCAACTTGTCCAAACAAATTGTTTGCATGTCAATCACGCATCGGCTATGATCTCCTGTTTTCTAGAAAATGGGAAGTCGATAACCTACAATTGGAAAAACACCCCCATCGGGAAGCATGTTGAATAATTTATTTTAATTTGAATTTCATGGATACGTTTACGGAGAGAAAGCAAATGGAAAATTGTTTTAGCATTAATCATAATAAAATATTTCAATGCTTAAACAAAAGTAACTAAAAGTAAAAAAAATTACACATCGACTAGGTTGTAGAATGGGCCTCTAGGCTCTAATAATAATTTAAATCTTCAATTACGTTATATAATATATAGACATTATTTTATTATTATTATTATTATTTAAACCATATACAATATATAAATTGTTGACATTGAGATAATTTTGTTAACATGAACATTGATATATTTTTATTTATAGATTACATTATTCATATTAAAGCTCTTTTCTAATTAATATACTTTTAAATACATTTAAATATTACATTTCAAACAAGCCTATGGGATCAAATAATATTAATATTAAACAAGTAAAATGGAAAAATAATAAATTATTAGCATATTAATAAATCATAGATTACTTTGCTTATGTTTCACTAAGAGTTGATGTTCCTCTAACTCAAGAAATGGATTAATGGCCCAAGACCTAGAGGCATTTGGCAAGAGTGAAATCTCGCCATCTTACGGACAATTGGTGGGGTAATTCTAGGTGCCACGATTTTCCTTTAATAATAGTGATGAGCCAACTTTGCTTTGAGTAGATAGAAACCGGTAATGATTATCCTCACTACTAGATTAAGCGAGTTATGATATGTTTTCCCACTATATAAAAAAATTACTTATTATTTATCTACTTCATTAATCAAAAAGTGTGATCAACTTTGTTAATTGAACCAAACTTAATTAATAAAGGGTTGACCGAGAGTCAAGTCAAAAAGTGCCAAGATGTTGAAGGCCAACATGCCATATATTGATTCATGATATATTTTCCCACTATATAAAAAAAATTGCTTATTATTTAACTACTTCATTAATAAAAATGTGTGATAAACTTTGTTAATTTAATCAAATTGAATTAATAAAGAGTTGACCCTAAGTCACGTCAATAAAAACCAAGGTGTTGAAGATCAACATGCCATACATTTATGTAGTCATGTCTCTCAATGCCATTAGATATCTAGTTTGGTTCCATTGCCTCTCTTGTTAAAAAAATACCTTAGTTTGGCATCGATGCCGATATATGTTGGTGTTTTCAATACATCGAAAGACTTTTTCCTCCAAAATTTGTTGATGCTTATTGAGGAATTTTGTTGTTGGAATCACAAGACCCTAGGAAACTTTGAAGCTTGATGTTAAAAGTTTGTTTATACAAAAAGAGCATAAGGTTAGAATAAGATTGTTTAGATATTTTTTTTGCAAATTTTATTATTATTTATAGTAATAGCATTTTATTAGTGGGTAGATCATTTTTCTATCCAATAAAGCAATCTTGATTTAAATTTAACTTAGTCACTAAAAAATATTATTTACACACATGCTGGAAAAAAAATGAAATCATTGTTTTATCTCTATGCGGGGAGAGTGCTCATTTTAGTATCGACAAAAGAGAGAACGATGCTATTTAATGCTAGGTATAAAATCATGATAGGTGATGTGTTTGTTTGTCCTCTACATAAAATTTAAGTTCATTGTTGTTGAGCCCAACTTTGATTTTCGAGAAGCTAGGGTCCGAAGTATATAGTTTTGAAATTTATTTTCTGACAAAGAAATATGAATTACAAGGTTTTATAATGACATGATATTGCTAATTTGGCCACACTTTGTGTTGTTTTCCTTGTGCTACTTGGGGCATTACTTGTAGACGAGATTCATTAGCATTACGGTACATTATAGAAATTTTCGAGGTCTAAAATGGACATCCTAAGGAATATTATAAAATAATAGTGAAAATAATAAAATAAGCTTGTATTTTCAAGTCCGCTAGAACAATAGGTTGAGGATGGGCCTCATCGACAAGGTGACCCGAGGATCAAACCTCACGAAAGGTTTTTGTGCCCATGCTAGGGGGAGGAGACATGCTAAAAACATATTCATATTAGTACGAGGTGTTTCTCGGGATTGAATGTGATCCATAGGAAACTTTGACGGATTAGATGCCCTCGAGTCCACGGTTCTCAAGCCACGATTCAAGCACGGAAGATCACAAATAAGTTGATGAAAAATATATGTATATAGATAAGATTAGATTATATCATTAAGTTTTGGAGGGAAAAAAAGAAAAAACCAAATTTTCCAACTCTTATTTTCAACTTATCTCCCTATGAATTTACTCAAATTTTGAGTGCGAGCACTCGTTGGATGCATAATTTAATTTTGCATCCAAGGAGTACCCATGTTTCATGCTTTCAATGGACCCTACTACACAAAAAATGTGAAATATGTTATTTCAAAATACAAGTTGAAAAATAGTTTTTTTTATATATCTTTTTACCTTTTTACTCCAAAAATGGTGAACCATACTATCATAATTGACATCATCATATTGTATCCTATTGGTTCTTATAAAGTTGTTTTTTTAGTTGTGCATTTTTTGTTTTGATGCACATTTTTTACCTCAAAAGTTCTCTAATGACTGCACATGTTTCACTTAGAGTTTCGATCACCATGCGTATTCCGAGAAGATTATTGATGCAAGTGCATCAACTTCGGGAAGTCCAGTTTTCCTTCACCCAAAGGGTCCATAGAATTTTCCAAATGTAATTTTGTGTAAAACATAAAACCAAGTGTCTTGAGCCTAGAGGAATTAGGAATTGTTAGCCTATTAGGAAATTTTGGGAGAGTTGGTATTTGTAACGTACACCTCCCGGATCACTAGGCCCTAAACCGAGACACCACCCTCGGGCTTTACTATGTATCTGCCAAAACCGGTCAAGGGATTCCTAGGCCTTTGAGAATTTTCCTTGAGACCACCTGCGCCCTAAATTACGAAATCCATCCGAGCAATTACAAAGCTCAAAGCGAGATCAAAATCCCAACACACCATGGCATGCGGAAAAGGCAAGGCAAGGCTGAAAACCACTTGTCAAAACCTAGAAAATCCATGCCACCAACAACAAGAGAACCAAATACCAACATGCATAAGTCATGCATGTCCAAACAAGCTAGGAAATCAAACATTCAATATGTTACCAGCAAGTATTCATGTTGAAGTTGCTAGATCCTACTCTTCCTTGCTTGATCTTTTATTTCCTTTCATTTCCTTGTCCTTCCTTTGCTTGTTATCCTCCTTCTTGAGCCAATGTTAAATTTCTCCAAGAAAAATCTAAGTATCCAAGAGTGCGAGAGAGAGAGAATAATGAGAGTGATCCAAAAGTGAGCGAAATAAAAGGTACCGGTTGATCCTCAAAAAGCCTTTTTATCAATTAGGCCTCTATTTTCTTCATTGTCCATTATTTTCCTTCATTTTCCTCCTCACATACAACTTTGTGACCTTTTACCTTCCTTTTCTCCTATTTTTCTTTATTTTCATAAATAGATGTGCCAAAAAATACTTTTTTTTCTCTTTAATTTCATAGCCATTTCCATTGCTAATTTTTCTTTAGCCATAAACACATATCCAATGATGCCCACTAGGATATCTTTGCCCAACATTCAACTTGTAATAAGTGTCCCTTAATTGTGGTCTTATTTTTCCTTTATTAACTATTATTCCATGAACTTTTGAACCAGGTTTGTTACAAAACCCTCCCCCTTGGGGAATACCATCCTTAGTGTTAAGCTACACCTACACCTTAGCAAAACCACCAAAAAAGAAAACATATTGGTCATGGATATTTATAACTTAACTCGATGCATTATTTACAATGACTAATCTGCTCAAAATAAAAAACCATGATAACATGACCATATAACATCCATACCTCTTATTGGAGCTTTATAACTTAGCTCATGGTGGTATTTACATCCATATACATATGTACATATACCAAAAACATCACCAAAACATATACCAAACATCATACTAAAAATACTTTGCCTCAACCACCAAACAATGAAGGATACATGACCTTCATCTAATATTCCATCTCTCATGTACCTTCATCGGGCCCAAAGTGCTTCCATTTCACTTTAACCTGCTCGATGGCTCTATTCCTAACAATGATCTACTTCCGCTACAATATGCATTGAGGTTCCAGTTGGAATTCTCCGTCTTACTCCACAAGCGAGACGGGCCAATCAATAACATGATCATGATCCTTTATATATCTTTTAAGTCTTTGAAACATGAAACACATCATGGACTTTCACTGTTGGAGGGAGTGCAAGTCGATAAGCCCATTGGTCCAATCCTCTCAAGGATATCAAAAGGCCCACAATACCATGGTGCCAACTTGGCACATGATCGGATCTGCAAAGGAGCTCTTCTTGGGCTTGATGTGCGAAATAAACATGCTCCCCAACACTGAAACTCCTTAAATACTGTGTTGTTCGCATAGCTATATCGTCACTGTGTTTCTGTGATTCTTCTTTATAGCTCTTTGCATGTCTGCTCCATGTTTTCCAACATGTACTGGTCCAATCAACACCTTGTTAAGCTGGATTGCTCCAATTGATGTGAGTTTTACAACTCATGCCCATACGGTGCCTCGAAGGGACTCATCCCCAATGAATATTGATACCCATTGTTGTATGCAAACTCAACCAATGGTAGGTACTCTTTCCACTGATCCGGGTGGATATTGGTGGACACCCACCTATTCCACTTGGGGGCCCCATGATTGTTTCTTTCAATTTTTTAGTTTCCTTAATTGTATCCCCGAGTTTACTATTTTTACCATTTTTTTCGAGTCTTGAACTTCCCGGAGCCGTTTTGAGGCTCTAAAGCGATGTTTTTGGGAAAACCAAGAGCAACATGGAATTGCTCACACCAAAAGTGGTAGTCCTCGGATAGATCTTTCTAATGAGGTATTGTGCGCGTCAAATGGAGATCGTATGCCAAAGTTACGTCACGGGGAAGTTGATGTACCAATTTACCCAAACGGGGCCCATAGTTTTGGAGCTTCATCTCCTAGGGTTAGGTTTTTGGATGTTTAGGGTTTTCCATTGTTTCTTAATAATAAATAGGCCTTTGAGCCTCATTGTAACATAGTTCGGTGGCTTTGTAGCCACCACATTTCTATACATGCAGCTAGAAACCACTGCGGGGAACTTCTCTACATATGATAATTATGTTGTGATCATGATAATGCTAATGTCCATATCTATATACATGGATGTATGTATGTCATTGTACGACGGGAGATTGTCATGGATCATGATTGCTTTATGTTGATGTTTATATGTATATATTTGTATGTATGTCGTTGTACGACAGGGTTTTCATGGATTATGATTGTTTTATGTGTATGTTTATATGTATATATGTATGTATGTATGTCATTGTTTGACGGGGGTCATCAAGAATCATTCTTGTGGAGGAATGGTTGCTTATGCAAGTGAGTGGCATGAAGAGGTTCGATGGTCTTATGAGGAAGCAAGTGGGAATAGTAGCCCTAGATCTGTGAGAGTCGGTATCATGTGGATGTGAATTAATAGTATGTGATTATACTATGTCTATGCTTATGTTATGGATAGGTAATGTTTAGGGATACATCGGCGGAATGAAAGAAGTATGATGCGTGACATGTTAGGACAAGCTTGGATAAGACACTAGAAGCAAGTTTGATTGGTAGAGTCAATGTGTGGTCTTTGGATGTGCGGTACGGGTGTTGTGCACATGTAGCATACGCAATATTCTATACATACGATGTTGTGTGCATGTTGCATATATGGTGTTTTGTGCTATTGCATATATGATGTTGCATGCATGTTGCATATATAGTGTGGTGTGCATGATTTCATATGTGGTGCTAAGTACGGAATTGTGCTACGTATGTTTGGTGCGGTGTACATGTTGTATATGCCATGTTGTGTACATATGGTGCGGTGTCTTGGTTGTACATGTGGTGTTTTGTATATATGGTGCGATTTGCATGATTGTACATGTGGTGTTGTTTGCATGTGGTGCTATGTACATGTGGTACATGTGATGTTTTGTGCATGTTGTGTTTTGTACATGTTGTGCGAAGATGGTTTTGTGTACATGTGGTGTTATGTACACGTCATATAATTGGTGTTGTGTACACGTGGTGTTATGTACATGTTGTGCGGGTGGTGCGGTGTACATGTGATGTTGTGCACACATTGTGCAAGTGGTGTCATGTATGTGTCGTGCTATGTACACATTGTGCAGGTGGTGTTGTGTACAAGTGGTAATGTGTACATGTTGTACATGTGGTATTGTGTATGTGTCGTACATGTTTTGTTTTGTATATTGGGTGTGGTGTTACAAGTATTGGGTAGTTGTTGTATTGCGACATGTGTATTCGTGTTATTGTACGGTGTGTACATATATATGTTGTGTTGTAAACTAGGTGTAGGTGTATATGTTGTGTTGTACAACAATTGTAGGTGTATGTGTTTCGGTACACTATGTATGTGTATGCATTGTACAATGTGATGGGAAAAATAGGTATGGTATGACCTTGTTGTTGCTATTAAGAACTGAGGCGGTTTAGTCTCTGGATGCCCTTGTTATTTCTATTGAGGGTTGAGCCAGTTTAGTCTTTGGGTGCCCTTGTTGTTGTTATTGAGTGTTGAGGCAGTTTAGTCTCTGGATGCACTTGTTGTTGATATTAAGGGTTGAGGAAGGTTAGTCTCGGGATACCCTTGTTGCTGATATTGAGGGAGGAGGTGGTTTTGTCTCTGGATTCCCTTATTTCTTAAAGAGAAGGCATTGGGTGCTTGTCAGGTTTGGAGACCAATTCAGTGTGTCTATGGAAGGGGTAAAGAAAAAAGGCAGAAGAAAAGAATTATTGAAGGATAAGTATCAATATTTTACTTTGAGTTTTTAATTATGCATGTGATCTATGATTTGGTTATGATGGTTACATGTGATTTATGCTTATGGTTTATGATTATTGCATGTGAATCATGGTTTTGACCTATGTTGGTTGTGTTTTGAGCTAACCAGATGTGATGTGTTTATACATGATGATTTGATCAAGCATATAGTTTGACTTGTTGTGACAGGAGTAAACATAAGTGCAAGTGTACCTTATTAATGGGCTACCAATGAGGTATGATTGGTAGCTATTTCAATTTATTTTGAATCTAATGGAAATTATGTGCTTGGTACAAGAAAGCATGTAATTCCTGGTTTGGGATGGTTGAAACCAACTGCAACAACGAGCAGCATCAACAAAATGAATTGGAACATGCAGTAATATCCTGGTAAATAACTTCAAGAGTAGGGCCATTGTGGGACAATAGTAGCCAATAATGTCCATTGATTTGCATGAGCATGCTATGACTGATATAATGGTTTTGAGACAAGAATATGCCTTGGGTTTTGTATCTTCCAATTCCAGAAAGCCTTTCCAAGGGATGGAATGCCTGAGATGGGGGTGCCAGTAGAACTTGGAACGTGTGTGAATACATGGAAGGGGGTGACCAAATTTCCCTAGGGACTATGTAGCAGAGAAGGGAAGGGTGGGGATGGATTTTGTTTGGTCATTAACCATTCCAGATGGAATTAGATGCACATTAGGAGTGTGCCTTGGAACAATGAGTCGGTAACTATTCACTGAGGGTACAATAACGGGGGATTATAACACTAAACATTGGATGCAAACTTTGACTTTGCAGTGGATTCTCGACATCCTGGTGTTACCTTGAGGGTGGAGGTGTGAGCCTCTAGATTCCCTTGTTGCGGATGCAGGCATCGCATCCTTTTATTTGTTGGTTGAGAAAATGTGCATATGTGTTACCATTGTAAATATTATATCGAGTTGTAATCTAACGCTCCATAAATAGTATGGTTATTTGTTGGTTGAAGCGAATATGCATGAGTATATGTGATTTTTATTGTAAATACCATAATGAGCTATGTTATAAAGCTCCAGTAAATGGTATGTTTGTCATGTTTTAGCAGTGATCATTGTAAATACTGTAAGGAGCTATGTTATAAAGCTCCATAGGCATTTTTTTTTGTTTTTTGCATTTTGTTGGTTTGTAGGTGTCATTTAACATCGATGATAGTGTTCCCCCAAGGCGGAGGGTTCTGTAACAACCCTGATAAAAAATCCATGTAAAAAATATATAAGACCATGTCCATGGGACACATATCCAGGCACTACAAGGAAAAGACCCTCTAGCGGAGGATATAAAGGAGGCTTTTAGTTTTATAAAATTGGTCAAAAATGTCAAAAACACATTTTCTACAACATTTGTTTATGATTACAAAGGTTTTTGTGGTGCTTTTAACGAAATTTCAACACAACTAAAAAAACTCGGCGGCTGAAGGTTATTACGAATGTTTTTTTCATCGGTGCACTACTAAGGTGTCAACGCACCGGTGCGTGTCATCTAGAAGGAGGCCTGAGGTGATCGAAGGTGCATGCACGGGGCCGTCAAGGTAAAAAACCACACCGAGGTGTAGTGTTGGTGATACAACGCACGGGGCCGTTCTGATTGGTCTTGGGATTTGTCTGGTGCCCATAGGTCGTCTCAATGCACCGTTACGTCAAGTTATAGAAATGCACTGGTGCACAATATCATACAAACACATCGTTTTTTCTAATTCGAATTGGTATTTGTGCGGTTCCCATAGGTCATACAAATGCACTGGTACGTAGACTCACATAAACGCACTGGTGCACAGTATTGCACAAACACACCGATATTTATAATCAGAATTTGTATTTGTGCAGTGCCTATAGGTCATAGAAATGCACCAGTGTACTGCATCATACAAACGCACCAGTGTACAGTAACTGACATGCATTGTTGTTCATTTTGAATTTTTTAGAAACATTGACTTGTGACATTGAAATTATTGTGATTTTTTAAAATTCATTATTCATCAAAAGTCGACACATCTTATAACAGTATTCATATTAATTGAATTTTTATTAATGCATTTGAATGTAATGTTTGGATTAATTTTTTATATAATATCATAATTATTTTGATTTTTTAAAATTCATTATTCATCAAAAGACGACACATATCTTATAACAGTATTCATATGAATTAAATTTTTATTAGTGCATTTGAATGTGAAATTTGGATTAATTTGTTATATCATATCATCAATTTCCACATCTCTTAATTATAATATTTAATCATCCATAAATTTAATCAATGGTGTTACATTTCACTACGACAATGGAGAATGCAATAGAATAAATTAAAACATATTTTATTATATATATATATATATATATATATATATATATATATATAAGATACTCTTTTTCATATAAAATGGGACAGTTATTGGTATCCCTTTGTCTTTCAATTGGGACACTATGTCCATTACATTAAAAAAAATATCTGATTTCACAGAAAAATATTTCAAAAAATAAAATGCCTTTCTTTGATATCCAAACATAGTGATCATCATTCTTCTCTTGAACTGTTGTCACTGCTAGAGCTAGTTCCATGACTTGGGTTATTTTCAAGAAAAATTTTTCACGGTGTTGATTGTTTTCTTCTTCTTCACCTTGCATCTACAAACATAAAAATAAAATGTAGTGAGTGTATATACATTGGTGAGAATAATGAAAATTGCAATATTAAATAATATACATCAATGTAAATCGAAAAAAAATGATGTACCATAGCAACAATTGACTCATGAACTGTGCACATTCTTTCAAAACAATGTAGTATGCCATCTTTCAAGATTTCATTTGTTGGCACAGTTCCATACTTTGTTTCCTGCAAGTTTTATACCCCATAAAAATCATATATTTAATATAAAAGATTTTTTGTTCTATTAATTATAGATGGATCTAAATAAAACAAGATCGATAGATGCTTACAAATTCCACAATTAATTTTTGATATGCCATCATATACTCACAACCCATATTTAACTCAATGTCAATCAATTCATCTGATCATTCTTCTTTGTATGTTAGCACTTGTTTAAAGACATTCAATGATGATTTTTGTAAAACAACTTAAAAAATACAAAAAATGAAATCTAGTTAAGTTGTTATAAGGAAGTAACAATTACTCACAAACTTAGATATCAACCCTTTTCTTCCTTGTCATCTTATTTTATGTGCTGAATGGGTTCCATTTTATTTTATTTTTTGGAAGAAAATACTTGAAATTAATATTTAATGCTAAATTGTTTATTTATTGTACCTAACGATCGAAAAAATCAATTATTACATATTACCTTTGAAGAACGTTGTTGTTGATATGGATCCTCCTATGATGCAATTTTGTCTATTTCTTTGACAATCTCCTTGTACACCTTTTTGGACATTCCTACTGGCATATTTATGATATCATCTCGTTCATCTTTTGAGATTTTCATAATCTTCCTAAGAATGTAACATGACAATAAACTATTTAATTTTTATATTGATATATGAGAAGTAAATATAACAAAAGTGATATTTATAGATGATATTTATAAATAATTCTAGACAAACATTTAAGGAATATTACCTTTTCATTCCTTATTTTTTGTTGCTGTACGTTTTTTCTATTAAAAGTCTGACATGTCTCATTGACCAATTCTCTGGAAACTTTTCCTGTAGTTTAGATAAAATTTGGTTCTTGGAATCATTGGATTGATTTTTGTATTGTAAGTGGAAATAATATCTATACACTAGATCCCTAAAACTTTTGTAAAAGTTATTCCCCCTTTCGTTAACCTCCAGCACCACTCCAGATGAGCTAAGGAGCAATTCATTTTCATTTTCATGTTCAATTTTTTTTTCTTTTCTTAGAACAACATTCCTTTCTAAGTTGTTGGTCCCTGTAGAACATTAAACTTATGTAAATTAATATATTGTTTGACACATGTTATCTAATAATTTTAAGTATATTATTAGTGAAAATTAAAAAAAGAAACTCATATTGGATTGATAGTATTTTTTCATTCACCTGATTCATCCTTTTGCAATTTTTCCATCAATATTGTGCGCTCTTATGGCCCGAGATCAGAAATAATCTTATCGAGCTTTGTGATTTTGTGGCTCTGCATGATACACAGTAAACAATACATATTAGTTAAACCTACATATAGTTCAAAAATAATATTTTTTGTAAAGAATTTACAAAGAACTTGCCTTTTTTGCTTTTCTTGATGTGTTATCAGTATCTTTGTTACTTTATCTCTTGTCATTCATTTATTTATCAATATGAAACCTGTACCATATCATTCATTAATATATTTTATAAATAAATTGTCAACTTTTTAGGTAAAAAAAAAAAAATCTCAAGAAACCAGTACGCCATTCATGGTGTACAAATCGACGTTGGTGCGTAGTGGTCTTATAAATGCACCACCAAAATAGTATAATACACTGTATGGTGCTTTGTGTCAACAAGGAGCACCAGTGCATTACTTGTTAACCACCGCACCGATTAACACAGAAAAAATAATAAAAATCGTCCAGTGTTAGTTTTTGTAGCATAAACGCCCCGCGCAAACAAGGGACCATCATATGGTGCTCTCTATCAACTAGGAGAATCGGTGTAGTGCGTTATATGTTACATGGTGCACCGATTAACACAATATTTTTTTTTTTTGGGAAATAGCACGAGCGTGATGCGCCATAATGAAATAGCGCACCGGTGCGCTAGGTTACGTCGAATGCACCGACAAAAAAAAAATCTATTTTTTTTTTTTAATTCACACAAGGGCCGACATGGATTGGGATCCGATTATGCAAGTCGTCCCGTGGGTTGTATGTCTTCGGCATATATATAGAAATACAAACCCTATAAATCTAAAATGAAAAGCCCTAATTCTTAAATCACAGAAATAGGGAGAAGAAAGGGAAGAAACAAAAATAATGTAGGGTTTAGGGTAAAAATGGATTTTTATTTTTATTTTGTTTCTAAAAATGAAAAAAAAATTGAAATTTTTTTCTTACTGCATAAAAAAACTGCAGAAAAAGTAAAAAAAACAATAAAATTTAATCACGAGATTGTTTGAAATTCTATTCTATAGGGTTTGGATCACCAGAGGTTTGGAATTCTGCTTGTTTGAATACTTCTATTCAAATGTATTTCGTTGCTCCACAATGCTCTCATGCTCTCTTGCTCCAGGTATGTCTCTTGCAAATCTCTGGTTGCTTTTTTTTGCAAAAATAGTGAAATAATGAAAAATGTTTAGTATTTAAAGGATTGTTTTATGAAATTAGATTTTTGAAAATATTTTGCTGACCACTTTTCAATTTACCACTTTTTTTCACTTAAACAAAATATAGTTGTGTTTTTTTTCAGTTGTGGCTATTCATCACCGGTGCATCACTTAACAACACCACACCGGTGTCTTAGTTAATAACATGGAATCGGTTCAATGTAACTAAAACGCACCCGAACGATGATCTGTACATTAGCACCGATAATAAGAAGTTCATTTTTAAGACATAAAAATTACTTTTAGGGGTGTGCACCAAAATTTATTGTTGGTTTTGCTCAATGCAGGGAGAAAATATCATAATTATATTGAATGGACAATTCTTCAAAATCCAGCTCATTCCATAATATTTCTCAAAGTCCATCATGGAGTTCTCCCTATCCATCTCAAGAAATAATATTTAATTCAGATTTTATTTATATTTTCATTATCTAATTGAATTTATAATTCTTATCCATGTCAATCACGCACAACTTAATTAAGTTTATAATGTATACAAATTTGTAGGTTCATGCAGATTCAGATTCAATTTTAGATGCACAAAATATTCAAACAACTCTAAAACGTCAGAAGCTCTTTTCAAGAGCAGCATACTGCAAGGTGCATTTGGTAGATGAAAATGGACATCCGCTTCACCCTTCCAATTGTAACATTATTGCATCTTCTAGCCACAATCCTGGGAAAATGATGGTAATAATTATAATTGTTTGGTATATTTATTAATGTAATTATTTCAACATCAAACCAATTAATCATGCAATATTGTCGACGTGGTTACTAATTGATATCATATATTTTGTACTAATCATGTTCAAATATTTTTTTTAATTATTAGGATTCTAGTGATGATGAGAAACCTACCTACCATCTTTCATTGCACCCACGACAATGTAAAATCGAGAGAAGACTAAATTAAGATAAAAAAATCAGAGAGGAACGATACCAAGGTTGAATCAACCACTGATTCAATTCCCGTTATGTCTAGATTCACCAATTAGGAATGAATGTAGCAATAATAGTTCTTTACAAGATTTCAATGGGGGAAATCAAATATATGTTGGTATGGATGATTACTTAAGGGATATGAATGCCATGGATACAATGTTGTTAAATGCATTCCAAAACGATGATCATCTAGGGGATGATGCTCATATCATTGACACCTTTTTCGAAAGCCTTAAATTTGCTTCCACAACCCCTCTCTTTGGACCGGGTAGTCAGTCAAAGTCTACCCAGTTGGGGACAACGATTTTACTGTATAACTTGAAATAAAAGTTTGGCTTGTTGAATGCACATTTCTTGGAAATTTTGAGGTAAGTTACCATAAAGTCCTCCCTTATATAAATTTGAGAAATATAACCAGTACATTATGAACATTACAAATGGTAAATTTTATGAACATTGATAATTATATTGGCATCAATGTACATTTACTAGTATGTTTTTCCATGATCACCAACTACAGGTTATTCAAAGATAAGGTCCTTCTAAGTGATAATGTCTTGCCAGGTAGCTGCGAAGAGGCAAAGAAATTGTTGAAAATGTTGGGTGTTGAGTACATATCATATCATGCATGTCTAAATGATTGTATTATATATCAAGAAGAATATACAGACAAAGAGATATGTTTGAAATGTGGGCATGACAGGTATGATAAATAAAAAAGAAGGGTAAATCACGTACTGGTCCTCCTTTTAAGATATTAAGGCACATGCCTATAATCCCAAGGATTCAAAGGCTCTTTCATTGCAAAGAATTAGCTATGTTGCAGGGATGACATGCCTCACACAGAAGTGAGTTGGGATTTATGCGAATCCCAATTGATTCAATAGCCATGAAGCACATAGAGGATACATGGCCCTAAAAATTCAAGGATGAAGTATGAATTCTATGACTCAGCATATCCATGGATGGCATCAGCCCATATTCCCTCCAAAACACCAACTATTATGTTTGGCCTATAGTAGTGATCAATAAAAATACCCCCCCATGGTTTTCCATGAAGAATGAACATCTTATGTTGGCTCTCATAGTCCCTGGTAGAAGACAAGTGAAGAATATGGATGTCTACTTACAACCACTAGTAGATGAACCGAAGGAATTATGGGATGGGATAAATGTATACGATGTATCAAGACCCATCGTAGAAGAGAGGAGTTTTATGTTGTATGGCATATGTGCTTACACGACACATGATTATCCAGGCTTAGGAGTTTTCTCTGGTAAATTACATGTTTAATTTATTGATTTGTTTATATAAATAACAATATTCTTTCACATATTAGTTATTTAATTCATTTTAATTTTTCTGATCTTCATGATATTATTTAACATGCCATGCATATTAATTGCATACAATAATCTCGTAGGTCTTGTAACAAAAGGGTATTTTGGATGTAAATGTTGTGGACCTTCCTTGAAAGCTAGATGGTCCAAGGACCTACGAAAGCCGGTGTATGATTGCTCCAGGGTATTCCTCCCAGAAGAACACCCTTATAGAAGAGCAGCATCCACTTTCAATGGTAAACGAGAGAGAACCCAAAGGCCTCCAATAACGACACCAGCTGAATGGCTTAGAGCATATGAGAGAGAGAAGGAGAAGGAGTTCATAGAAATGTTCAATTCAAATGGGGAGCCTATGTTTGACGATCCAGAATTATTCGACACCTATATTGAGAAATTTACCATTTGGATGAAAAGGAAATCTATCTTTTATAACCTCCCATATTGGGAGCATCTTAATATTACCCACTTATTAGATCCCATGCATATATTCACAAACGTTTCATCTTCTTTATGGAGGAACATATCATAGAAACAAAGTGACACATTGGATGTTAGGAAAGATCTTATCACTTCAAAAGCTAAAAAGAAACATTGGCCAAGACAATTATAAATTACAGGATTAGAGGCAAGCGCTGGTCCCTCTAATTCATGGTATTTCAAAGAAGGTGATGTCCCATGGATTTTAAAAAAAGATGATATTTCTTTGGAAAAGGAAGTTATAATGGGTGTGACGGTGCCATCTTAATACGGGTCCTCACTACGACGATGCTTCACCGTGGATGACCATTTTTTGGGGTTGAAATCGCATGACCATTTGAATCTTCGAAGAGCATGTATAATGTCAAAAATATGATTTTATTATTTTTTATATTAATTAAATTTATCCCATGCAGGGATCATACAACATAACTAATTTTGTATATCATTGCACGTGTTTATAACTTTGTAGTGTCATTATCCTTTGTTCATGTGTGGGTGTGTGAAACATGAATTCCCTCAAGGCTTAGGACATTCCATATCTAAATTATCAGCATTTGTACATTGGATCCCGTCAAAGGAGATTCATGTGGCTAGCATTCCACGGTGGTGTCAAGAGATAGTTGAGATTTTTTGTATGTTTGAGAAGGAACTGCCGATGAGTTTCATGGACTTGCAGGTTCATCTTCTAATCCACCTAGTAGAGGAGATTGAATTAGTTAGGGTGGCTTCTTGTCGTTGGATTTTCTTCTTAGAGATGTACATGAAGAAACTGAAAGGGTTTTTTTCAACAAAGGGAAAAACTCGAGGGGTACATATCGTATGAGTCCTTCTCTTATGCCAGTGAGTACATCAAGTAGATCGAAAATATTCCAAGTGCAGTTATTTGGGATGATGAAATGGATGAAGACAAAAGAGAAGGGGAGTTGCTCCAAATGAGTGGAAAAAAAATGCTTGATAAAGAGTAAGAGAATTATAATTTTTCAAATTTACACAAAGTAAAGATTCATGTTGAACTTCGATATAATGTATTTTTTGATCTCTATGTACTATATAATGTTGGTTTGATTTCATCAGCGAATTCGGAAATTGAAGCAATCAATAAATTTGTTCTTTACAATTTTGAAGCGACAAAACCATGGGTCACATTGTACGAACAAAACAGGATGAAATGGGATAGTGACAGGAAAGAATTTAGACGGTTGAATGGTAGAAGTGTGCCTTATCCTGATCATTTAAAAGAAAATATGCCAAAAATATGCCCCAACAGTTGGGTTACTAACCAAGTCAGAGAGAAATACGGTGCAACCGATTGTTACCCGCGTGTTGAAGAGGATGTGCTAAACGTAGGGATTGGGTGCAACGACTCGGTAATAATCTATTTAATTTATATTTACATTTGAAACTTATAAGACATCTATATTTCATATTTTAATTGTTGGGTTATTATAAGACACATGACACTATGATTTTTTTAACTTTTTTATAATAGGTGCATTTTGTTCCCATCTATGTGGGCATATGGACACCATTTTCGCACAGAAAATGTCGATGCTGGAAACATCACATAGGACTGTGGAGTGGAAGTCAAGTTCGATCAATCTAGTCGATCTAGCCACTGTGATCAAAACCTAGTATGAGGGACATTAGGTTACATCGAACAGATACAACAAATCATTGAAGTGGATTTCTTCTCTTTCCAATGTGTTACTTTTAGGTGCAAGTGGTGCGACACCTTTGATCGGAATAATGTAAAGGAATATCGCAATAGTAGGCTTGTATGTATCAACTCTAGAAAGACGTGGGATGAACTTAATAAGCCCTATGTTTTCCCTAGACACTGCAACAGGTGTTTTTTTACCCAGATGTGTTGGATAGGGATTGGTGGTCTGTATTGATACATGACCCTAGATCAAAAAATATTTTTGAGAACAATAGTATTATCATGCCATGCGAGCTGGAAGATAATGAGGCTGACCATGAGAACCGAGAGTGATATGGTACATGTGTTATTTCATCAATATTTATACTTTTTAACATGGTTTTTTCGAAACATTATAATATGTATTTTGAATTAATTGGTAATTTTCATTACTTTAATGTTAAAATCAATATTTCACTTGATAATTTGCAATTATGTTGGTCTCAAAAATAATGGTGTATTGTATAAGTTCTTTTTTTTGTATGTAAGATAATAATAAAATAATTATAATTCTAAAGCACATGAATTTATTTGCATTATTTTCTAAACTTTATTATGTTACAATAATTCATATTATTCTAGATTTATTATTTTACAATTATTTAAAATTTTACAAATTTAAAAATTTAAAAATTTTAATAAAATAATTTCACATTAATACAATTAGAATTAGAATTATAATTAGAACTACAATTTTACAATTTCACATACAATTACAATTAAAATTACAATTACAATTTTAGAATTTTACATACAATTACAATTACAATATTACAAATATTTTACATAGAATTAGAATTAGAATTTTACAATTTAACGTTCAATTACAATTACAATTACAATTTTACAAATAATTTAAAATTTACAATTACAATTAATATAAATACAATTACAATTTTAGAATTTGACATACAATTATAATTACAAATATTACAATTTTACAATATCATGATCGTTTAATATTAAATTAATTAATAAACATCACGATCATGATAACCATCATACAAACATTATATTTGACTAAAAAACACATTCAAATTCACTAACATCATTGTGATCATGATCACCTAATAAAACACAATTAGCATTATATAACATCATCACAACACAAACATCAAATATACATCTCATGTGAAATAACTGCTACCACATACACATCTATCTACAAGCTGCACATTAAATGAACGTATCTAACATGAACTAACAATATACACATCATGATGATCACCAACATGTAGATTAAGTACAACTGCAACATGAACATAAAATAAATGGAAAACATATATATATATATATAACTGAATAATGTCAAATTTGTACAACAGTAATATAAATGTCATGGATCAGCCGGCGGTACATCATCAATAGCAGTACTAGTCGAGGCCTACTCAGTCAATGGTGCAGCCTCAACAAGCTTAGATACATGCTCATCATCACTTGCCTGCTGATCTGGTACTAGTGCCTCATGCTGATCAGGATCAACTGTCGATTGCTCATCATGATGACTCGACATGGTCGATGGTCGAGCCTTCTCATGATCATGAGTACTGCTAGATGCTGCAGGATGCTAACTAGATATGGTCGATGGTCCAACCTGCTCTCCATGATGACTAATGCTCGATGCTAGTGGAGGCTGCTCATTTGGTGCGGTGCGAGGTGAACGATGATCAATCCCCTGATCATGATCATCATATGATGTGTCGCTACTCGTGGACTATCGATCACATGTTGCATCTAGACCAAACCTATAATGTGCAACAATCCTCCTTAGCCATGTAACTAAGGTCGTAGCTCCTACAACATGACGCATGAGGTTGTACATGTCATGTGGCATGCCTTTCCACATATGTAATAGTTGTTGGAAACACTGAGAGGGGGGGTGAATCAATATTCCTTTCAATTAGAGCATTAGTTAATCTTCAATTATTATAGGTTTTTGTACAATGATAGTAGTAAAAAAACGAAACATAAATGCATACGGGTTTTAAGGTGGAAACCCACTCCGGGACAAAAACCACCTAATTCTTTTCTAATAATTCTTTAATATTCAACTCCAATTGAAAATAAAGCTCCAACTTCCTAGAATCTAGAAAAGCATTCTTCTCCATCTCCCACTGGATGGACACTCCAACGCCTAATATTATAATATTCTTCAGTAGTCAATTGAACGGATGCCCCAACACCCAATGAGCTACAACTCACCCTAGCACTACCCTACCACCATATAGAAGAATAAAATAAGAATGGACTCCCGTACCAGGGAAAATGGTCCACTTTACAATGATATAGAATGATGTAGAAGAAGAATATATACTAGACCATAACCCCAACTTTGACACAACCACCTAATGATGATCCTAGACCTCCCAAAATTGCCTCTTCAACCCTTGGCAGATAGACACTAGTACAATTTTTACAATAATGTATTTACAATGACTTAGTACAATAATACCTTTACAATGATTGTATGCAGTGCTACCCACTTGAAGACTTCATATGATGAACTTGTTGTTGTTGTTATGCACCTTGGTTGCCGCTCTTGTCATGCTACCTTCTACTACACCTTGCTTTGCTTTGCTGCCATAGAAAGTTTGGTCCTTTGCAACCATTGACAACACATGATCTAGATTTTTATTGCCTTCTAGGAGCTCGATATTGAATCTGGTGTATCTCTGTTATTTCAGATCCTCAATATATGATTTTCAGTCCTGTATTATTCCTCTGAGTCGTCTTTCCAATGCCATAGTTCTGACCCAAATTGCATTCTTCAAGGGAGATTTATACCTAATCTCTCACAATGCCTAATTATGGACTGTTTCAGCAGAGCGCACTTGTAGGGCGTGCCACGTGTCACTGTTTCTTCATTTGGCTCTAAAATTGATAGAGAGAAAACTAAATATTGTGCACTATCTAAAATTTTTTACAAAATTTCAATTCGATACTCAGAGAGAGAGTTATGAAGATTTTACCAAGGTCACTTCATTAAGATGAATTGTAGGAGACTGCAAAAACCATGACTTCCACAGATCATATCTCCAAAAATATGGCACACCTTGATCTGAAATTTTTACAGCAGCTTCCTCAGGATTTCTACCTCGCCTCATAAAAAATTTAGCTTCTGAACCTTCGTAGAAAAAACGTTAGAGCGAAAATGCCACGATGACCTGTTTCAGATGATGAAATCGCTTGCATAAGGAGGAAATGAAGATCACAATTTATATAAATGATTAAGTTGAGAGGGGCTTCAACAAGTGAATGTGGGAGGGATTTTAGGAGCTTAAAAAATATTAATTATGACTTTTCAATGACCCATGCCCCAACCCTATGCGGTTTTAGCCCACTAACCGGGGTTACAAACTTCAAACATGAATATCTCTCAAACCATGAAGAATTACATGGCGTGCCATATATCAACGGAAACATCTCGACAAGTAGAAACCATAAAAATCATTATTGACCCAGAATATATTAATTTGGTACGTAAAAATACCCATGCAATATTGGGTTAGCCCCTGGTGCTGCTTGGGTTGCCATCAATGACAAATGCATCTCCCCCTTTGGAATTGATGGCAACACAAGTACTCCCCCTGCGATCGTGACACCTCTTCCTACAACATTATCTCCTCCTTTGACATCAATGGAAAAGGGTAACTCCCCCTGAGACACAACCATCCTGTGGACCTGTACACACTTCCACTCCCCCTGACACACAACCATCCTGCAGACCTGTAATTTACTTCCACTCCCCCTTTATATTTTGAAAAAGGAAAATCTAATGAGAACTTGGGAGAATCCCAAGCTTCTGGCAAAGATATTCCAATGTTGGTGAATATTTAATATGTGATTATTTTGGTGCTGCTTGGAATCTTTCTACTTGTCCAACTGCTTGCATAACATCTAGTCATGAGGTTGTTACATATAGAACGTTACTAATCATAGATCTATACAACCTTTGATCCACATCCTTAGATGAGTCATCTATGCTCAATTTGCAACCTGTTACCATTGGAGTAAGGATGGGTTTGCAATCTTCCATTTTGAATTTCTTGAGAATTTCCTTGATGTACTTGGTTTGACATATAAATATTCCTTTCTCTTGCTAAGATATTTGAAGCCCTAAGAAGTATGTCAGCTCACCAAGTAAATACATCTGGAAATCACTTTGCACCTTTGTAGCAAACTACTTACTTAGTCGATCATCATTGCTACCAATTATTGTATCATCCTCTTTAGCTATTAGACATGCTTTAGTTGCTTCATCTAGAACATATATGTTGTTTGGAGCTCGACTTGCTATAGCCACAATTTCACCATACACGCATTTCCTGATTTCACATTTCATGGAGTTGAAAAGTATTGTGTGTCCTTGATCACACATTTGTCCAACACTGAGCAGATTGTGATTCATGTTTTCAACCAATATAACATTCTTGGCTAGAGCATCTTTGCTTCAGAGTGTGACAATACCTAATCCTATAACATTTGAAGATCCATCATTTCCAAAGGACACGGTTCCATCCTTCTTCTCTTTCAGAGATACAAATTTATTTCTATCTCCAGTCATATGCGTTTAGCAACCACTATCAACATACCACACATATTTTTTCTTTTGAGCCTTGAAAGCGAGAGAAAAATTATCATTCTTCTTCTTCTTCCATGTTCGTTCATTCTGTGGCTTCGAAGATTCTTCTGGAGGATTTTCAAGTCTGCAGTCTTTGGCTATGTGTCCAAAGTTTTGACATTTGTAACATTCAATATTGTTTCTTAAATGTTCAAATATATTGATGTTTCGCTGAGCCCTGGGAGGTTCATATTTGAAAGATCTCCTGGAATTGTATTTGTTCCTAGTGTACGTGCAACATTCTACAGCTTTATGACCAAATTTTCCACATGAATAATAGTAGCCATAAAAAATATGTTGGTACCTGGATGGAAATTTTCGTCGACGAATTGTCTTCCAAGGCTGTTCTTGCGAATCTTGTCCAATGAAGTCTACATGCATGTCATATCTCATAGGTTCATTGTATTTTGTTGTAGAAGGACCTGCTTCTTCTTCTTTGTAACCGATGCCAGTTTTGTCATTGTAAGATCGTTGATTGTTGATGAGTTCTTCCAATGCCCTTGAGCTATTGGCATAGTTTTGGAAAGTTTTTCCTTTCTTCACTTCCTCACGCAGTGAGACTACTTAGGCTTCTAATTCTTCCCTTTCTTGGTTGCTTTCTTCCAAATTATTTTGAAGTGACTCTTCAATGCATTTGTGTTCTTCAACTTCAATTTTGAGACCTTGAACTTGTTCTTCAAGAGTATTGGAATAGATCTTCTCCGCCTTGAGATATTTTATAAGCTTGATTGCTTCCTCATAAAATTCTTCTATGGTCCATCCTTCTTCTTCGTTTTTTGATACCTCTTGTTTATTGTTCTTGGGTTTATTGTTCTTGGACATAAACAATACTCTCTCATTGGCTTCTTCTTCACCATCATTTTCTTCTTCGGATGATGAGTAATCTTCTTTAGAGATAAAGTTCCTTTTGGATCCTTGCTTGTTGATTTCTTAAATCCTTTCTTTCCTTTTGAGTTGCCATTACTTCTGTTTGGACATTTTGCTGCAAAATGCCCAACATCATTGTAGCTAAAAAATATCAATGGAAGTTTACCTTTGAATTTTCCCTTACCAATTTTTAGTTTTCTCGTGAAGTAAGCATATTCTTCAGCTGAAAGACCTTCTTCATCGTCTCCCTTTTCTTCACACTTGCAGGTTCACGTATTTTCAATTGAAGGTTGTTTATCCTTATTGGTTTTCTTAGATGAAATGAACGCAGTTTCTAGATGCAAAGTACCCTCTTCTTCATCAAGTCTCATTTCATATGCTATGAAAACTCCATGTAATTCCTCTTTGCTAAGTTTGCCCAGATTTGTACTGTATTCTAAGACTGATACATTTGGGTCGAATCTCCCTGGTAACGTTCTAAGAATCTTCCATATAATAGTCTTCTCATCAACTGGCTCTCCCAATCCTTCCAAAGTATTGGTTATTTCATCAAGATATTAGAAGTATACAACAATGTTGCAATCTTCTTTCATTCTGAGTTGTCAAATTTTGCTCTATAGATTTGAAGCTTTGCTTCTTTGAAATTTGAGTCACCTGCATATATATTCTCAAGCTTGTCCCATACATTTTTGGTAGTTTTACAACCCAACACCTTATGATAAGAAGATTCAATAAGTCCACTGATAATAATATTCTTTGCTTTTGCATCATTTACCAAATTATTCTTACCTTGTTCATCCGTAGTTGATGTAAATCCATTTTGAACAGTGTCCCATACTTCGTAACCTTGCTCCAAGAGATAGACCTCCATTCTTCCTTTCCAAAGTGCATAATTATTTTCATTGAATAGAGGTACACCATTCTTGGTATGCTCCATGACCTCCTTCCAGCTGTTAAACTGCTATTGAAGGAACCAAGCTCCGATACCAATTGTTGGAAATACTGAGAGGAGGAGGGGGGAGGAGGGGGTGAATCAATATTCCTTCCAATTAGAGCATTAGTTAATCTTCAATTATTATCAGTGTTTGTACAATGATAGCAGCAAACAAGAGGAACACAAATGCACACAGTTTTTAAGGTGGAAACCCACTCCGGGACAAAAACCACCTAATGCTTTTCTAATAATTCTTTAATATTCAACTCCAATTGAAAATAAAGCTCCAACTTCCTAGAATATAGAAAAGCATTCTTCTCCAGCTCCCACTAGATGGACACTCCAACGCCCGAGATTCTTCAGTAGTCAACTGAATGGATGCCCCAACACCCAATGAGCTACAACTCACCCTAGCACCACCCTACCACCCTATAGAAGAATAAAATAAGAATGGACTCTCGTACCAGGGAAAATGGTCCACTTTACAATGATATAGAATGATGTAGAAGAATAATATATACTAGAACATAACCCCAACTTTGACACAAACACCTAATGATGATCCTAGACCTCCCAACACTGCCTCTTCAACCCTTGGCAGATAAACACTAGTACAATTTTTACAATAATGTATTTACAATAACTTAGTACAATGATACCTTTACAATTATTGTATGCAGTGTTGCACACTTGAAGACTTCATATGATGAACTTCTTGTTGTTTTTATGCACCTTGGTTTCTACTCTTGTCACGATACCTTATGTTTCACCTTGATTTGCTTTGCTATCATAGAAATTTTGGTCCTTTGCAACCCTTGACAACAGATGATTTAGCTTTTTCTTGCCTTCTGGGAGCTCGATATTGAATCTGGTATATCTCTGTTATTTCAGATCCTCAATATCTAATTTTTAGTCCTGTAGTAGTCCTCTGAGTCATCTTGCCAATGCCATAGGTCTGAGCCAATTTGGATTCTTCAAGGGAGAGTTATACCCAATCTCTCTCAATGCCCTAATTATGGCGTGCCACGTGTCACTGTTTCTTCATTTGGCTCTAAAATTGATAGAGAGAAAACTATAAAATGTGCACTATCAATCAATTTTTACAGAATTTCAATCCGATACTCAGAGAGAGAGTTATGAAGATTTTACGAAGGTCACTTCGTTGAGATGAATTGTAAGAGCCTGCAAAAACCATGAATTCCATAGATCATATCACCAAAAATGTTTCACATCTTGATCTGAAATTTTTATAGCAGCTTCCTCAGGATTTCAGCTTTGCCTCATAAACATTTCAGCTTCTAAACCTTCATAGAAAAAAATTTAGAGCGAAAATTCCATGATGACTTGTTTCAGATGGTGAAATCCCTTACATAAGGAGGAAATGAAGATCACAATTTATATAAATGCTTAACTTGAGAGGGGCTTCAACAAGTGAATGTGGGAGGGATTTTAGGAGCTTAAAAAATATTAATTATGACTTTTCAATGACCCATGCCCCAACCCCATGGGGTTTTAACCCACTAATTGGGGTTACAAACTTCAAACATGAATATCTCTCAAACCGTGAAGAATTACATGGCCTGCCATATATCAACGGAAACATCTCGACAAGTAGAAACCATCAAAAGAATTATTGACCCAGAATATATTAATTTGGTACATCAAAATTCCCATGCAATATTGGGTTAGCCCCTGGTGCTGCTTGGGTTGACATCAATGACAACCGCGGATCAACAATAGCCTACCATCGACCTGTATATCTCTCATAGTAGCGGGCCTGACTCCTGGCTCAAAAATAAATGCACAGATTTGGTCACCCAACTCTAACCTGAATCCGCTATCAAGCCTATCACACCTAGGAAAAGGCGGTACTGGCGCACCAACAAGAGTAGGTCTCTCTGCACCGGCCTCATGATCATCGACATCTAGCATATCCTGATCGTCATCAGGATCCACCCCTAGATAATTTGGTGGCGCTGCCATGTCCTCGCAATCAAAAGACTCAATTTCTACAAAATATATACAAGTACACAACAATAATTAGACAATTTCATTACATAATTTAATAAAAACAAGTTAAATAACATGTTAGAATAAATTTAAATAAAATAGTACTATTACCTCTATGATTTGGTGGCTCATCATCTATGAAGAGGATGTTGGCACACCCTCGCCAATCCAAACTGGCATAAGGACAAGGGACCATAACAAAGGGATGATCATCAAAATTGGCTAGCAACTCCAGTGCATCGTGAAATCTCCTCATGGAAACTCAGTCTCGTCCCTCTTGGGCATCATCTATCCCCACGTTTGCATGTGTTCATGCAACATTGACCTATAAGGATGTCGAACAAAAGTAGGCCTCATCTCTGGAAACCTCTCAAAAAAAAAAAAACAAAATAGCTCTAAAGAAAAAGGAAATTTGACCCTCCCTTGTGCCTAAGCACGACATGTTTCTAAGGTTGTAAAGAACTGCCGCAAAAAAATGGAAAACTACCTGACAAGTCGTGGCTCCTGTACTAAATAATCAACATAGTATAGAAGCGGGAAACTAATCCGTTTCTCGTCACTGGTGTTGTGTGAAATGGTCAAAATCAGAATTGAGAGGCACCTCACTACCTCACTACCAAATGCAACAATACGTAGCTGCCCTCCGGAGACCTGAAAATATGACGGAGACAATATATCCGCGCTAATGTATCTCTAGGAGTACGCCAACTGACTTCCTACTGCATAGCCAACTAGAACATCTAGGAACGAAGGAAAATCCACCCCTCTCCTCGATAGCCTAGCAATGAAATAGATTTCCTCCTCAGTGGGCATGTACCACTGGTTAGGACCAACCTGGAAAGCCTGTAGGTGGGCATTCCACTTGTGGATAAGATGTCGCAAAAACACACCATGGCCCTTTAGGGAAGTAGCTTCCTTATAGAACTTGAGGAGGCCTACCTACCTTAGGAGCCCCTGGGTAGTTGATGTAATAGGGCGAGGGAACACATCTCTCTCCCTCTCTTGTGCCTCCCACTTGTGAACCATGTTATACTGGTCCAACTGTTGTTGCTGTTGTTCCCTCTGTTCTCTTCTTTCACGTCTCTGAATCATTGACATATTAAATACAATTTTTTTATTAAATGAGACATGTATTTCGGAATATACATATATAATTTTTTTGAAAAAAAACCAGTTGGTGTGCCACATAAAACAGACATGCACCGGTAACGATGCATCCTTTTTTGTTGCGCACCAGAGGCGGTGCACTAGTAAATTTCCACCGCATCGGAGGCAGTGCACATGAAAATTTTTAGCGCACTGCCCTCCTGGCATTGTTAATAAGTCAACGGTGCGATGGTATAACAGACCGCACCATTGACTATGGACAGGTGTCGGAGGGCGGTGCGTTGACCAAAATATATGCCTTGTGGTGTATAGTTTGGTCAACGCACCAACCTCCTGACATCTTTACTTAGTCAATGGTGTGGTATTTTATAAGGCCGCATCATTGACCGTGTCAAAATGCTAGAATCCGGTGCGCTTACTAAAATACCTGCCCTGGGGTGGATATTTAAGTCAACGCACTGCATTGCTGTTATTCCACAAGTTCAATAGTGTGGCTAGGTAACCGATTGCACCGCACCTTTTTTAAATTTTAAAATATCACGGTGTGCCTTTCAGTACTGCCCCGAAACTGATGCAAATACCGTAAGCACCGGTTGTGGTGCAACCTGTAAATATATAGGCAGCACCGCGAACCTGTGCGAGCTGAACAACTCAAGCACACCGTGTGGGAATTTTATATTTTTAACTATTAATTTTAAGTTAATTTACAATTATAATCCACTAAAAGGCTTAATTATGGAAAAATAAGAAAAAAATGCTCGTAAATTTGGCTGTCGAGGATGTATATTGGCTGTATAATTCAAAAAAGTAAATTTTCCTACTGTTTTGCAAAATTCGAAGTGTACATTGGTGGACAAGAAATGGGTGCAATGGGAGCACCGATGTCAGGGTGGCTCAGACAAGGATAACTTGCATTGGTGCTTGAGAGCTCTGGAGCACTAAAAAGTGAGAAATGTGGTTTTTTAGCCGTAATTGTTTTTTATTTACCCTGTTCTGGTGCGCGGGATTTTATAGGTGCACCGGTGCGATTTCTTAATACCGCATTGGGTGGTTTCAGTTTTGGTGCGGGGTTTCAGGACGCACCGGTGCAGAATCTTTGTAAATCACTGGTGCACTACAATAATAAGATGCACCGGGGTGGGTTTGTACAGAGCGCATGGTCTCTGGTGTGCCAATGTTTTTTGCGCATCGGTGCTTTTTCTGGTTGAATGCACCGGTGTGGGTTAGGATGATAAGCGCACCGAATGAAAAACATCCACAAAAACCTCCACCCGCAAAACTCCTCTAGTAACTTCCACTACAAATAGATTTTTGGGGTATTTTTATAAGGGGCTCCTCAAAAACATCCACTAGAAGGTCTTTTCCTTGTAGTGAATATTAATTGCGAGCAAAACATACTAGAGGGAATTCATTTGGTTTATAATGGATAAAGGAAATTGAAAAAGGCAATGGAAAATTCTTTGGAAAGGAATGAGGCATCTATTAGCATTTATTTATGAAAATAAAGGAAAGTAGGAGAAAATTGAGGTGAAAGTTCACAAGCTACATGTGAGGAGGAAAATGAAGGAAAATAATGGAAATTGAAGAAAATAGAGACCTCATTGATAAAAAGGCTTCTGAGGATCAATTGGAAATACTTTTCTTACACTTATGGCTCTCATTATTCTCTCTCTCTCATACTCTTGGATACTTAGAGTTTTCTTGGAGAACTATTGGAGGAGTGTGGCATACTTTGGATTTGGAGCAAGAAGGCAAAGGAAAGGTAGGAAAGTGAAAGAGGACATCAAAATTAACAACTACAATGGGTTTTGACTATAGGTACCAAGTTTCATGTATGTTTTCCTCGTTATTTTTGGCATGCGTGGTGTATGCATGTAGTTTCTTGGTCGTGATCTATCATTGGCATGGCAGATTTCCTGGATTGATAGTGGATTACCTATCCTTACCATTTCCTAGATAGCCATGGTGTTTTGGGTTTATTTTCATTTCTTTTTTTCTGGTTGGTTCTCATATTCCTTTAGTTTTGGGTTGAGTTATTAGTTCCTCAAATCCTTAGTTGGAAAAACGCCTTGGAAGCCTAGCGGAGGAACGTTGGTTGAGTTACTAGTCCTGGAAGCCTTCGTTTGGCAAATGCTCTTGAAGCCTTAGGTGGGTTGAGTTAATAGTATTGGAAGCTCTTCTTAGACAAATGATCTGAAAGCCTTGTAATAGTTGGGGTTGAGTTACTATTCTTGGAAGCCCTGCTTGGAAACAATTCTCTGGAGCATTGGAAAAAATTTGGTAGAGACCAATCCATGATGGTTGTAATGTCTGACAATGAGTTAGAATCACTGGTTGAGGATTGAGGTGGTTTGTCCTCTAGAAGCCCTGGTTTGGTTTTGATGGATTCAGTGTATGAGATCCCACATTCATGCTTGGAATATGGCATGAGGGTGACTGGATGAAGAGATATTTGGCTCAACCATGTCTATGGTCAGGTGGTATGTGGAATTCATGAGCCTAGTTGGTTGTTTCCTATGTTTAATAAAATTTAAGTTATCTTGCACTTGTACCTATTAATGTGTTGATTTAATGGTTGTTACCTCACTCTTATTTCGATGATTTTAGGTTAGTTATAAACAAGTTTAAATGACTGGTTCATATTGTTATTTCATGTATTTACTTGTAATTTTTAAAATTATGGATGCAAGACCTAATTGATGTCATAATTGTTCAAGGGAGAAGGTGGTGATCCCTCTTGTCATGTCTCATAAGATTTTTTACTCATTCATGCTTTCTCTTCTATCTTAGACCTGTAGATTTCATTGTTGCCAATTGTTTAACAGGGGATGTTCAAGCCTAGTTGTGGAGTTATTTTTTGGTTTATTAGTCTTTTCATTAAGTGTTTAATGGATTTCAGAAGTTATAGAAAGTTTCGGGAAGTGGAAAAAAATCTAGGCTTGAAAAGTGCCTTGAATCCCATAGACTCTGGCACAGGTCTGCTAGAAATAGTCCCTCGATGCAGACATACAATATTATGGGTGCATCTAGAGCCTCCCATATGCAAGCATGGGGGCTTGTGGGAGCGTCCGAGGGGTTTTCTTCATAAAATTTCAGTGGGACCCAAGGACAAGTCAGATGGATGACTGGGATAGCATCATGGGGTCCTGTAGAAGGTGGTTTAAGTCTGTGTTATGGTTTCCAACTTCAATTCCACTTCCTTAAAGTCACCAAGGAGGTTGAGTCTTTCTTAATTTCCCCTCATCTCATGTCTACTCTGGTTGGTAGGTTACTTGGGTAGGTGTGAGGGGCGGTGTATGTTACAATACCTACTATTAATTCACCTAAAACACACTTGTCATATTTTAAATATAAATATTTCTTTGAGCTCTCAAAAACAAACAAATAAGAATGATATATTCGATAACATGCAGTGCTGGCAACGAAGCTCCTTTCCTGGTTAGATATGCCTACATTTTCTAGTCAATTGTTGAAAATGGCAACAAGAAATATTTAAAATGTCATCAAAAGGGATTCTAATTTAATTTTCCCTTAATTAAATTAGAAGGAAATTGTAATTCCACATCACATGACAGTTGTTACCAGTTAAATGAGGTAGGAAGAATTAGTTAGATCATTCAATTCGAGTTGAGGGTCAAACTGGAGCCATGTATAGTTCTCTCTAGGTTTTAGGGGGTCCAGTTATAGTTTATTTTTAGTTATAATTATTTAACTGAATTATTTGAGTTAAATAAGTTTAACTAGTTCTAACTGATGGATGAACTAGTGAGAGGTCTTGTGATTTAAATCTGATTTAATTCACATGAAGTGATCAATAAGATAGCCAAATATCTGTTATAAATATATGTTCCATGTCAGTTATGAGGATTAAGATTTGAGTTAAATGGAATTATACTATTAGTTGTATAATTAGGAAATTGTACAGGTCATGCATGAGGTCATAAGAGGCCTTAGGTGTATTGTGAAATCATTAATTAGGAATTTCCAAATTAATAGGGGCTCAATTTCCCTAGGGATTGCGCAAGAAAGTCTGAGCATCGAGAGGCAATAAATGGGTTAAGTATTGGACCAAACTTGCTTGGATCAGAGTGAGACAGTTAGAGATAGTGCAAAGAGCTCTCAAGCGAGAGAGAAACATTTTATTGTTTCATATTATTGACTTAATGTAATATATATATAGCAGGGTTTTTAGATAAGGTTTTCCCCACATAAATATTTGTGTTGTAAGATTGAAATTCTTTTGTTTCTTATTCATTTGATTGTGAGATCGTAATTGGTTTCTGCAATTTGTAGAATAGATTCAAGTATTTTGTTTTATCATATTACAATATCAGTTGATTCTATGTGGATTTTCTACATTTTATCAAAGTGAGAATCACTATAGAGGAGAAGAATACAAATTTGTTTTGAACAAGTGAATCGAATTTGCAAATCTACTCTTTAGGACCAACAACAAAATTAGGATGTCTTATTGTGGATTGGGACTCGAATATGCCCTCAAGGGTAGTTCAAATTAAATAGCTTGGAAGGAGGATAATATGGAAGCAGTGTTGGAACACAACAAACTAAAGGAGTTCATAGAGAGCGATATTTCCAGGCCTGCAACAACATATGCTCAAAATCTTGATGCATGGAAGAATAATGTAGCAAATGTGAGAAGGATTATGTTAGAATGACTTCGATATAATATTGTCTCAAACCTCCATGGAAAGGAAACTCCATATTCTATGCTGAAGGCCTTACATATTTGTTTCAAAACAATAGTGACCACAGGAACTTGGCGCTGAATGAAAATCTCAAAAAATCAAGATGGAGAAGAGCGATAGAATACCAAAATACTTGATGAAGTTCAATCAATGTCGAGATGATCTTGGAAGTGTTGGTGTTACCATACCCGAGGATGATCTGGTGATCCTAGCACTTTTAGGCCTTCCCAAGAGTTGGTGCAACTAATAGGATTCAATAAATTGGAGGGAGAAGTTACTAGAGTGGAAGCAATTGTGGTTCGACTTGGGACAATAAGAGATAAGGCGAAACACTAGAGACGGGACCTCCTCTAAAGAAACGGAAGAAGATTTTTCATTAGTCAGAAAAGGAAATAAATCCAAGGGAAATATGTCGCAAGGAGAAAAGTGCAAGAATAAATAATTTCCCAACATCAACTGTTTTAACTATCATGAGTTCAGGCACTATGCCATGAAATGTCCATAGAAGGAAATCAAGAAGGAGCCTGTAGTAGCAGCAACAGGTGAAGCTCTAGCTTCACAATTCGATCTTGATTTCAATCTCATTGCACACATGGCAATAATTGTAATGGGATGCATGTGGTATCTTGACAACAGTTCCATGTTCCATATGACGGGGAATAGAGATCTGTTCAGTGACTTGGAGGAGAAAGAACTGAAGAATAACATATAGTTTGGAGATGATGGGAGGTATAGCATGGCCAACATCGGTACTATTACTTGTTATCATTATCTAATTTTAAGATTGGCAAGAATGATTATACAGGAAAAAATTAAAACCACTTTGGAGCCTAGAATCTATCCCTCCTAGACTCAGAGATGGATCTCTCTTTCATATTTAGTTTTTTTTATGGATCTGTTATTAGTCTTGTTATAATAATAGTAAATATTGTTTTTTTATTGATTGTTTGGTTGGATTAATAGATCTATTTAGACTAATTCCATTGGGCTATGGAGTCATAAAAAGGTTCGGTTGTTGCAATAAAATTTCAAGAGCATCCACAAGGCAAGCTAACTATGGCTTACTGGATCTGAAGAAGAAATGAAAGAAGTAGTGAAATAATTAATGGTTAAAAAGAAATTAAGAATTTATTAACCAGAATTTAGAAGAAAAAATGTTATATTGTAAACATAGCTAGAAATAAGGTGCTCTAGCAACAAATCTTAATCTTCATATTTATGTTTTACAATCAGATTTAAATGATGCACTGAGAGGAAAAAAATGGAAACATTAACACAGAAAAGGAATAACATCACCATATTAACATAGCTCAAATATCATGTAAATGATATTTTATTATTGATGCTCCATCTTGAAGAAAATACAATGTTCCAATAGAAAAAATTTACAATCTAGGGTCCAAACCTTGATACTTTGAATGTATAAAGTATTTAACTTATTTCTACAATGACTGTCGTATCTACATAGGAAATTTGTTATTAATTACAAAATAAGCAAAATTTTACTAGTGTGACCATGAAGTGGACACGATGAAATAAATTTGACATTTGGCCCTATTTTTTAGAAGGTCATTACTGCATTGATTTGGTGTTTTGCTGGTTGATTTGGCTGATATGATACTATGTTGATATGGCTAATATGTTGGCCTTCACCCTTCTTGGTATTTACAAAGCTTTTCCCATTGCTGCTCATCTGGAATATTTATCATAGTCACCTTTTGATATATTTCATCTGTCTATGTGAATCTAAAGAAAGTGGGCCTCAACACAAAAATTTGTTTAATTACATGTTGGATGAATATATCATTGCTCATAGCCTCAAGAAAAGCTCTTCCTGTCATTTATCCTCTAAGACTTGCAAACTTGGCTATGTCCTTAGCAATATCTTTCAGTTTCTTCACATAGTATTCCCTGACAATATGCTTATCATTAATCATAAACATTGAATGTAACCCTCTTTTGGTCAATGGCTTGATTTTCTTAAAGAATCTACTGACAACAATCTCCAAATTGTGGCACTTTTCCTCCAACTGTGTAACTAATATTTTCTTAGTGAGCATCTTCTTGACCTCTAGAAATTTTTTTGTTCTGTCTTCAACTCCAAGTTCATCCAATTCATACCTACTCTTTGAATTTAGAAATCTTATGATGTTATTTGTGGTCTCAGGCATGTCCCCAAGCTCATTGGTGGATCTAGCTATGGGATGATTTACTTTTAAATTAGATCTTTTTGTTCAAATATTATTTGAATAGAATGAAATGTTTCATTCATAGAGTCGATTATACTTGTCCATATGATCTCCTTTTCCTGGCCAATGGTGTGACCAATGGAATCTTCCTTCTTTGCCTTTTGCAAACTTTCAATCTATTTTTGGGCTCTTTTCACTTCTATTTCATGTGCATTGTCAGATCTTACCTTTTGATCCTTCAAGGTATTAATTTGTGCTTCTATATTTTTAATCTCCTCTGTTTAGATGGCCATATTATCCATGGCTTTAGCCAGTTGTTTTGTACCACCTAATGTACCCATATTTGTTGATGTCGTTGAAGGTATGACTGCAATAGGAACAATCTCCAAGGTAATGATGGCCATTTCTGCTACTTTTTCCTTTTCCTTTACTAATTTCTCCATTTCTGTATCCATTTGCTTTAGTTGTGCTAACTGTTCCATTATCAACTTCATCATCTCTATTTTTTGTGCTTCATTCTCCTCCATGTCCTTGGTCAGAGGGTCTTCAGTAGCTAACATTTTGAGCTTCTTTCTTAAGGCTTCTATGTCTGCGTTTTTCTTCTTCGAGATCTCTTCTATTGCTTCTAAATTTGTTGGATCATACCTAATATTCACAACTAAATCCTCCAGGGATTTCATTCTGGTATCCTTTGCAAGAGAATAAATCTTCTCCATCTTGAGGTGGGAATGAATATTGGACAATGATACCTGCAATTTAGATAGACTCATTGCAGTGCTATTCAATGTGGATGAGATAATTTATCCAATCTGCTTGTGCATTTCCATCTGATTTATTGGGTGGATGTCCTTGACATTAAACTCAAAATATGTATGCTTGAAATTAGCATGTGATTTTGGTTGCAGAATTTGGGCTTCTAAGAAATGCATACACATATTTTCCTTCTTTGAATTGAAGGTTGATAGCAAAATACTTTGTGAACTGGTGGTCTGCTTCCAAAATTGGTTGTAGGTGCTGGTCTTCAATATTTCATTTTCCCTCTTGATCTACCTGAAGGTGTCATATATTTTTTCCTCCTTTTCCCCTATAGAAGCAGTATATGTAGGTGTTTGAAGGCTTTGCTGCTGAAATGGAATTGTAGTGGAAGTTGTAGGAGAAAATATAGTTTGACCACCTGCTGGAGAAGAACATGGAGAGGATTTGATATTTATCACTATCCTCTACTCTAATTCCTTGCCTTGATCAATATCCCTATGAATTATTTCTCTCTTCCTATATTTCATCTTAAACTCCCTACTAGACATATCAGTCTCCAAAGGTGACTGATCGTCTCTTGGTATTTTTCTTGTTCCTCTTTCTCTTGTTATTTTCCTCTATCCTGATTATCCTATGTATTCTTATTTTCTTGTGGAGTAGGAGTTTGTATACTTGAAGATGAAATTATCTTCTCTTCAGTCTCATGTAAGTTATTTTATGTCCACTCTATCTGGTTCATAAATTGTTCAATATCAAGCTTGTGGGTGTGAATGTAGGGAGTTGATTTATTTTCTACCCTCTTCTTAGAGATAATGCCCAATGGGTCATAAGACCAAGTGAAATTGTGTGTAAATTTCATCTCTTTCAGCATCCTGTCAGCTTCCTCTCTTATTGCTCTAATATTGCAAATGAAAGGACCAATTTGAGATTTGATCCTGAAATGAGACTTCTTTTTTACTGATAAAAAATGTACCTCATCTGCATTAATCATCTACCTAATGTACTCCAAGGAAAATATCCTCACGGGGAGGAACTTTGGAAACTTATTAGGGGGAAATCACACCCATATATTTTTAGTTCCATATATTTTTGGTATAAGTACCAGTCTCTAGTTTTGGCTTGGTTTGACAACTGTATGATATTTATAATTTATTCATTGATCCTTGGTTCCACTGTGCTATTGAGGATACTCATAGTTGGGTGCACAAACAATTCAACGAATCATTTGTAAGTGTAATCCTTTTGATCTCTCATCATCATTGTTGTTTAGAAGACGACAAACAGAGTTAGGGAATATTCATTCACTTTTCTCATTGTAAACTGAAACCTGTTTGCCTGAAAATATACAAACATATAAAAAATGAGTGAAGTTTATTTAAACACTTCCTCTGTGTGAAAATTGACAAACTAGTCATGAATGGAAACTTCCAAGAATTGACTGAAATTGAACATGATGGAAGGTTTAGACTCTGATGAGAGTATTGAGAGGAAGCCTATCATTGCTTCATCGAGCCACCGATATGAATGGTATCCTAGTAGGTAAGAAAGGACAATGACTATGTGTTGAGTCCTATCAAGGAATGTAGAAGATGGGTATGGAGGATTCTTCTTGGGCAAGGGAGTGTCTGTAGCCATGACTAATTAAAGTGTTTTGGCTTTGATGGAAAAATATAAGTTCTGGTACAATTATCTAAGGGTTTCCACGGGAAACAATTTTGGTTTCTTCAATAACAGGAGCCTGCATCATCTGCATAATATATTGGGCACTAATGGTGAACAAAACCTCCCCTATGGGGGCAACAACAACCCTTTGATTTATATCATCTCATGCATGAAAATTTCTAATAAATTTAGGGCAACCGTGGTTTTTTTGGAATATATAATATGGTAGGTTAGTGTGCCACAGTATTATGTCATCAGTCTCATCGATCAGCTTATCCTCTAACCAATAGTATATGTTGAAGAGGTCAAACTTTGAGAGGGTCTCATGAATTTTCAAATCCCTGTCAGCAAGGGCAATGTGATCAAGGTCCATAAGAGGGTGAAATATTAGATTGAATGGATCCTACTCCTTCTTTAGAGGCATGATTGTGGCTGAAAATGAAATTGGTTGTCTTCTTGGTATTTTCAGGTGCGCAAATTAGAAAGGGAATCGAATATAGAGGGGGAAAAATAAAAGGGAATTCTTTTGATTAGAAGGGGAATTAGAAGAAAAAGGGGAATTGACAAAGTGAGATTTCTGCTGATCTGCAGATGATTGGAATCTTTCACACTCTCTTTAAATTTGCTAAACTCTTGAATTTGATCACCTGTTACAATAAAACACTGAGAACATAGTGACGTTTGGAACATGTGGGGAAAGGTAGTTTTGTAGGATGATGAGGTTTCTATTGACATGGCGCAGGTCCGTTGGGTAACGAATTAAACAATTAAATGTTTAACGTGTCTTTAGGTAGGAGAAAAGGTGATTGGATGGACGTGACAAGAGTGATAATGTGGAGCAGTGTGAGTGGTGGAGGGTTAGCGATCAATAGAGTGGTTTTATTATGGCAGGAACCACTTTTCAGAGTGGGTCAGGGATGGTAAGTTGTATGGCATGGGGCGGGGGCGAGGGGGGGGGGAAGTAAAGATATGTGCCTAAAATGTAGCATATGGGATGGTTTTGGAAACTACCCATTTTATACCCACCCCACCCCCCCACCCCCCCCCCCAACATTAACTTTCAGAGGATAAGGGGGACCAGAAAATAATGTGGGCCGTCGGCTGTAATGGTGGGGGAAGAGATGAGACAGAAGGTGGTGGGAGATTAATGATGATGGGATAGGTGAGTATATGGTGGGATCGGGCTAATCATGTGAAATTTTAGGCAGAGTGTAAGGTTAGGGACTTTTGAACATGACATAAAATGTTTCAAGTATCTTTAAAATGAATTAATCCCGAAAATTAGGATAAAAAATCCTTCGTTTTATTTTTATTTTTTCTCTTTAACATGAGAATATAATAAGAAATCATTTGAATGATACTTTGGAATAAATTTCATGTCTCTTCACATTTTTTTTCTTTCATTCTACCTACCCTTTCAATAATCTAACACTTTTTCATCATTCTTTTGCAGGGTGAATTGAGGATTGCAGACCCCAATCTCTTTTTTTATGAAGTTCTAACCTAATCTTTCCCTTATTTTTCCCATTGACTTAGATTAAACTGCTCAATCAATTTTATTTCTACCTAATTACTGACTTGCCAAGATTAAACTGTTTGGTAAGTCTTTATTTTCTAACCTAGAATTACAAGTCTGTTAGAACCTAGAATGCACTAAGTCCCTTGATTTACGATGAAAATTCCAAAGGGAACCATCACCTTGTCAAGTCCTGCTGTCCACATCCAAGTTTCACGTGTTTTCTTGTTTACAACTTATCAATAGACAAAGATAGAATTTTTTCCCAGATAAGAGAAAGTGCAATCTCTAGGATCATGGCATAAAATTTTGTACAGTAGTTTACACAGCTTTAGTAGACGAGTATTCCAAGTGTGGAGTTGTGACACTGTAGATTGGGTCATCTATGCAGAAACTAGTAGAGATGAGGAAAACTTGGTTATGGGTGGGATGTGGATTCATCATAAATTTTGTAGTCCTCTATAAATTACTTTTATGACACGCATCATTAGGATGATTCCTTAAAGATACAACAATCCCTTTTAACGGTAAGCATAATTAGGAAAATTAGTTACAGATACCACAATCCCTTTTAAAGTACTTCTTGAATTGATTCATATAGACAGCAACATATGTGAGCCACAACAAACTATATTGCATGATGTGCAAGTTTCTTTGTAAAATCAATTAATGATGCATATAGTAGAATGCCAACTTCTTTTCTTAACAATAAATGAAAAGTTTAGATATATTAAAAATATCTCCATCTTTGGTCGAGAATTAGACAACAAAATCTCCTAGGAAGCTTAGTGTGAAAATTACAACGAATATTTTTTATACAATGTTTACTAAGAGATAAAGGAAAATATGAAGAAAGATGAGCAAACCGAAGATATAGATTGTAAAATGTAAAGGTGAAAAATTTGTTCAAAAAACACAAGATGATATTTTCATTAACTTTAGGTTTCTATGCACACTCGAAATAGAAATTTTCACTTGCTCGAAAGAATATAAATACCTTAAAGGTGAAGGCCTCTCTTAGAAGAATGATACTAAAAGATGATGTCAAGTATCTCTAAGCAAGTTACAAATCTAATGTGCCATATATATATAGGAATTACAAACACACTAGATGTCAATGTCTATCAGAGCATCTCACTAGGGACAAACCACTACAAGAGAAACTGCTAAATTATATGCTTGAGATATACAATAAAATTCATGAATGAAATTTAAGGTCCTTACCATATAATCCTTGCTTAACATGAATTTTTCTTTGATTTTTGTAATAAATAGGGAAGCCAATGCTTAAATTTGTATTGTAAGATCCAGTCAACCTAGAAAGACACGCTCGCTTTTCTACAGAGTAGATGTATTGAAGTCTACCTATTTTTGGTGGTCCTTGTTTTGATATAATAGATCTTCTCGAAGAGGAGGTTGGAAATATGGAATTTTAATCTGTCCCAAGATGGCCATTGCTGGCTCCAAAATAATACCCCCAGTTGATCAACCAATGGCATGAGAGATACATGCATTTAAATATTGGGAAAAAATAAAATAAAAAACTAATGCCTAATGTAACCCTTAAGGGAATTGGGAAATTTTTTTGGTCAATGCCCAAACTAATAGCAGTCAATGAAAATCAAATGCAATATAGCATGCCTTGTAGTAGGTGTAATAATAGCACGCCATGGTGAAGTCAACTTGAAATAAGACAAATGTGCCATATACTAAACACTTAGAGGGGCTTGATACCAAAAAACACGCTCAAGAAATATGAGCTAAGCCTTGCAACAAGAGCTATATGAATTCAGTGTCTTTGTCCTACTCTATCTGCTCATGTGATGTGCAAGAGGTAAAGAGGGACACTAAAAGCTGATGTGACGCAAGGGGTTGAAACTTCTAAAACAAACTAGTAGTTGAATGATCAATGAAAATATGTGGTGTTCTAACATAACTTTGACATGGAGGTATTTGTCCCAATGTTTGTTGGATTGATGATTTAATGATAAGTTTTTCACAATTGTCTTATTAATAATCTCAGTATGGTCGTCAGTATAAGACTAAAAAACATAGGGAGAGAAGTAACCTGAAGTGTATCCAAATTTGTTCGAAGATTAGTATTGCAGCTTTTGGTGCATCATTGTTATTATTGTAGGGAATCAATAAACCATGTTGGAAAAAACAACACACTATTATGAAGATGTAATCATGATTATGTTGATTCTTAGACTTTCCAGCAATGAAATTCATTTAACCAGATTCCGATGGTTAAGAAGGAACTGGTAGATGCTAACATATGCCAAGATTTTGATTGGGAGGCATAGACAAGCTACAGTGAGAGAAGTGATATATATAATCATTAATATTATTTAGCATGATTCGGAAATATGTTGCAGAAGGAATTGAAGAGCCTCATCGATTGAAAGGTGCCTTCCAAGGAGAAGGAAGGAGATTCTTTGAGTAGTTTATTGAGCACCAACATGAATAATTCAATTTGTAAAATAACTTATTGAAGATTATAATTCAATAAAGGTAAATTCTGCAAAATGAGTACAAAATATGGATAAGTAGGATAAACCAATTTTTAGTCATCATAATTACTGCATATGATGTCTAATGATTAATCTGTTAACAAGTATCCCTACGGGGATGGCTGAGAAGGTATAGAATCTATTATCTCATTTATGGATTCATTCTGTTATTATATAATGATGTAATTATTGTAGACATTATGCCTGTTCAGTATGGATATGTGTTTGAATTGACAAAAATTTGCAGAATTTCAATGGTTGATGGTTTGTACATAGAATATTTTCCTTTTCTGAGGAAGAAGTGCCACCAATGTTTAATTGTTTAAACTACGAAAAAAAATTCCTTATCATACGCAACATAACCTAGCTTGGCATGGAACAGAGCTTCAATGTGATAAACCATTGGATGTTCTCCCTACATAAGAACGATATCTATGGAAAATTATGAGGAATTTTTCTAAAATGAGGCCAAGATATTTCAAACTTGGACCTTCGAGTATAAAAATAAAATGTCCTACTGAGTCGAATTAAACAAAATATTGAAAATATGACGACATAAATGAATATTTTTCATTCGATAGAACAAGGAATCAAAACGAAAAAATAAATATCCTAAGTGAACCCAAAAAAACTGACAATTTTTTAAACTGGTAATCATATTTACAGGCATATAAATAGATTTAAAACACCTCCCTCGTAACTTCAATGTCATTAAAAATTAATAAATTCCATAAAAAAACGAAACTTGCTAAGATCCCAAAACCAAGAGTACTTACAGCTAGGTGTGGTGAGCTTAAGAGTCCTGAAGAAAATATCATAGAGAGCCTCATTGTCAAGCACTGTACATTCTTCTACATTTTCTACCAACTGATGAATAGAGAGTGTGGCATTTTAAGGCTCCACCACTGTGTCTGAGACCTTAGGATATGGGAAAAAAGAGAATGTGCACATCATTCTATTAGGGTATTCCTCCCTAATCTTGGATATCAAGAGGGTTCCCAATCCAGATCCAGTACCTCCTCCCAAAGAGTGACACACTTGAAACCCTACACACAACAAAATCCCACATCATTTTAGAAAATGAAATCCTACATTTCAAAAACACAAGGTCAAGGATTCGAATATGAAAAAGACACACACCTTGCAGGAAATAATATTTCTCAGCCTCCTTCCCAACGACATTGAGCACAGAATCAACGAGCTCAGCTCCTTCCATGTAATTCCCTTGGTCCTGTTGTTTCGAGCCCCGGATTAGCCAAAAACGAAGTTATCAGGTCTGAAGACCTCTCCATAAGGCCCAATCTTCACACTGTTCATGGTGCTAGGCTCCAGATCCATGAGCACAACTCGGGGCACAAATCTCCCACAGCTCACCTCATTTTAGTAAACATTAACCCTTTCAAGTTGTAGATCTGAAGTGCCCTGATATCTCCCAGTAGGATCAATCCCATGTTCTTCACAGACCACTTCCTATAACTTGGAGCCGATTTGGTTGCCACATTGGCCCCCCTAAATGTGAAGGATCTCTCACATTTTTTCTATCGACCCAACTCAGATTTGGATCAGATCTAAACTACCCCTCTGTTGCCACTTAATACATCAAGAATTGTTGTAGAAGATCGCTCAGTGATTATGGTAAGAAAAGCATCATTAGGTTGCTTCCTATTTCAATAGATCTGCGAGTAACTCCTCTAGGATGCAATCAACGAATCTAAAGATCACTTATTGTGTTTTTTATGTAGGACATATGGCTTCAGGTCAACGTTCCAGTCCTTTTATTATATACATATTTCCTCACAAATATAATGCTAGTTCTCCAAGATTATGGATGTGATGTGAATATTATAATTGGAGTGCCAAAGATATAGGTGCGATGACTGTAGATGTGATTATGTTGCGTGTGATGCCTCAGACTTCAGAACCTGCAAGAAAACTCAACAAAAATCACAGAGACCAAACCAAAAGAACAAAAAAACCCCAATATCAAAGATGGCGTAGGAACCCTTTTGCAACTTCCGCTTATTTGAAAACCTTTAGTTGTAGAGATAATAGGTAGAGTGACTTTGTTTTAACCCTGAACTGCCCCTCCAAATAGGATTTGCCACATCCTCCCTCCTTCCCTGGAAAAACCATGCAACCAAAGGGAAATGAACGAGGGAAATTAAAACTTTTGATATTTGAAATTTTTTGACATTTTGAAATGAAATACGTGTGTTTTTTAAGGCCACTCAAATTCCATTAAATACAATGTGTGAGAATTTTCTTGGGGTTAATAAGGGGTTTGGGTAAATAAGTGTTATTGTTGATTAAAAATAATTTCTAATGATATTAGATCTAAGATATTTATTTACATTATTAATTATATAAAGTTGTTGAATTTTTATTTCATAAACTAGGGATTTTAGTTGATTTTTTAATCTAATTATGTGATATTAAGGATGAATTATGGTAACTTAAAAATAAGTTTTATGTGGTTAAAAGGGAAGTAGTAATGTTATGGTATGAATGATTATTTTCAATGACATTTTTGGTTTGGTAAGGATAATCAGGAAAACGATGCCACAGGGGAGAAAATGGAAAACGAACCGCTCGAACATGCACAAGGCACATGGGCGGTCACAACTTAGAAAAAATGATACGGGCACCCTTGAATGAAACAGCCTGACCCGAACGCACCCGGTCGGGCGACCTCACATGGCACGACACGGTGCGTAAGACCAAATGATGCCACAAGGGAGAAAACGGCAAACGAGCCGCCTAAACATGCACAAGGCACCTGGAAGGTCACAACTTAGAAAAACTGATACGGGCACCCTCGAACGAAACGACCCAACCCGAACACGGCCTATCGAGCGACCTCACAAGGCGCGCCTGACTGAAGGATGCCAAAAGAGAGAAAAAAAAAAATGGGCCGCCCAAATGTGCATAAGGCACCGGGGCAGTCACAACTTAGCAAAACTGATATGGGCGCCCTCGAATGAAACGGCCTCGCCCGAATGCACTCAGTCTGGCGACCTCACATGGGGAAACATGGTGAATGATGCCACAGGGGAGAAAATGGCAAACGGGGTGCCCGAACGTGCACAACACACCCGAGCAGTCACAACATAGAAAAACTGATATAGGCGCCCTCGAATGAAACGGCCCGACCCAAACACGCCCGGTCAGGCGACCTCACATGGTGCGACACGGCCCACCCGACCAAATGATGCCACAAGGGAGAAAACAAAAAAAGGGCCACTCAAACTTGCACAAGGCACATGGGCATTCACAACTTAGCAAAACTGATACAGGCGCCCTCAAATGAAACAGCCTGAACTGAGCGCGCCCAGTGGGGCAACATCACACGGCATGACATGGCGCGCCTGACCGAATGATGCCACAAGGGATCAAACAAAAAATGGGTCACTCGAATGTGCACAAGGCACTCGGGTGGTCACAACATAGAAAAACTAATACAGACACCCTCCAACGAAATGGCCCAACCCGAATGTGCCCGGTCGGGCGACCTCACACGGCGCGCCTGACCGAACGATGCCACAAGGGAGCAAACGGCAAATGGGCCGCCCGAACGTGCACAAGGCACCCGGGTGGTCACAACTTAGAAAAACTGATATGGGCGCCCTCGAATGAAATGACCTAGCCCAAATGCGCCCGGTCAGGTGACCTCACACGGCGCAACACGACGAACGATGCCATAGGGGAGAAAACGGAAAACGGGCCACCCGAACGTGTACAAGGCACCATGGAAGTCACAACTTATCAAAACTGATATGGGCGCCCTCTAACAAAATGGCCCGACCCGAATGAGCTTGGTCGGGTGTCCTCACACGGCGCGACACAGTGCGCTATACCGAACTATGCCACAAGGGAGCAAATAGAAAATGGGATGCCTAAACATGCATAAGGCACCCAGGCAGTCATAACTTAGCAAAACTGATACGAGCACCCTCGAACGAAAAGGCCCGACCCAAACATGCCCAGTTGGGCAACCTCACATGGCGCGACACGACGCCCCTGAACGAACGATGCCACAAGGGAGAAAATGGAAAACAGGCCACCTAAATATGCACAAGGCAGCCGTGCGGTCACAATTTAGCAAAACTGATACGGGCGCCCTCGAACGAAACAACTCGACCCGAATGCACCCTTTCGGGCGATCTCACACGGCGCGACATGACGCGTCTGAACGAACAATGCCATAAGGGAGAAAATGGAAAACGGGCCATCCGAACGTGCACAAGGCACTCGGGCGGTCACAACTTAGAAAAACTGATACGGGTGCCCTCGAATGAAACGACCTGACCCGAACGTGCCCGGTCAAGTGACCTCACACGGTGCGACACGGCGCACCCGACCGAATGATGCCACAAGGGAGAAAACGGCAAACAGGCCACCCGAAGGGATTTTTTAGGGGTTCCCGCGCCATATGACCAGAGGAAGAGAATAGTCAATCTAGATGCTATGAAATTATTGAGGCTTCAGCCAGGTCACAAGTATTGTCTGCTAGCTAGGAAGGCTTTCCAAAGAAGTTGGCTGGCATCACTATGACACTAATACGGAATTAGAAGGGAAGAGAAAGGAAAAGGCTCAGGTATCATATGAGAGAAGGAAGAAATTGGAAAAATTGAGATCAAAATCAGTGGAGTTAGCCGAAAATCAACTTGCCCCAGAGATGGATAAGATAAAACTTGACAACATATTGGTCAATTTCCTTGATCCTTTATTGGTTATTCAGAAGGAGTATGAATACACTACCGTTAATATCAAAGTAACTTGCCCCTAGCAGATAAAGGGCTACAAGTTGTAGTTTTTGTCTGAACATCAACATACAACAACCATGCTTACAACCAGGATATGTTTTTTGAGGAGGAGAAATCTCGTCGAGATAAACATCAAGAATCCATTGCAAAAAAAAAATGTACAACTTGTGGTGATTCCAGATGAGCATAGATGAATAGCTACAATAGATGTCGAATGTGGAAATTATGGAGGAAAAAGATGAAATTCATCTTCCTTTTGCATTCGAGTGAGAGGAAAATCAATTCAATGAAAATTCAAAATTTTCAAGCTGATCAACAAGATCAACCAAATTGGGGGCAGAGTTTGGGGAACCTTCATAAGTGAATGGGGCCTATGTGATATGGCTATGATTTATCTACCCCCATACAATCCAATATGCAAACAGTGAACATTGTAGGCATAGGGTTAATTAACCCCACACATAATGGAGTTAGCGCTCGAAAAGGAGCTTGCCCCAAAGATGGAGCTCTTAGCTTCAATAAAGTATTAGATAAGCTGCATGTTGTACTCAATGAAGTAGTCAATTTTGAAAATGACAAGAAATTATTTTTGAAGATGAGGTTTTTGACTAGAAAGATATAACTACACATAAATAATTACACCGTTGATACAATAATAATATAATGTGCAAACAACGTTCTCACATTCATGATCTGAGTATATAGTGAATTAGACAGAAGTAAGAAAACAATTATTTCTTCAAAGCTAATTCGAATTTGGAGGACTTAGGGGATTGGGGGTTAGGCGTTATGGGATTATGGGTTAGGGGTTAGGGGTTAGGGTTTAAGGGGGTAATTGGGTTAGGGTTTTAAGGGTTTAGGGGGTTAAATGGGTTGGGGGTTGGGAATTAGTGTTTAAGGAGTTAGGGGTTAAGGGTTAGAGGTTTAGGGTTTAGGGGGTTAAATGGGTTAGGCATTTAGAGGTTTAGGGGCTTAGGGGATTTAACAGTTAAGGATTTTAGCTAGGGGTTAGGGGTTTAAAGGTTTATGGTTTAGGGGGTTAAATGGGTTAGGGGTTGGGAATTAGGGTTTAAGGGGTTAGGGGTTAAGGGGTTATAGATTTAGGGTTTAGGGGGTTAAATCGATTAGGGGTTAAGGGTTTAGGGGTTAGGGGTGAAGGGTTTAGAGGTTTATGGTTTAGGGGTTAAATGGGTTAGGGGTTTAGAGGTTTAGGGGGTTAAATGGGTTAGGGTGTAAGGGGTTATAGGTTTAGGGTTTAGGGGGTTAGGGGATTTAGTAATTAAGGATTTTTGGGGTTAAGGGTTAGGGTAGGGGGTTAAATGGGTTAGGGTTTTAGGGGTTTAGGGGGTTAAATGGGTTAGGGGTTAAGGGTTTAGAGGTTTAGGATTTAGGGGTTAAATGGGTAAGGGGTTTAGAGCTTTATGGTTTAGGGGGTTAAATGGGTTAGGGGTTAAGGGGTTATAGATTTAGGGTTTAGGGGGTTAAATGGGTGAGGGGTTAAGGGGTTATAGGTTTAGGGTTTAGGGGGTTAAATGGGTTAGGGGTTAAGGGGTCATAGGTTTAGGGTTTAGGGGGTTAAATGGGTTAGGGGTTATAGGTTAAGGGGGTTAAATGGGTTAGGGGTTAAGGGGTTATATGTTTAGGGTTTAGGGGGTTAGGGGATTTAGTAGTTAAGGATTTTAGGGGTTAGAAGTTAGGGGCTAATGGGGTTAGGTTTTAGGGGTTTAGATGGGTTAGGGGTCGGGAATTAGGGTTTAATGGTTTAGGGTTGAAGGGGTTAGAGGTTAAGGGTTTATAGGTTTAGGGTTTAGGGGGTTAAATGGGTTAGGGGTTTACTAGGGGTTTAGGGGGTTAATGGGTTAGGGGTTAAGGGTTTAGAGGTTTATGGTTTAGGGGTTAAATGGGTTAGGGGTTTAGAGGTTCAGGGGGTTAAATGGGTTAGGGTTTTAGGGGTTTAGGGGGTACTCAAATGGGTTGGGGTTTGGGAATTAGTGTTTAAGGGGTTAGGGGTTAAGGGTTAGAGGTTTAGGGGGTTAAATGGGTTAGGAATTTAGAGGTTTAGGGGCTTAAGGTATTTAGCAGTTAAGGCTTTTAGCTATGGGTTAGGGATTAAGGGGTTAAGGGGTTATAGGTTTAGGGTTTAGGGGTTTAAATGGGTTATACGGGTTTAGAGGTTTAGAGGGTTATAGGATTTAGTAGTTAAGGATTTTTGGGGTTAAGGGTTAGGGTAGGGGGTTAAATGGGTTAGAGGTTAAGGGTTTAAGGGTTTAGAGGTTTAGGGTTTAAAAGGGTTAGGGGTTTATAGGTTTATGGTTTAGGGGTTATAGGTCTAGGGGGTTAAATGGGTTAGGGGTTAAGGGGTTATAGGTCTAGGGGGTTAAATGGGTTAGGGGTTAAGGGTTTAAGGGTTAGGGGTTAAGGGTTTAGAGGTTTATGGTTTAGGGGTTAAATGGGTTAGGGGTTTAGAGGTTTAGGGGGTTAAATGGGTTAGGGGTTAAGAGGTTATAGGTTTAGGGTTTAGGGTGTCAAATGGGTTAGAGGTTTATGGGGTTAGGGGATTTAGAAGTTAAGGATTTTAGGGGTTAGAAGTTAGTGGCTAATGGGGTTAGTTTTTAGGGGGTTAGATGGGTTAGGGGTCGAGAATTAAGGTTTAAGGGGTTAGGGTTAAGGGTTTAATGGTTTAGGGTTTAAGGGGTTAGGGGTTAAGGGTTTATAGGTTTAGGGTTTAGGGGGTTAAATGGGTTAGGGGTTTAATGGGGATTAGGGGGTTAAATGGGTTAGGGGTTTAGAGGTTTAGGGGGTTAAATGGGTTAGGGTTTTAGGGGTTTAGGGGGTTAAATGGGTTGGGGGTTGTGAATTAGTGTTTAAGGGGTTAGGGGTTAAGGGTTAGAGGTTTAAGGGGTTAAATGGGTTAGGCATTTAGACGTTTAGGGGCTCAGGGGATTTACTAGTTAAGGATTTTAGCTAGGGGTTAGGGGTTAAGGGGTTAGAGGTTTAGGGTTTAGGGGTTTAAATGGGTTATAGGGGTTTAGAGGTTTAGGGGGTTAGGGGATTTAGTAATTAAGGAATTTTGGGGTTAAGGGTTAGGGTAGGAAGTTAAATGGATTAGGGTTTTAGGGGGTTAAATGAGTTAGGGGTTAAGGGTTTAAGGGTTAGTGGTTAAGGGTTTAGAGGTTTAGGGTTTAGGGGTTAAATGGGTTAGGGTTTTAGAAGTTTATGGTTAGGGGGTTAAATGGGTTAGGGGTTAAGGGGTTATAGGTTTAGGGTTTAGGGGGTTAAATGGGTTAGGGGTTAAGGGTTTAGAGGTTTATGGTTTAGGGGTTAAATTGGTTAGGGGTTTAGAGGTTTAGCGGGTTAAATGGGTTAGGGTTTTAGGGGTTTAGGGGGTAAAATGGGTTAGGGGTTGGGAATTAGTGTTTAAGGGGTTAGGGGTTAAGGGTTAGACTTAAGAGAGAGGAATCAGTATCATAGAAGAAAGAATATGTGACCAAATTACTCTATATGGAGATGGGAGATAGGGGCACCCTACCTACCTACTAAATGTCTAAACCAAATGTGGTGTAAATGTCTGTAATGGTGGTCGATTATATGAGGAGAGGATTTTATGAGGAGGCACTAGATTTTAAGGCGGTCACAACTTAGAATTTTTGATACGAACACCCTCACACGACCTAACCCAACCCGACCTGACCCGTCCGAATGTGTTTCCTTGGGCGGCCTCATCACACTACACCACCTGACCAGACCCGACCCGACCTGGCCCGCCCAAACATGTTTCCTTGGGTGCCCTCACAATATGGCACGACTCAACCTGACCCTACCCGAACGCGTTTCCTTGGGCGGTATCAATACACGACTCGACCCAAACCACCCGAATGCGTAATTTCCCTGGGCACCCTCATGACATGGCCCAACACAACCTGACCCGATCAAACATGTTCCTTGGGCACCCTCACATGACCCAACCTGACTCGATCGTCTCGAACATGTTTCCTTGGGTGCCCTCATGGTACAACATGACCTAACCCAACCCGACCCGAACACATTTCCTTGGGCGACATCGCACCACCCAAATCGACCGGACCCATGTGGACGTTGAAGGCACGAGGGAGAAAACAAAAAATGGGTTGCATGAACGTGCACAAGGTACATGGGCGGTCACAACTTAGCATTTTTAATACAACCTCCCTCACACGATTTGACCTGAATGAGTTTCCTGTGGCATGCCCCTCACACGGCACGACCTGACCCACCCAAACAAAGGGCACACGAGGGATGAAATAGAAAATGGATCGCACAAACGTGGACAAGAAACATGGGTGGTCACAACTTAGAATTTTTTATACGACCACCTTCATATGACCCAACTTGACCTGACTCGACCCGCCCGAACGCATTTCCTTGGGTGGCCTCACATGACACGACTCGACCAGACCGAACTCTACCTGCCTGAACGTGTTTCCTTGGGTGGCCTCACATAGCATGACCTGACCCGACCCACAAAAACATGTTTCATTGGGTGCCCTTAATTACAATATGGCACGAATCGACCTAACCTAACCCGAACTTGTTTCCAGCTAATTGGGCACCAACACATGACTCGACCTGACCCATACGAATGTGTTTCCTTGGGCAGCCTCACACGACAAGACCCGATCACCAGACCTAACCCGACCCACCCGAATGCGTTTCCTTGAGCGCCATCGGTACATGACTCAACCCGACCCATATGAACGTGTTTCCTTGGGTGGCCTCACTTGAAATGAATCGACCAGACCCAACTCAGCTCGACCCATACGAACGTGTTTCCTTAGGTAGCCTCACATGACACGACCCGACCAGACCCAACTTGACAAGCCTGAACGCATTTCCTTGGGTGGCCTCACACGACATGACTTGACCTAGCCTGAAAGGGATAGTTGAATGACCGAACGATGCCACAAGGGTGAAAATGGCAAACGGGCCGGCCGAATGTGCATAAGGATGCACCCGAGCAGTCACAACTTAGCAAAACTGATACAGGTGCCCTCGAACGGAACGACCTGACCCAAACGCGCTCGCTCGAGCGACCTCACACAACACGACATGGCACGCCAAAACGGTTAATGATTCCACAAGGGAGCAAATGGAAAACGGGCTACCTGAACATGCACAAGGCACCCGGGCGGTCACAACTTAGAAAAACTGATACGGGCACCCTCGAACGAAATGGCCTGACCCAACCTGAACGCGCCCGGTCCGGCGACCTCACACGACCCAACATGGCGTGCCCGACCAAACGATGCCACAAGGGAGAAAATGGAAAATGGGCCGCCCGAATGTGCACAAGGCACATGGGCAGTCACAACTTAGTAAAACTGATACGGGCGACCTCGAACAAAATGACCCAGCCTGAATGCACCCCGTTGGGCAACCTTACATGGAAGGACACAGCGAATGATGCCATAGGGGAGAAAAAAACAAACGGGCCACCCGAATGTGCACAAGGCACCCGAGCGGTCACAACTTAGTAAAACTAATACGGGCGCCCTCAAACGAAACGACTCGACTTGAACGCACCCAGTCGAGCGACCTCACACAGTGCAATATGGTGTGCCCAACCGAATGATGCCACAAGGGACAAAATGGAAAATGAGCCGCTCGAATGTGCACAAGGCACCTGGGTGGTCACAACTTAGAAAAATTGATATGGGCGCCCTCGAACGAAACGGCCTGACCCGAACACGCCCAGTTGTGCGACCTCACACGGCACGACATGGCACACCTGAACGACTAATGATGCCATAATGGAGAAAATGGAAAATGGGCCGCCCGAACGTGCATAAGGCACCCGGGCGGTCACAACTTAGCAAAACTGATACGGGTGCCCTCGAATGAAATGGCCCAACCCAAACGTGCCCGGTCGGGCAACCTCACACGGCATGCCTGAAAGAACGATGCCACAAGGGAGAAAATGGAAAATGGGCCACCTGAACATGCATAAGGCACCCGGGCGGTCACAACTTAGCAAAACTGATACAGGTGCCCTCAAACGAAACGGCCCGACCTGACCCGAATGTGCCCAGTCGGGTGACCTCACAGAGCCCGACAGGGCATGCCCAACTGAACGATGCCATAAGGGAGAAAATGGAAAACAAGCCACCCGAATGTGCACAAGGCACCCTAGCAGTCACAACTTAGCAAAACTGATACGAGCGCCCTCGAACAAAATGGCCCGACCCGAACGTGCCTGGTCAGGCGACCTCACATGGCGTGACACGACGCGCCCGACCGAACGATGCCACAAGGGAGAAAATGGAAAATGAGCCACCAGAACGTGCACAAGGCACCTGGGCAGTCACAACTTAGCAAAACTGATACGGGCACCCTTGAACAAAACGGCCCGACCCGAACACGTCTGGTCGGGCAACCTCACACAGTGCGACATGGCGCGCCTGAACGATTAACGATGCCATAAGGGAGCAAATGGAAAACGGGCCACCCGAATGTGCACAAGGGACTTGGGGAGTCATAACTTAACAAAACTGATATGGGTGCCCTCAAACAAAATGACCTGACCCGAACACGCCCAGTCGGGCGGCCTCACACGGCGCGACACGGTGCACCCGACCGAATGATGCCACAAGGGAGAAAATGGCAAACGTGATGCCTGAACATGCACACGGCACCTGGGTGGTCACAACTTAGAAAAATTGATACGTGTGCCCTCGAACCAAAAGGACCGACTCGAAGGCACCTGGTCAGGCGACCTCACACGGCGCGACACAGCGTGCCCAAAGGAACGATGTCACAAGGGAGCAAATGGAAAATGGGCCACACGAATGTGCACAAGGCACTCGGGCGGTCACAACTTAGAAATACTGATATAGGCACCCTCAAATGAAACGACGCGAACCAGACACGCCCGGTCGGGCGGCCTCACATGACGCGCAAGACCGACCGATGCCACAAGGGAGAAAATGAAAAACAGGCCAGTCGAACGTGCATAAGGCACCCGGGCAGTCATAACTTAGAAAAACTGATACGGACGCCCTTGAACGAAATGACTCGACATAAACGCGCTTGTTCGGGCGACCTCACATGGCTCGACACGGCACGCCCAAATGAACGATGCCACAAGGGAGAAAATGGAAAATGGGCCACCCGAATGTGCACAAGGCACCCGGACGGTCACAACTTAGCAAAACTGATACGGGCACCCTCGAACGAAACGGTCCAACCTAGACGCGCTTGGTTGGGTGACCTCACACGCCGCGACACAACGCGCCCGACCGAACGATGCCACAAGGGAGAAAATGGCAAGCGGGCCGCCCAAACGTGTAGAAGGCACCCAGGCAGCCACAAATTAGCAAAACTAATATAGGTGCCCTCAAACGAAATGGCCCGAACTGACCCGAACATGCCTGGTCGGGCGACCTCACATGGCGTGACAAGGCGCGCCCGACCGAATGATGCCACAAGGGTGAAAATGGAAAACAGGCTACACGAACATGCACAAGGGACCTAGGTGGTCACAACTTAGCAAAACTGATATGGGCGCCCTCGAACAAAAAAATGCAACCTGAATGCACTTGTTCGGGTGCCCTCACACGATGCGACAATATCAACACGAACACATAAAGTTGAAGTTAATGATCGGTTGAGGTGAAATAAAATTACACTTTTTATTTCGGTATTGTGATGCTTGGGAGAAACCGTCGGACAAGTGACGTTTCTCATATAAATGTTGGTCTTGCGATGCTTGGGAGAAACCGTTGGAAAAGCGATGTTTCTCATATATACGTCGGTCTTGCGACATTCTGAAGCCAAACGTCGCAAGACCGACATCTATATCAAAAATGCCGTTGTTCTGACGGTTTCTCCCAAGCTTCGCAAGACCGATGAATGTGTAGGCGATGCCGCAATTCCGACATTTTATTTAAAATGTCATAATTTTGATGATAAACATAAATGTCGCAAAAGAAACGATATCCCTAAATGTCGATATAACGACGGATTGTGGCGAGATTTGAAAAATTGATAGAAATTGGGGAAATTTCTGACATTACGACAAAAGTGTCGGAACTAAAATTTCGAAATTTCTGCCAAATGTACTAGTGATGTGATATTTAGTAAAGGGGAGGTTTTATTTAGACACATAGCCACATGATAGATGAAACATTCTATCGATGTGCAAGTCAAGAACCTATATGAACTTGAGGTACCAGATGCATGGAAATATTTGAAGATGAAGGCAAAGGTTAGAGAGTTGGTGGTTGAGAGGGGGCATGAATTGCCCCTCAACATGCAGCCTCAGAGGAAGCCTCAAGAAGTTATAGAGAAACCACAATTAGAGAAGGAGGGAGGAGACTGAGTGGAGGCATCCACTTAGGAAAATACCTCTAGTAGGGGGGAATTTCAAGCCAAGTGGAAAGAGGGAGCACATGCAACCATACCTGCAAGAGAGAGGTGGGGCAATGTGAAGTAATTGTCCCAAGAGTGAAAAAGTTTGGGAAAGGTCCATTGAGATGTCTTGTCTCATGGATCATTGCCTTACTATGGGGGGCCATAACACAAAGTAGCAGAATGGATCAGTGGTGGTTGATGCAGTCAGATGTTAAATTGAAATATCCAGAAACAAGCAACAATCAGATACTGGGGAGCACCGAGCAGAGTTGGAAGGAGTGCAGAGTTAGTAGCGATGAAAATTTTTCAGTAGATAGTGCAGTAGGTTGTAGAAATCAGAGACTATGGTGACGGATGCATCATACTAATTCAATTTGAATGCTTTTTCAGTTTCAGAAGTAGTAGCAGCAAAAACACTAGAGAGAAGTTTTGCATGCAGAACATCCAAAGGTACCATATCGGGATAGAGTCAAATTACTTTCTTGTTGAAAGGGAGTGTTGAAAATGGAAACAAGAAATATTTAAAATTGCATTAAAAAGGAATCTAATTTAATTTTCCCTTAATTATATTAGAAGGAAATTGTAATTCCACATCACATGACAACTTGTACGAGTTAACCAAGTTAGGAAGACTTAGTTAGCTCTGTCAATTTGAGTTGAGGGTCAAACCAGAGGCATGTAGAGTTGCCTCTAAGGTTTAGGGGTCCTGTTACATATTATTTTGAGTTGTAATTATTTTACTTAATTATTTAGATTAAAATTAGTTTAACTAGTTCTAACTGATGGAGGAAATAGTGAGAGGTCGAGAGAATTAAATCTGATTTATTTCACATCCATTGATTAATCAGATAACTAAGTATTTGCAATAAATAGTTGTTGCATTTCAGTTTTGAGGAAGACCCAGATGATATTGGAGTTAAAAGGAAGTATTCTATCAGTTATATAATTAGAAAATTTTATAGGTCGTGCATGAGGTTAGAACAAGGCCTTGGATGTATTGTGCAATCATTAATTGGGAATTTCCTAATTAATATGGGCTCAATTTCCTTAGGGATTGTGAAAGCAAGGATGAGCTTCTAGAGGCAATAAATTGGTTAATTATTAGACAAAAATTGCTTGGATCAGAGTGAGGCAATTAGAGATAGTGTAGAGAGCTCTGAAGCCTAAGAGAAGCATTGTATTGTTTCATATTCTTGACTTAATGCAATATACATATAACGTGGTTTTTAGCCAAGGCTTTCCCAGATAAATCTTTGTGTTTTTAGATTAAAATGATTTCTCTTTATTTTTCATGTGATTTTGATCTAGGTGGATATTGCTGGCTAGCCACCTATTACATTTGGACCCCCACCATTAGTTATTTCAATTTTTTAGTTTCAACACAACTTACCATTTTTAGCAATTTTTTGGGTCCTGAACTTTCGGAGCCATTTTGACGCCCTAAACGACGTTGTTTTGGAAAAATGAGAGAAACATGGAAGTTTTTTTTATTTTTCTCATGTTAAAAGTTGTATTTCTCGGATATATCTTTCTAATGAGGTATTGAGTGCATCAAACAGAGATCATATGCAAAAGTTACGTCCCGAGGAAGTTTATGTACCAATTTACCCAAATGGGGCCCATAGTTTTGGTGCTTCATCTCCTAGGGTTAGGTTTTTGGATTTTTAGGGTTTTGCATTATTTCTAAACAATAAATTGGCCTTCGAGCCTCCTTGTAACATAATTCAAAGGCTTGTAGTTTCCACATCTCTTCTTAGAGATAAGCTACTAGTGCCCTAGCTAGTTTATTTCCATTCTGTCTGTAAGCATATTTCAATTATTTGTTATTAATGAAATGAAGTATTATTTTCACTGCATCTCTGTTTTTATGTCTATTTCTATATTTTATTACGTTCCTTCATAAATCCGGATCATGTTGTGTGATCATAATTGGTTTCCACAATTTTTTTTAGCATATTACATAATCAATTGAATCTATGTGGATTTTTTACATCGATCACTCCAAGACCTTAATAAACAAACATATCACAACGTAACCCATATTTTATTTTACATTATTCAATTTTTTCCTGTAATTGTAACCGTAAGCCCTAATCTTGTTCTTTTGTATTCTACAATTCTAAGGAAGTGGCTAAAAATGAGGAAGTGCCACACTTCTCAGTTTTGGAGGTTCATACACACTCATTTAAGTGTTAATATGGTTGAGGATCAATTATTGGATAATAAAATTTAGGTGTGACGAAGTGAAGGCTCTAACACCTTGTATCACTAGAAAGACTTTATCCATATAATATGTGACCCTATATCACGAGAGAAATGATATATCAAGTGACAGTGATAGCCATTATTGTGGGTAAGTTAAATTTTGAATCGATAAGCACGAGCCAAATTCCTCCTTATCGAACTACAATAATTTGAAATGATACATCACAATGAAAAGTAGTAGCTTGCTTCCATATTGCATGAAAAGACACCTAGTCAGTGACAAGGGATGAAGAAAGGGCATGTGTTCATATCACTAGAAATTATCCACTTGGAATTGTTGAATCCAAGCTTGAAATGGTAGAAACTTGAAATTGACACTAGCGTTAAATCTAGATAAACTAGATTTATTTATAATTTATTTAAAATATTTTCTAAGTAATTTTATTTTCATTTTTGTTTACCATGACGAATCAATAACTCGTTGGAGTAATATAGGTGAGGCTCAAGATCACCAAGAGTATATCCAACAACCCATAAGCCATGGGGGAGCATACTCCTTGAGCCTTGTAACTTGTTTGAGTAATATGTGTGAGGCCGAAGATCACCAAGAGTATATACAAAAACTTGTAAGCTGTGGGGGAGCCTACTCCTTGAAACTTGTAAATCATTGGAGTAATCTATGTGAGACCCAATAGAACACCTACTCCTTGAAATTTGTAACTCATTGGAGTAATGTGGGCGAGTCCCAAGATCACCAAGGGTATATCCATCAACTTGTAAGCCCTCGGGGAGCTTACTCTTTGATCCTTATCACAACAAGCCAAATATTTCCCTTGTGGTATTTGAAACCAGATGGAGGGGATAACACCCCATTATGGAAATTACTCAGTTTTCCCATGAGGAGACACTTTCCAAAGAAATATTAACCACTATCTAATTAAATTTTTGACACCCCAACCTTTTAATGTTAATATACTAACTGAGTTTGTTACAATTTTAGCAATAATGACAATAGCAATTTTATAATAGAATCCATATTTTGCAGCAGCAACAACAACAACAATTTTATAATAGAGTTGAAATTTTTTAATTACTTCTATAGGCATGACTATTTTGGAATAGAGTTTCTAGAATTTTAACTTAATTATTAAGGTCGATTTCTATTTTTGATATTCATGGAGTTTTTAATTTATCTACTTTAGTTTGGCATGAGTGTTTTGAGTTGGAAACTAGGGATTGAAAATATTACATATAGAAAACATTAAATTACATAGGAAATTAAAAATAAATTGCATCTCTTTTTTCATATCAAAATGACATTTTGATATGAAAATCATAAAAAATAAAATTACAGATTTAAAAATATGATATTTACATGTTGATGATCTTCTGCAGGTGAAAATAAGATGTTTATTGAGTCACTCTCACACATTTTTCTGACTTTATTGTGATGAAATGGTGCATTTTTGGACCTTGAAAAATAAAACCCAATGACCGAATGGGACCTTGAATGACCTGACTTCCATGATTGAATTTGACTGACATAAGACATGGTGAAAGGAGCTTTTCATAGGTCTTTCTATGCTCAATAAGACATGAGGGTGAGCCAAAAAATGTGATTTTCCAAGGGAGAGTGAAGTTTTATTGAGTAGGGCTACCATCAGTAAAACAATTTTTAGCATGACCTAATGGAATGATATAAAAATTTCAGAGTGGGACACCTAAAATGAGAATGAAAAGAGTGATTTTGATCACTGGTGGTAGAATGAATATTCTGACACTAAAAAAATCTAAACCCCCTTGTTGGAAAGGGCTCTCAACAGAAATGGGCTTTAAAGGCAAGGGAAACAATTTTCTCTTTCCTTCAAAAATTTGGCATTTGTGGCAGGCAATTACCAACTTGTGGATGTCAGGAAAAAGGGTAGGATAGTAGAAACCAAACCTCTCGATATTATTGGCAGTGGTTTTCCAATAAAGATGGCCACCAGAGTCACCTTCATGGAATTCCTACATAAATTTATCTACATCATATTTTAGCAAACACTTGAGTAAAACACCTCCAGCATCTTTCCAGTATAATTCATTTTCTAGAATGTAGAATTTGACAACTTTCAATTTTACAAGTCTTGCTTTAGTTTTGGAAAAACCACGAGGAGCATTCAAATTAAACAAAACATATAATATATTTGCATACTAGGGAGAATTTAGGAATGCTTCATCAATTAGTGGAGGCACCAATTCCTCTTGATCATTCAATGAATAGATCATGTTGATATTTAGTTCATGAAAATTAGATTCTGCCATCAATTTCGCTAATCCTTGTCCTTTGATAAATTTGGTGGGTCTAATTTCCAAATCCTATTCCAGAATAACAACAATCCATTTGCATATCTTTCCATCAGGACCATTCTATGTTAAAATGTCTTTGACTAATCCATTAGGCACATAAGCAATAATATGTGAATGTAAAATATAAAATCTGAAATCTTTTAGTGCTTTAACTAGAGAAAAGGCATGTTTTTCCATGACGTTATACTTTAAATATGCATCTCTCAAGGCTTTGCTAAAGAATTTTATTGGTTGTTCATGTCCTTCACTATTTTTCTACAATAATACAACAACAATAGTATGTTCAGATGCAAAAGAAAAAAATATGAAGTTTTTGGTAAAATTTGGGCTGATTAGAACTGGAGATTTTGTTAATGCTTACTTGACTAGATCGAAAGATTGTTTAGCTTCAATGTTCCACTTAATTTCTGAATATTTTTCAAGCATATTGGTTATTTCTCAAAAGTACTGCAAGATTGGGTATGAATATCCTTAAAAATTTGATTTTACCAATGAAATATTGAAGTTATTTGAGGTTCCTGGGATGACTAATTTTGACTATACCTTCAATTATACTGGGGTCAATTCTGATTCCATATTTAGAAATAATATGACCAAGAAGATTTCCTTCTTCGAGACCAAAGAATGTTTTCTTGGGATTTAGGGACATTCCAAACCTTCTAAATTTTTAAAAAAATCTTCTTAGATGTGCCAAGTGTTCTTCATTAGTTTTTGAATATACAATAATGTCATCAATATATATGAAAATAAAATGGCCAATTTCATCTGCAAAATCAATGTCCATGGCTCTTTGAAAAGTAGCACGAGCATTCATTAATCCAAAGGGAATTTTCACATACATGAAATTCCCCTAAGGAGTAGTAAAGGTTGTTTTGTCTTGATCATCAAGAAGCACTAAAACTTGATTATATCCTGAAAAGCCATCTAACAAAGAGATCCTACTGGAGCCTACTACCCTCTGCAATATGTGATCCATTTTTGGTAAGGGGTGGTTGTCCTTAAGGGATACTTTGTTCAGATTCCTAAAGTCAATGAAAATTATGATTTCACTTGTTTTCTTTCTTGTAGGCCCAATGTTGGATACCCATTTAGAATATCTAAGTGGGACTATGATCTTAGCCTCATAAATTTTCTTGATTGTTTTCTCAACCAAGGGTATTAAGACAGGATTTATCCTACGCAGTTTTTGTTTAAAAGGTTTTTGATCCTCCTTGATTGGAATTTTGTGTTGTATATGCTAATATTATAAGCTTTTAGGTTGTCATAGCTCCAAACAAATACATATATGAATTCCTTAAGAAAAGCTATATAACTTTGTTTTGTATCAATAGATAGTGATTTTGACAGTTTTATCATTTTGGGTCTTTGTTCACTACCTATATTACACTCTTCAATGTTTGTCCTTGTTGGTTCTATTTTTTATTTTTTGGCCACATCATTGAAGTCAAACAGTTCTTTTAAATGGACAAGCCCTCTAGGAAGTATATTATCCTCGAGTTGAAGTATTATCCTATTTTTCTAGGTCTTTATGTATTTATGTTTTAGGAACAGTTTTATTTGCTGAAATATTTACATAAAAAACAACAGATTGTTTATCTACACTAACTTGTACATCAGTGTCACTGTCTTCTTCATAATCTAAGTCTATGTTTCTATCCTCACATTCATCATTTGACTCTAAGAAACTATCATTTTTTTATCATTACCAAATACTTTTCAGTATCTCATGTTATCAAGCACATATGGATGATGTTTAACCTCTACTATGTATTGTTTGTTTGGGTGAGGCAACTGACATGTGCTTGCTAAAAAGGCTAAAGTGTTTGGTAGGACATTTTGATTTCTTGGAATAACAACTAGATCATATTCTTCAAATGCTATTAATAAATCAAGTACAAAATTTATGTATGCTCTCAACTTAGGATGTTTTACAGAATATTCTCCTTTAATTTGTTTTATGACTAGTTCATAATCAACATGTACAAAAATCCTCTTAGTGCCTAATATTTTCAACAATTGTAATCCTAAGAGAAGGGCTTCATATTCTGCTATATTGTTCGTGCACTGAAAATTGAGTTTATATGAGTGAACTTCTGCATGATTTTTCCTTGCATTATATACCCAAACACCTTCTCCAGAAAATTCTTTGCCACATGAGCCATCACATCTTATATTCCAAAGAGGTTCATTTGCAGGGTCTTGTTGTACAATTTGCATTTGGTTGTCATGTTTTTCATTAAGATAATTTTTTACATGGGTAACCTGTGTGTTAATGTCTCCATTATTATAAAGAATGAAGGAGTCAAGGTCGATATGGACAAAGTACAAAGGGTAGTTATGTGGTTTTTCTTGACTACTCACCATGTACTTCATTAAAGTTTCCCTATACAGTCTTCTCTGTTGACCAAACACTACTATTGTGGCAGAAGTCATATCCATTTGAAGGGTCTCTTGAAATTTCCATGAGCATGATAAAATAATGCCATACTTAGGAGGGATGTCAATTACTACTATATCCATCACTAGACGTTTTGCTGGTATATGAGCTAAAGTGACACAAAGATCTTTGATAAGACATCTAACTTTGCTAGAATCAAATAAGTAAAAATATTTCCAAGGTCTATTAATATCAAGGCCAAGCTTCTCCATAACAACCTTTGGCATAATACTATGTGATGCACCTGAATCCAACATGGCATTTTGGAGAATTTTGTCATGAACATTAAGAATGACATAAAATGGAGGGACACCTCCTTCTTGGGGTTTACCATAAATTTTTGGCCCAAAAAAAAGTTCAAGATGATCATCATTTAAATCGACAATATAAACAATTCCCCCTATGTTCAGTACCTTTAGGACCTGAGACCTATACACATTCTTGTTTATCAATTCAGTGAGAGGAATATAAATTTTCAGTTTAGCAAGTTTGTTCTCATTGCTAAATGGTGTTTGAATATTGAGAAGATTTGAAAAATCAGTCCTTTTAGCCACTAATTTTTTGATAGGTTTATTTTGTTGACTTGTACTAAGGATATTAGTTTGGATAGTTTTGGTAGGGGTATAAACTGTTCTCCTAGTATTTTTTTCTGTGTTCATGTTTTCTGAACTGTTTACACTTTTCTTTGAATTTTATGCGGTTTTATTGAGATCAGATTCAAAGACCTTTTTGGAAGATTTTTTGGAATTATTTTTATTGGAATTATCAAATTTTTTCTTGCTTCTAAGGTTATATTGCCTGTGAACTTCCATGCTACCATTCTCAAATCCTTGTTTATAGTCATCAGATTCTTCAGATTCTAATTCTCTTTGAGTTAATAAAAATAATCCTTGTTCTTCTTGAGTGAGAAAAACATAGTCATATTCATTAATTCCAATTTAGTTTATGTGATTTTCTTCTACTTCTTCAACTACTCCTTCATCCTCATCAGCATAATTCTCTTGGAATGGAGACCTAATTTTCTGATCAGGACCTCTTTTCTCTCTCTGTATTATCTGAGGGGGGTTTCTTCTAGGATTTTGATTTCTATTTTGAGGAGCTCGTTGATTTTATCTAGGAACATTTCTCTCATTTAGATTAATCCTCTCCATCATTATCTCCATAGTTATAACCAATGAGTCAATTTTAGCATCAGATGTGGAAGTTGAAGGTTCTTCTCTTATCATAACTCTTCTTTCAGTTCACATTCTAGCTCTTTTTGATAACATGTTGGCTTCTAAACTCATTGCATCCCACTACATTTCTTCTAATGTGGTTGAGTTTCTTTATCTTAGATGATAAGACATTTCAGGCTCAAAACCATCTAGGAATTTGACCAAGGCTAAACATTGTGGTGGTTTTATATAAGAAAGTATTGTATTATATAAAATATTGAATCCGGTACAATTATCCTGAACACTTTTAGCTAGGGCCCTTTGAATGTTTTCATATTCAAAAAAAATATGAAGAGGGTTCTTTTTTACTTCCCATCTATTAAGGAATGTTTGATGAAATGTAGGGATATCATTGATACTGTTTGTAGGTAAAGCTTTGAAACATTTTCTAACTTCTCCACTAAGACTCTGAGCAAACATTCTTAACTTAACACTTTCTTCATCTACCTCTTGAAGGTCGAAACAATCATTCATTTATTATACATGCTATTGAGCAGTTACAGGACCAGTTCCATCATATAGTGTAATTTTTAACTGATAATCCCGTGGCATAGCTGCTAATGGTGTTGGCACACCATTGGAGCATATATGGCTACCATGATTGGTGGAGGTGCTGGAGGTGGATTGACAATGAATGAAGGAGGAAGATTGAGTGGGGGAAGATAGATAGTGGATAAAATATGATGGATGATGGGAGGATTTGTGTGTTGGGATTACTAAAATAGTAGGACTAGAAGACTTAGGATAGGAATAATGGGAGGTAATAGAAGAAGCTGCTATAGTCAATGCAGTTAATTCCACAGATTTTTGAAGGTAAGCATCATCAACGTTTGAAGTGAACTTTGTAACCAAATCTTGGAGAAGCTGAAGATAAGACTAAGTTTGTGAATAAGCTTCTCTCACTAGAATTTGTTACAAAATCGATGAATAAAATACTATCTAGTTTGTCCAATTCTCAAAATTAGTCTTGAATAAACCTTGTTCAAAGTGTAAATCAAACTGAATGTCTTGTAAGGTGACAAAGTTTTCAGGGAGGGAATTTTCTCTGTGAAGAAATCTGCTACTTGTTTGACTCTCGGTTCTAGGAGTTTTTCTTAAAATTTTCTTAGGATTTTCCACTATAGTAGGAGGATTTGGATCAGGATAGGATCTAGTAGAGATTATTTTAGGAGCTAGAATTCAGATATGAAGCACAGACAAATTGATTATTTTCAAAAACTAAAAGAAAACCAATCTTAGAAAATACTTCTATCATACAATGTTTTTTAACCGGGGTTTCTGAATTTGAATGAAATGACATGTTTTTCAGTAAGTCCCCAGTATGGTCGCCACTATGTTATCGTTCTATAATTTTAATATTGGCAAGAATAATTATATTTGACAACATCAAAACGACTTTGGAGCCTAGAATCTATCCCTCCTAGACTCAGAGAGGGATCTCTCTTTTAGATTTAGCTTTGTTTTATGGATCTGTTATTAGGCTAGTTATAATAATAGTAAAGTTTTCTTTTTGATTGATTGTTTGGTTGGATTAATAGATCTATTGAGACTAATTCCGTTGGCCTTAGAGTAATAAAAAACAAGGTGCTCTAACAATAAATATTAATCTTTAGATTTCTGTTTTACAATCAAATTTAAATGATGCACTGAGAGAAAAAAAATGGAAAAATTAACACAAAAAAGAAATAACATCACCAGATAAACATAACTCAAGTATCCTGTAAATGACCTTTTATTGTGGATGCTCCAGTGCAAAGAAAATAAAATGTTCCAATAGAAAATTTTTACAATCTAGGGTACAACCCCTAAATACTCAGAATGTATAAAGTATTTAACTGGTTTCTACAATGATTTTCGTATCTACATAGGAACTCTATTATCAATTACAAAATAAAAAAAATTTGACCAGTGTGACCACGAAGTAGACACGATGAAATAAATTTGACATTTGGCCCTATTTTTCATAAGCTTGTTGTTGCTTTTGATTTGGTGTTGTGCTGGCTGATTTGGATGATATGTTGTTGTGTTGATCTGGTTGATATGTTGGCCTTCACCCTTCTAGGTATTCACATATATTTCCCATTGTTTCTCATCTCAAATCTTTATCCTAGTCACATTTCGATATATTTCATTTGTCTATGTGAATCTAATGAAAGTAGGCCTCAACACAAAAATGTGTTTAATTTTATGTTGGATGAAAATATCATTGCTCACGACCTCAAGAAAAGCTCTTCCTGTCATTGCTCCTCTAAGGCCTGTAAACTTGGGTGTTTCCTTAGCAATGTATTTCAATTTCTTCACATTTTATTCCTTAGCAATAAGCTTATCATTAATCACGAATAGTGACGGTAACCCTCTTTTGGGTAGTGGATCGATTCTATTAAATAATCTAACAACAACAATCTCCAAATTGTGGAACTTTTCCTTCAACTGTGTGACTAAACTTTTCTTAGTGAGCACCTTCTTAACCTCTATAACAGTTGATGTTCTGTCTTCAACTCCAAGTTCATCCAATTCATACTTTCTCTTTGAATTTAGAAAAATTATGGTGTTACTTTTTGTCTCAAGCATGTCCCCAAGCTCCTTGGTGGCTCTAGCTATGGCATCATTTATCTTTTCAAATAGTTCTTTCTGTTAAAATATGATTTGAATAGAAGGCCATATTTCATTCATAGAGTCGATTATACTTGTCCATATGATCTCCTTTTCCTGGCCAATGGTGTGACCAATGGAAGCTTCCTTATCTACCTTTTGCAATATTTCAATCATTTTTTGGTCTCTTTTCACTTCTATTTCATGTGCATTGACAAATCTTACCTTTTGATCCTTCAAGGTATTAATTTATGCTTCTGGCTTTTTAATCTCCTCTGTTTGGATGGAAATATTATCCATGGCTTTAGCTAGCTATTCTGTACCACCTGATGTACCTGTAATTGTTGATGTAGTTGAAGGTATGACTGCAATAGGAACGAACTCCAAGGGAATGATGGCCATTTCTGCTGCTTTTTTCTTTTCCGTTACTAATTTCTCGATTTCTATCTCCACCTGCTTTGGCTGTGCTGACTGTTCAATTATCAGCTTCATCATCTCTGATTTTTGTGCTTCAGTCTCCTCTATGTCCTTGGTGAGAGGGTCTTCAATAGTTGACATTTTGAGATGCTTTCTTAAGGCTACTATGTCTATGTTTTTCTTCTTCAGGATCTATTCTATTGCTTCTAAATTTGTTGGATCATACCCAATCTTCAAAACTAAATCCTTAGGACATTTTATTCTCGTATCCTTTGCAAGAGAATAAATATTCTCCATCTTGAGGTGCGATTGAATATTGGCCAATCATACCTGCAATTTAGACAGACTCATTACAATGCTAGTAAATGTGGATGAGATCATTTCTCCAGTGTGCTTGTGCATTTACATATGATATATTGGGTGAATTTCCTTGAAATTAAAATAAAAATATGTATGCTTGAAATCAATAGGTGATATTGGTTGTGAAATCTAGGCTTCTAAGAAAGCTATACATATCTTTTCCTTCTCTGAATCTAAGGCTGATAGAAGCCTAATTTGTGAATTGTTGGTTTGCTTCCAAAATTGGTTGTAGGTGCTAGTCTTAATATTTCATTTTTCCTCTTGATCTCTCTGAAGGTGTCATATATTGTTTCCTCCTTTTCCCATGTATCAGTAGTAGATGTAGGTGTTTAAAGGCTTTTTTTTTTAAATGGAATTTTAGTTGAAGTTGTAGGGTAAATATAGCTTGACCACCTACTGGAGAAGAACTAGGAGAGTCTCTAATAGTTATCACTGTATGATGCTCTGATTACTTTCCTTTATCAATATCCATGTGAATTCTTTCTCTCTTCCTATGTTTCATTTTAAACTCCATACTAGATGTATCAGTCTCCTAAGGTGACTGATCATCTCTTTGTAGTTTCCCTATTTCCTCTTTCTCTTGTTCTTTTCCCCTATCCTGCTTATTCTCGATATTCTACTTTTCTTGTGGAGTAGGGTTATGTGTAATTGAAAATGAAATTATCTTCTCTTTAGCCTTATGTAAGGTGTTTGTTGTCAACTCTGTTTGGTTCATAAATTATTCAATCTCAAGCCTATGGGTGTGAATGTAGGGAGTTGATTCATTTTCTAGCCTCTTCTTAGAGATAATGCCCAATGGGTGATAAGACCAAGTGAAACTGTTTGTAAATTTCATCTCTTTCAGCATCCTCTTAGCTTCCTCTCCTGCTGCTCTAATATTGCAAATGAAAGGACCAATTTGAGATTTTATCCTGAACTGAGACATATTTTTTGCTGACACAAAATGTACCTCATCTGCATTAATCATCTGCCTAATGTACTCCAGGGAAAATATCCTCATGGGGAGGAATTTTGGCAGCTTATTAGGGGGCATATCACACCCATATATTATTAGTTCTGTATAGTTTTGGTATAAGTACCAGTCTCCAGTTTTGGCTTGGTCTGATAATTGTATGATCTTTCTAATTTCTTCACTGATCCTTGGTTCTAGTGTGCTGTTGAGGATACTCATAGCTGGGTGCAAAAACAATTCAATGAATCGTTTATAAGTGTAATCCTTCTGATATTTCATCATCGTTGTTGTCCAGAAGATGACAGACTGAGTTAGGGAATATTTATTCACTTTTCGCATTGTAAACTGAAACCTGTTTGCCTGAAAATATACAAACATATAAACAACGACTGAAGTGTATTTAAACACTTCCTTTGTATTTAAACAAGAATTATTTCAACCATCTTCCTTCTTGTCATATTCTGTACTTAGCTAACATTAGCTCCCCTTCACCTCTAGAAAACTCAAAATTGTAAGCATAATTCATTTTACAAACAGTTAAATTCTTTGCACTGTTAAATACCTTTCAAGTCAAAAAAGCAACCTAGTGCCCTGTCAAGAAAACAACCTAGTGCTCTATCAAGAAAATAATTTAGCGCTATGATACCACCTAATTTGAAATGGGTGTCTGACCTGTTATGCTATGAAAGCACCTCCCACACAGTTAAAACAAATTAATATCTTTCTTATACTTGATAGTGTGGAATTGAATACTTGAATCAAGTGTATGTGTTTTAAACTGTTTTAATACTTCAAGTGTGAGGAATTAAACATTTTTTTTGCTGATAATAATAATTTACGTCAACCATAAAGTGTAGCAAATAATCATCAACACATAACAAAAAATTTAATAAAGGATTTCACCCGAATGTCACTAGAAAATTTGGCCCAATTTCGGACGGCCAGTTTGTCGCTATTTCGACACATAGTCGTCGCAAGAGTGACAATATGATGTTGGACAAAACGTGGTCAGCCATTATGTCGCAATTCTGACACTTCCATAAAGCGTTGGTATTGCGACGCTTTGTTCCGTTGTTTTCCAGATGTATCGCAATACCTACGCGTCCAAATCGTCGCAATACCGACAGTGTCAAGCTGTCGCAATATTGACGCTTTCAAAACGTCGCAATATCGACGCATTCAGATGCTTTCATATCGTCACAATACCGACGCTTTCAGACCATTGTAACACTGATGCTTTCAAATCGTCGAATACCGACGCTTTCAAATGCTTTCATAACGTTTCAATACCAACGCATTCAAACCGTCGTAACACCGACACTTTCAAACCATCGCAATACCAATGCATTTCCCAAGTGTCGCAATAACGACGCTATTCCGGAGTGTTAGAAGATCGACGAAAGTTTAATTTATTTTTTTAAAGTGGGTCATTGCAGTACGGACACCAAATATTTCCAACTTTGAGGCGCAGATCTTCCGACACTTAGGAAGCATCGGTCTTCCGACGGACAGTTAAAAATATTTAAAAAAAATTGAATGGTCATATCATATTTCTTATATGTTTGCATTCATTTTATATATTTTATATTTCATACTTCAAAATATTTTGTATTTCATATTTCAAAAAAATATATTATATTAGATAAAATCCCCTATTCTTATTTTAGAAAAATTGTATGTATATCAATCTTATTGTTCAATATTCTTCTACATCTATAGTAAAATGCAAATGTTCCATATATAAATAGACCAAAGGTTTTGTATGTTTTAAAAGATTAAAGAACAGGTCAGCAAGCAATTTTGTTTCCACAAGAATTCATCAAACATGAACATGTTGACAAAAATGAAGCTTGGACTATTTTTTAGATGTTCCTCCTTTACACTAGCACTATGAAGCCACAGTTGTATCAGATGTATCAGAAAATCAATCTGTACCAGACACGGTTCTACCTTATTCCCAAAACAGTTAAGAATTAAGTTGGACACCTAATTTCCATAGGAAGTAGTTGTAGGTTGAAATTTGTAGCAAAATTATTATAATTAGTTCAAAATTTGGACTTGAATTATGTTTTAAAATATTATTGTGACATTGGTTTTAAATAGGCCTATTATCTCTGATATGCCATGAAGGTAAATTTTATGCTTTTCAAAACAAGATATTATTTGCAGCATGATAGATAGGATTTGGGGGCTCTGTTTGTTTGTCAACATGAACTCTTTCAGGCATGAACACTATGAATAATTCATTTCAGAAATATTCGTTTGTTAATATGGAACAAAAATGCTGAGAATATACACAGGTGAATCAGATTTCTGTTTATATCCATAGATTGGAGCCCATTAATGTGTTGTTCATCAGGAGTGTTGTATTTTCCAATTGGGAGATATGGTCATGATATGAGAAGCATGAATTTCCAATATGTCACTAAGGCTAATCTTGTGTCTACTGTGACAAACACTTGGACTCATTAGTCTCCACACAATATCACTGTAACCAGAAAAACATAATCAGAATACAATGAGACGTGATTTTAGCATGATTTTCACTACTGTTGGAAAGTTTGCAGGAAACTTTGATGTCCAGTCTAGGGTACTACGGAAATTTTCTGCTGAGTTTGGAGATATTTTTCTATTTTTATATTTTCCTATTGCAGCAAGAGTGATATGTTGAGAGAGCCTTTCTAGAGGATTTTCTGGTCATGTCTTGAATCTCCAAATGCAGAGTACCAAGTTATGATTTGTAACATGATATATAGGATTTGGGGGCTCTGTTTGTTTATCAGCATGAATTCTTTCAGGCATGAACACTATGAATAATCCCATTCAGAAATATTCATTTGTTAATATGGAACAAAAATGCTGAGAATATACATAAGTGAACCAGATTTCTGTTTATATCCATTGATTGGACCCCAGTAATGTGTTGTTCATCAAGAGTGTTGTATTTTCCAATTGGGAGATATGGTCATGATATGAGAAGCATGAACTTCCAGTATGTCACTAAGGATAATCTTGTGTCTACTGTGACAAACACTTGGACTCATTCGTCTCCATACAATATCACTGTACCTAGAAAAACATAATCATAATACTTTTGAGACGTGATTTTAGCATGATTGTCACGATTGTTGTAAAATTTGCAGGAAACTTTGATGTCCAGTCTAGGGTACTACGCAAATTGTTTGCTGAGTTTGGAGATATTTTTCTATTTTTCTATTTTCATATTGCAGCAAGAGTGATATATTGAGATAGCCTTTCTAGAGGATTTGTTGGTCATGTCTTGAATCTCCAGATGTAGAGTCAGGGTTTGTAAGGTAACAACACACATGCTTGCATCAGAAATTGGTTGCTATCAATAAGAAGTAGTTGTAACATTCCCAAATATAACTAAAATATGTAAACAATCATACATCCAAGAAAACCACAGAATTAAAACTAACAGTGAAGTATGTGAAACTGAAAGTGAAGTAACCTTGTCGCGTCGTGTCGAGGGTGCCTTACTACAAAACCTTTGTTTCAGATTTTTTTAGAGACTCTTCAAAGAAAATAAATGGCATTCTGCAATATGTCCTGGATGCTGCTCTAAATTTCCAACATAGAACAAACTAGACTAGATTAAGGAGAAAATAGACAACAAAATGAAAAGTAAATAAAGCATAGTAGAAGACGCTTTTTATTACCCTTCATCTTCCTATGATTCTTCTCCAGGTTCATTTGAATTGGAATTGAGAGGTGCTTCAGATGAACATGAATTCTTATTTTTTTATTTTTACTTGTTCTGCATAAAGAAAAAGATAAATTACTAGATTTTGCACCAAGATTTTAATTTATCATTGCCATTATTTCAATGGTTTCCACAGATAATTATAGGCAACAAAAAGAAGCACAAAAATCAACCACTCAAATCTACAAAGTACTATTGAACCATTAGCATTAGAGTTGGTTACCTTCCATTATTTCATGGTATTGAAAGGAATTGTGGCAAATACTAAGCATATGCAGAATTATCTCTAATATTTACAAATTTACAAATTATACAAAACAAAAGCATCTAAAAGAACTTATGACACTCGATGTTCTGTTGGAAATGAGAGACCCAAGATGTGTTGTCATGTTCATCTGATATTTGCATGTGTCCCTATGCTACGAAGGTAAGTAAATTAAATTCATGGATTTTGAAACCTTACAGTTAATCGGTGATTGCCATCTGACAACTATGGGACCAAATCCATTTCATGAAGATGAAATGATAATCACAAGTTGTGATAAAAAAGGCATTAACAATCCTTTAAAAGAATCAAACAAACATTTATTTAAATTTCTAGTGAGACAATATGAAATGACTATCTTGTGAAAATGGGAGAAAAGGGTTCATGAAAATATGTATGCCCTTTAAATGAAAATAAAATATGTATGCCCTGAAAACCATTGCGAATTTTGAACCAAAGGAATAGCTCATAAACTCTAAATGAATGCATTGTCCACAGTTGACAAAATTTACCATGGTGATCTTGACCAGAGTATTCAGATTTCAGGAAATTGTATTGTTCTCTTTGAGATGGAATGACATTATTCTCTTGAATTGTATGATTGTCAAACAAGCTACTATAAACTGAGTTTATGGGAATCATCTTGAATTGTAGGATTTCCAGTGAACCTACTATTGACTGAATAAAGTACAGGGACAAGTTCTATTTGTTAAATCATTTGTTAAGTACAAATTGCTACTGCTCATAGATGAGGTTTGCAAGGCTATGACACTAAGGATCAAATTAGTATTGTGGGCCAGAGGAAAAGGTTTGTGGGTTCACAACTGTTAGCCCCCTATGAATTTTTTGACAAGCAAATAGGGGGCTAAAATGTTTTTTATGCCTTCAAGAAATGCATCTCCTCTGAAATCACATCATCCTTGAAGCCTCCTTGTGCCTTTTCCCTTTGATAAATCCTCACTGTTTTTCTTGGTTTAAAAGCCTCTCTATTGTGAAGAAAATGCCCAAAAGGCCCTCATTTTTCCTTTTTCCCCATTAAGCCTCTATTTTCATCCCTTTTTCCCTTCTTTATTTCCCTCCTTAACCCCCTAAATCACCCTAATTCCCCTTTTTAAACCTTTCAAATACCCTTTGTCTGGTTTAAGAGTTTGTTTATCCCTTTACCGAATCCCTTTTCAGCCTTAAAAACCCTTTGTTTTGGCTTGAAAACCCACTTTTTAACATACACAGGCTTAGCCCTTTCGGCTAGCCCCTTAACCACTTCTCCTCCATAAGCTCGGGTGCTAAAACCAAGCGATAGCCCACAAATCGCTTATCGCAATCGAAGAAATGGTCGGAGCGCCTATTCTCTTTGTAAAACAAAACTTCCGATGCGATAATGTATTTGGTCTGCCGGCTTCTGAAATAACCCACGTTGTTGATCTGAAGAGATCTAACGGCCTACCTGTTCCATCGTGCCCTAATCACGCTCCGTTGTAAACCTCCAATGACCTTCTCCACCGTTGATTCACTTTTAATCTGAAGACCCTCGCATCCTTGCATTCTCTGCCCCTCCCGATTGTGACCCTCCAATGCGATCTTGGCAGTTGAATCCACAAGAACCAACAACTAGGATCCACCCTCATTCCGCCATGTGTCCCCCGATTGGGCTCCTCTGATCCAATCGCAACTGTCGATCTCTCATAGATCCAATGGTCCAAAGCTAATCGCTCCATCACTCATCGGAGTTTTGGCCTTCCCATCGCTCCCCTCTGATTAGATCGCAGCCGTCCATCCTTGATGATCTAACGGCTCAGATCTCTCCCGCCCACTAACCATTTTCTCCACCAGTGTATCTCCTCCACAGATCTCAGCCGTTCTTCCTCAGATCAGACGACCCACAATAAAATCGCCGTCTTTTTGGCCCCAACTTTACTGACCCTGCACGTCCTTTAGATTGCGTGCCTCCACTGCCGTCGGATCTCGCGGGCCCAGATCCAATAGTCCACGACAATATCGCGTTGTTTTTGGCTCCAAGCTTTAACAGTTAGAACTTACGCGATATGGACGGTTTTCCAGAGCCACGTGTCAGCTAAAGACCCCTATCGTGTTGAAAAAGTGAAATCAACCTTCCAACTTTTCGGTCGCGTGAAACCAACAGTTTTGATCCCGAAAACCACTTTCCCCCTTGAGTCCCCACAACCCCCATATCTAATCTCAGCCATCCATCTCAACAATATCAATGGTCCACGTTGCATTTCACGTTCCATTCACATTTTCTCATCGTGTGACCATTGAGCCTCATCGGGTCATCACATCCGTCGATCTCCTCCTGAGATCCGATGACCCAGGTTAAATCGCCCTCCGCCATGGCCAAGTCCAACCACATCAGCTCATGTCATCGCATCTTCGTGCATTTCATCTATATTCCAAAGGTCAAAACATATGTTTTACACTGAAAAAACCTTTGTAATCTACCTTCATTGAACTTTAATGTATCATATTAAATTTTATTTCACTTCTCCGCCTAACTGCATATTGACACCTCCACTACAGCCATTTTTTCCGCAGTCGCACCACCATTTTTCTAGGCCTTCAAAGAATTCTTCTGCCACTGCCCTAGATTTTATGATTGGTTTTTTTTATTGTGCAGGGTTTTTCACCAGAGTGGTATTTCACTCTGTTTCTCATAATCGCAGTTATTGTGATTCAAAACACAGAGAGGTCAGTACAGCAGCAAAGGTGTATCAGCGGCAGAGATTAAGGTGTTAGAGCCTGAAATTAAAGATTAAATGCCATAATCCTTATTCAAGGAATTAAGGCACAGTTTGAAGATTAAAGGAGCACATGAAACAAGCCATATCTGCTTTCAGCATCAGCAGTACTTTTCTTAGACAATACACCCTCGACAGAAGTCTCCATGCCTCCCAGAGCTCCAAAAGGCCATCTCACTGACAGAAAACTTCCAAAGACTGTCAGGACATCAATAATGGAGGTATGGAAGCACAGAAGACCTTCAGTCACCTTACTTGCTTCAGAAGACAAAACAGAGTGCCTTACAGCCATAAAGGACTCCAAGGAAACATCAGAGGTCAAATATCGACCTAACAGAGACTCTAAACCAGACCACGAAGTACAATGCAGAGTTATTAAGTAGAGTGGGCATGAACACCTCCTCCACTCTGTCTTAATGGATCGATTTAATGTGTATTACCTACTACTGCTATCCATTGAGTTCAGTGTACGTGACTGGTTTGCATCAATTAGTCAAGCAATTTTCACAGGATCCTAGTCTATTACTACGGGTGATGTTTTCTCATTATATTGTTTTGTTACATTTTTCATGCTACTCATTGGTCTTCTGACACACATCAGAAATATAACATAGGATTTTCCCTCGCATGGTACCCTATGTTTCTACTCTCCCTACCTTTGATGTTTTCTACTGATAGTGAATCTAAGGGCAAATTTGTGAAATTTAACCAGTGTAGTAGTTGATTTCCACTGCTAGCTGATGTGTGAATTCTAGGTTTGTTGCTTAGTTGTTCTTGTTGAGTTTCAAGCTAGAGGATTTGGGATACCAGGGATTTAGTGTAAGCCCTGTCCACTGGTGTCCTTGTTCAATAGATTGGCCTTTCCAAGATCTCATGAGCTGGTGTCAAAGCATTTTAGGTTAAAATCCCTTCTATGATCTCAGGCCTCGTTCTATGTTTAATCTTATGTGTTTTTCCTTTGAGAGTATGCTGAAGCAGATCTAGAGTTAGATGACGTCTGGTCTGATCTCAAGATTCCCTTTGTGTTTCACCTTTCTCTCCTTAATGTTCCACTCCATCATCTATCTCAAAGATCCTTTAGTATAGATGACTTGCCCTATGAATTCCTTGGCTAGCTATTTGTAAGTAATCTCCTTTCATGACTCCATAGCCCAATGGATGGCACATTCCTAACCTATCCTCTTTTACCGAAACATGTTGCTGCTTTGCTCCTCTCCTCCCATTTCCTTCTCATTTTATGATCTCATTTTAAAACCCCCCTTTGTGCTTCATACCTAGCCTAACACCTCATTTTGAGCTTCAAGGACATATCATTATTTTATTTTAAATGGAGAGATCCCTCTCCAGGTCTAGGAGGGCTAGATCCTAAGGCCCCAAAGTGGTTGTGATGTTGTCCGGTATTTGGTCTTGCCAATCTTGCCAAAACACTGTAACCCCAACATAATGGTGACTCCACTGGGGATAAAATCTGAGAGTCCTTAACTGCTAACATTGGTCTATGTCCCATTGCGGTCTCCAACATAATGGCGACTCACTAGGGAACAAATTAGACCAATGCCTTTAGATTGGTATTTCAATGCTGATGGTGGACAACAGTCTGTTTCCAATGTCAAAAATCATCCACCTAGCAACTTCACACTCTATATTCCCTAATAGACCTAATGAATCCACTGGTAGAAGACTATGAACTGGTTGAGAAGATGCAATGACCTTCTTTGCAGAAATATGGATCCAAACATGGACAGAGACGCAAAGCTATATGCTTTAGCAGATCAATTAAATGGAATAGAAAACATGTTTGGTAAAGTACTGGAAATGTATATGGCTAACATGAATGCAAATGATGATTATTCAGAAAAACCCATGCATTTTCCAGAGCAAGGGCCAACTCCAGACCAGGATAATGTTAGATACATGAATGATGATCCTGGTCTAGAGTTTTCTCTTGCTCTGGAAAATTCTCAAGATGAGGCTCAAGAAGATATCCAGCCTCCAGATCAGTTCGTACAAGAAGCAGAGGACTGTTGTTCTTCTTTCTGTGTCAAAAAAGAAATTTCTCCGTTGACAGAAGAAGAGATGGACCGAATATCAGATGCGCAGCCCACCTAATCTTTTACAGAATGGATATGATTTCTCATTCATCCAATGAGCTTGTAGATACAGATCCAGAAAAATCCTCTGTGGATCAAAGAGAAGAAGGACCTGCTAAGAAACCGACAGGTTTGATTGGTGACATTGCTTATGATTATGACTTTCATAGTTATGATCTGTTTGATGATGATTATTTCCAAAAGGAAGTTGAGCTTGCAGGAACATCATCAGTAGACTCATGGGACACTCTACCCCAAGAGACACTCTACCCCAAGAGAGTCTCTTTATCAATCCAGTGACAGAAGAAGAAATCTTGGTTGAGGCATGCCTGCCAAACATTCATAACCAGGTCTCATTTCATGTTCCTTATGTTCATTTCCTGCAGACATTTGAAGAAGGATCAAAGGTATTTTTGAGCAGCATGTTGCAGATAGCAAGGAAGTTTTTTAAAGTTGCTGATAAGGAATAGAAATAATGGGAGTGGCCATGCCTATCCAACATGCTCAAAGAGATGAGCAAGAAAGACCCGTCATGGGACCAATTGATGGACTGGTTGCATTGGAAGACAATGTTTGTAAGCTAGACTTGTAAATATTCTAGTTAGAGTAGGGTAGGTAGGAAAATCTAGATAAATATCAGTCCATGAGCATTTAGTTAGTTGCTTTAATTTCTACAAGGTTTACAGTCCATGAGCAGTGTTGTCTATTATGCCATGGTCCACAGCAAGCTAGACAGTCTAAACCTGGCTTGACTGTTTTTCAATTTTTGTCTTAGAATGTGTTAGAATCCTATACCAATAGGTGTCATATATCATGATTGACTTGATGGACTATGTAATATGTTCATACCTTTCCTTGTTGCAAAGGTTTTCCATATTGTTAAAAAAAAAAAAAAAAAGATCAAAAAATTGCCAAAAAATGAAAGAAAATGAACCCCACCAAAAGAAAGGCCAAGAAAGTGTGCAAGCCTAAGTGCTACTACTTTTTACTCTTATGTAAATAAAAAAATTGTGTGCAACTTGTATCTTATGCCATAATTTATGAACAGTCAAACAATTTAAGCTTGGCTAGTTCATCTTTCAATTTTATGTTTTAGATAGAGAATAAAATCTGACCAAACTGTTTAATCTTGGCAGAGTAGATAGGTAGAGTAAATAAAAGGAGCTCAACAGTTTAATCTAAGCCCTTGGATGTAATAAGGTTGGAATTAGATATATTTCTACATGTAAAAGAAAAAATGTGATAAGGGTTTGCCAGTCTAAGTGCACCCTAATAAAGAAGAAAAAATGGTGGGGTAAAGTAGGTAGGGTAGGTAGATGTTGTTGCAGAATTACATGTGATGGATGATGACTCTAGATTTGTTAAATATTTACTTTCATCACAAGTGCAAAGGAAGACACTACACTGGAAGAATTTCAAGCAAAGAAAAGTCAAATTATTAACTTCCTTTCTCATTTTTCCCTAAAAATTTCCCTAATTTCCCCTAAGTACTAAGGCATTTGAAATTAGAGGGGCTCAAGGAATTTCCTTGACTTTTGGAGGGACCGGACCCTCGGCTCAATAATTGGAAAAGCCTAAGTACTTAAAAGCATTCATAAATCATTCATTCACTTCCACAATCCAATCTTTTCCTAAGTAAAATCCTATTTTACTTAGGGAAATTTCACAATATTTCATAAAAAACCTTTTCATTCAAGCATAAGTTAATTACATAAACCTAATGTTTTTATACTTAGCGCTTTCATTCCATTTTCATATTAATTTCTAACTTTATTATTTAATTCCCTATACGACTCAACCCTTTCCCATATTATTCTAATTAATAAAATTCCAAAATTATTATTATCCCGCCCCTTTGGTTGAAAAATAACCATATAAGTGTGCTAATTGTGATTAATTGGTTGAATTTCTGATCAATTAAAAACCCGACACCTCGCCGTATAAAAAGGGATTAACTCCCTCATGGTTAATTAATAACCTATTCCACCAATCAAATCTCCCCCGATGTGGTTAAATTATGTTTGATTGCATTGGGCCCGCTCTTTATCTTTCTGTTATCTCCCTTTCCCAACGACCGTTCGATCAACCAGTCTGCGATCTACAGTTGTCATCCATATCGCTGCGCTTCCCTGTCCGAACGATAACATGCAATGGTTAAGTGGTTTTCTGAACAGTGTTGCACCACGTGTCATGTATTGTATGGAATCGCTCGCCCTCCACTAAAAACCACCTGTCCCCGAAAATGGTTTGATGTATACCGCTTACCGCTTACCTCCCATGTCAAAACAACCATACTTGCTGACGTCATCCACTTAAAAGATAAAAAACCCGCCAACCTTTGACTTTGTGAATAAAACAAATGAACCCGCGTCATTTTCACTATCCCGTGCAATGACCAGTGTCCCATGCAGAAAATTCCAAAACCAACTGTCGAAGACTTTCAACCACCACCTTGCTAAAGAAATTGCAGTTGAACAATCTAGAATTCATCCGCCATTGCCTGCACCTATTTTCATCACTATTTATTTCTCGGAAAATAGGTATTTACCCAAATTCTCGTTAAACTCTGCAAAATCTTGGTTTTTTCTTTAATTACACAGAAAAATATTGAAATAGAGTTTAAGTTGGTCTCTATTTCATTCTTAGAATTCCCATATTTGTAATTATATTCCCAAACCTGTAATTATCCTTGTTTTTTCATCAAAAACCAAATTCCTTTTTGAATCCACAAGAACCAGAAATGGAAATTCCGGTAGCTTTGAATGTCGCACCTCTGAATGCCCCTCACAGAGATTTGGACTATCTACCTCTAGCAGATAGGGATTTTCAAATTAAAGACCTCGTCCTTAGTGAAAATCCTCTCAGAATTTTTTGCCAATGTAGAGATAGCTCCCTTAACGGCTCTGACATTTTTGGACTATGGGATTCCAATCTCCCGATGTATCTTCTACCCTCAGTCCACATTTTTCCTGAAATAATCTATCAATTCCATGCTAATTATGATCCCAATCAACGAGCAGTCATGTCCCTGAGTCAAACTGTCCTTTTCCCAATAACTGCTCAGTCTATCAACGAAATATTAAAGTTTCAGCCTGGTCAAGCCCTGACTCCCCTTTCCATGGGAAATTTACTTGAGAAATCGATCAATTTATCCCAAGAAGAACTTAATCATCTCTGCCAAACTTTCATGTTTCCAGAACATCAACCCAAAGGCCCACCTCCTTATGGATTTACTTTTTTCACAGATATGGGCAGACTCATTTTGAATATGATATCCTCTGTAATGGGTTTCAACACTAGTGAATACGTGGATAAGTTGACCCTAGTATTGTTATCAATTTTTACCCCTGGACAACCTCCTGCTATCAAATATGATTTTTCTTCCTACATTGCTGATTGTTGGGCCGTTAATATGCCATTATTATTATCACTTGTGAACGCTTATTCCACCCATTTCTACCATTCTTCATCACGTCATTTATTATAATTTATTATTTAAATCCATTTTATAATGATTTATGCTCTTATGAATGAATATTATTTATTCTCTTTTATTTCTAATAAATTGATGATTATGTATGATTTTATCAATGATAGTTTTAATAAATCAGTTGTAACATTATTCACCATTTTTAGCCTCCAAGATAATTCTCAGATTGAAGATTTGATCATTAAAAGTGCCAACTCAGAAATTCGCTGGAATAAGAAGTGACGATTTTGCGGTTGAGATTCTGAGCAAATGAAGAAGAATCTGGAAAATCCAGAACATGGGTTTTGTCCAGAACGGACCCAATTAACTTTATTGAAGAACAGTTTGCCCAAATTCGGCTTGTACTAAGAGCAACGCAGGGTTCTTTGAGCACGATTTTCTCAGATTTGTTGTTGCGGCCGTCCTCCAAATCTCAGCTGCAAAGCCAAATTCGCCTTGTTCTTGTTGATCAAATGGTTAGAAGCAAACCAATTTTGTAATAGAATCATGTTGTAATTATCTCTATTGTAACCACTCTCTGCTCTCTTTGTATTTAAATCAAAACAGAGATCAGAGAGGGGGAAGGACTTTGAGGATGATTCGGGATGGATTCGAATGATGGAATTGAGGATTCAGACTTAGAGATTCAAGAATGAAGATGGATTATTCATGATAGGATAGGGATTGTTGCATTTCCATTGTAATCTTCAAAGCTTTTGCTGTTGTAATGATTTCACAATTTGAGGATGAATAAATAAAAAGGGTTGTTGTTCATTCACCTGATCTGAAGTAGCCCAGCAGCATCCGCTGGCGGCTAAGGGCCCAGCCTCTGGTGGAGTATGCTGCTGTTGTATCATATCTTTCCAATTTCCGCCGTGTGATGGTTTGATTTAGTTCCTATTTCTTTGAATCGTAATGCTTTACAATTTCATGTTCTTTACTTCACTGTTTAGTTTGGTTGATTAATTGCAAGAGTTTGCTTTTAAAGAGTTTTCCTAGTTTACTTTCAATGGCAGCTTTCCATTTCCTGTTATTTGCATTATCTTTGCTTTGGTGTGAAGAACGATCTGAAACTGTAGTGGGCATTGGCATTTGATGTCTAGTCCCCAGATTAATGATCTGTTCCTTGGTTACTTTTGGTTACATCAGTTTCCAAAGGGATGAGTTATTGTTACTGGACCCTTGACTGATACATTACTTATTTTTCCGAATGCATGATTTAAGTCTTAAAATGCTTTGTTGTAAGTAGATTTTATTTCCAGCTTTCATTTACTTTTGGATTTTAAGCACTATACTGCAAAACATTACTCTTGAGTAAATAGCCGCCTCAGACTGAGTACACTCTTGAAACAAAAATTTGGCCCTGGGTTGACAATTAATGTGAGGTAATTAGGAGTTACAAAGACACCTTTTTATCGCTCCACATTTTGGCGCCGTTGCCGGGGACAGTGTAGCCATTTCTAAAAGAGTAGTGTGAATCTTATGAGTGCCTGCTAGGGAAGAGTTGGATCTTAAAAACGGAAGGTAAGAACCTACGTGCGGAGCATGTAAAAGCCCTGCTCCACTATCTGCTTTCCTAACAGATTTTTTGTTGCTTTGTTGGGTAGAAATAGATGTTTGAATTTTTGTGTGAATGATTAGGAAAAAATAGAAATTTTGAAAAATGGATCACATGATCTCATGCAAGTGGTGATGTAAGCACCACCCATTTCACTAACCGATTGACAGGAACATTTGAAGAAGGAGCCTCGAAGAAACACATGAAAAACATCTTATATTATGGTAAGAAATGGCTCACGTTTCTACTTTTGAATTTCCTATCAAAGATCTAGAAGGAGTGATACAAATGCACATAATTCCCCCATCTTTACCAAATTTTCATGGTTTAGCAAATGAAGATTCAGATACATTCTTATTTGAGTTCGAAATACTTTGTAGAGGATATGATTATTGTACTAATGATCAAAGATTGAAAGTGTTTTCTCTTACTCTAAAAGGAGCAACTCTCCGATGGTTCATGAGCCTAGGTGGGAATTGCATCCAATCATGGGAGGACATGAAGAACATATTCTTGAAGAAGTACCAAGACTATTGCAAATCCAATGAAGATATTTTCTGTATGATACAAGGGGAAGATGAAAGTTTGGAGGACTATGTAGATCGATTTCATTATAACCTTCAAAAATCAAAGCATAAGCATTTGGAAAAAGAGATCTTAAAAACACTCCTTCTTAAAGGAATCAAAGATGATTTTTTAGAACTCTTAAATCTGATAGGAAAAGGTGATGTTTTTCAGTTATCATATGATGATGTTTGTGAGTTGTGCATAAGGTATTCAAGAGGAATCTCCAAGGCTGGTAAGAATTCTAGAGATGTTTGTTCTTTCTTTTCCAAATCTGCTACAAGAATAAGAGACATAAGAGCTGAAATCAATGATTTATTTGAAAATTTTAAAGTTGATTTTATTAGCTCTCTAAGCTCAAAATTGGACGTTTTGCAGGTTCATAAAAATGAAGAATTTGATGAAGTGTTTTTCCCTCATGACCAAAAGGAGCAGCCCATAGATGGTTACTCTTCCTTATCTAGGATGGAAGTATCATATCAAAGAGGTGAGGAAGCCGCAACAAGGTCAAAACCATGGAAATCATGGCCTACAGGTATGGTTCAAAACACTTCTTCTCCATTCTCTTACTTGCATAATCCATTATGGAATACTCATGTTCTAGGGCAGCCATGTCAATTTCAATATAACCACCAATCTTATCTACAAGTTTGGCATGGTTCACCTTATGATTGCATGACTACTCTCCCTCATCTTGTAGCACAAGCACATTCTCCATATTCTCCACCAACTCTTTCACAACATTCTGCTTGCATATCAAATTTATCCACTCAACCCAACCAACCACATCATCACAATGCTCCATTCCATACACAATTTCCTGCTCAACTAATTCCACACCCTCACCACAATAAACTAGTACAACATACTTACAGTGTTGAAATGCCAAATTTACTAACCCTTCCCACCCATTCTATCTCACATGCGCCATTAGAGAAAACTTACAATGAGATTCAGAATGTTTCAAATTCAAAAATTGTAGAAGTTATGGAAGAAAATGAGCTTACTTCTAGTTTGCATCAACAAACCATTTTAAAAGCTCAAGAACCTCATGGTATGATGGGAAATCAAGAAAGTAATGGATATATTGAAGATTGGTTTCACTCCATCACGTGTTTGCATCATCACTCCATACTTCAACAATTTTTGACAACATATTTTCAAGGGAAGTTGGCTTCTCATACCCTAATTTTTATCAACATGCATTTTTCAAATTTGGGTATGTATATATTGGAAGCCTTATTTCTAAAATGGTTCCACTGGAAATACTCTTATACATAAACATATTCGATTCTCAAAGAAGAGTAGGATAGTGGAGAAAATAAAATAAAATAAAATAAGGACATAAATAAATGCATTTTGTTTTTTTTTGTAAAAATAGTTGTTTTTTTTGTTGCAACACGCTATCGAAATCAACATCGGTGATAAATATTTCAATTTATTTGTGTATGTAAATGAATTATATTGCAAATAACAATTCTATAAACACTTATATTCATTTTTTATCACCAATTTGAAAAAATGCTTGAATATCATTTTCTTTGGCTTGCGGGCTTGATGAATTTTCTGGAAAAACAGTCGGGACAGTCATGTTTTGAGGGACCAAAAATGAATATTTTTAAAACCTGTTTCTACCCTAGATAGCCCTTGATGTCTAATTTCTAACCCAATTTGAATCAGTCAATTTGGATTTGAAACGAAAAAGTTAGAACCAAAACATTGACTGGATGTCTAGCGGGCAGCTCAGGAACAGAGTTGGGACAGTCAGTTTTTGGAGGCCTAAATGACCATATTTTTAAAACCTGTTTCTCTGGTAGATTCCTCTATGAATCTAGTTTCCAATGCAATTGGAATCACTCATTTTTGATATCGTATGGGGAAGTTATGATCAAAATACTGACTGTCTATCGTAAATCAGCACCCTTAAAACTCTGTTTTTCCGGATGTTCCTTACAGTGTTTGACCTATCAATTCTTGTTTTCTTAAAAACCTGTTTCTATTGGAGATAAATAAATGAATCTACTTTCATTTCCAATTTGAATCATTTGAATCCGACATCAAACGAAGAATTTATTCTTGAAATATCAATCGTTGGTCTAGATTGGGTAATTGAAAATGACTATGTTATGCAGGCTGTTCTAACTAAAATTGACATATCATATCATTGAATTTCTAAAACCCGTTGCTACTGAAGATAAACCTTTGAATTAGCTCTCATTTGGCTTTGGAATCACTCAATTTCGATGAAAAACAAAGAAGTTGTGATTAAAACACTGCAGGTTAGCATGATTGGCCACTGCTCTCCCGCAGGTGACAGATAAATTTTACTTTGTTATTTTCTCAATGGATTTGTTCTACAAAGTAACTACTTGTTGTTTTTTGCATAATTCTTGGATTAGGGGAGCCCGATCACCTCTCTTTCTCCATGATTTAATGTTTTATTGCAGGTAGATACTCGTTTTTTGCAGGTCCTAGGAGAAAAAGAAGGTCAATTTATGGACGAGTGATTCTTGAAGCAAATTTTAATAAAACAAAGGAATTTCATCCAACTCATTACCCAACGGATTCATATTAGAACAAATATGTCATTCAGCTACATCCCAGTGAATGGCACACTGGTCTCTTCTGTAAGAACAGCACTGAAACTCTCTAGTTATAAATTGAGGATTCTGGCTCATATGGGTTAAAAAGAAACCCTGCCGAGGCTATGGACGCCTGCTGGCAGCAGCGGCTCTGCTTATGGTATTGAAGTTATATCTTATCGTCAATTATTATTATAATACCCTTTTCTTATCAGAGAAGTTATTTCCTTAACTTTTTCCCTGTTTTGAACCTTTATGCATGAGAAATTGTTTTATGATCAATCACATCATTTTCAGCTAGCACACTATCAGTAAAGCATCTTTTTGGCACATTGTTGTTCTTTTTCTCTTTTTCATAACTTATCATCAATCCAAAGCGTCCTATCTTTTATTCATAACTATCTTTACACACTCTGCTCTCATTATAACCATAACTCCCGCTATCCTATCATTGATATGTGTACTTTGCTTTATTTACTGCAATATTGTTCATTCCCTTGCCTTGCTCTCAGCACAACACCTCTCATATGCTTTATGGTCATGGAATTCCTTTTCCAATTGGAGGGGGAATGTATGCATTATGGGATTGCATGCGATATGATTACTGCACTCTGCCATCACTTTTTGATTTGCCAAAATATTAGTATTGCATGTATACATAAGTTTTTCTGATTGAAATTTTTGCATGCATCTTATCTATTGCTTACACTATGGATTCAAGAACATTGTATGCCAAATAGTGCTTTGTTTGCAGAAAAACAACAAGTATGGGCAGAATTCTATTCATAGCATGACCACACTATTGCAACTTACAGAAGAGGCTCGAGCAACTCGCGAACGTGAACAATTCTTCAGACATGATGTGCTTCCCTGGATTCCACCTTTTGCATCACTTTCAGCACCAACTCTGCCTACATCAGCTTCAACAAATGCCAGTCCATATATGTCATTCCACATTTTTGGAGGTAAAACTTGAGGTAAAATCGTATAATTTTCTGATTTATTACGAATTTAGGAGAATTTCAAAAAAATCCATTTTGAGCATCATTTATCATCCTTCAGTCCACATCTATACCACTCCCTATTTTTCAGCGGCGTATCATTTTCGAGTATGGGGGAGTGTTCCTTTCATTCATTTATTTCTTATGACTATGCCATTCATATTCTTTATTATCCATTGTTATTCTTATTCATTCTCAACACCTCCCTTATTCCATGTTGTTTTACACCAAGCATAGAATTCAACAGCTGGTAGCAACCACCTCTATTTGTTTTCTCGCATCGCATGAGGGCATGCTAATTTTTCAGAGAGGGGGAGGAATTGCTACGCATGATGGATGTTTTCTATTTTCTTTCTCATTTAAGGCACACAATTTCAGTGTAGAAATTGATTTCCATAATATTTTTAAAACTATGAACTCAATTCTTGTGATTTTTGGAAAACACAGACGTATCATTAATACAAACCCAGATAATTTCAAGATAAATTGGTTCATAAAATTTCGGAAATCATGCACTCTCACCTACAGCCATTTTGTTTATATCTCATGATCCGTGCATCAAAACGATCTGATTTTTGGATCATAAAGGCATTCATATATTATAAATTTACTTGCCAAATTTCAACAAAAGCTGGTTTGTAATTTTTGAGAAAATGGTTAATGAAGTTTGTTGTTACTTATATCATATTTTGTTGCAACTTCATACATATAGTTGAATGTCAATGTAAAAATTGTTATGCCTTCATCAAGATTACTAAAATTGAATATTCATTAATTAAGGAAGAATTCATTTGTTCTATCCATTTCATGAGCTGAGATGAACATATTTTTTATTGCTTGGTTAACACATGGGTTTTTGTCTTTGGGTTGCATAAGGACATGCAATATATTCAGTTTTCGTTGCATGAGGACATGCAACATATTGAGTGTGGGGGTATGTTGGGCCGTTAATATGCCATTATTATTATCACTTGTGAACACTTATTCCACCCATTTCTACCATTCTTCATCACGTCATTTATTATAATTTATTATTTAAATCCATTTTATAATGATTTATGCTCTTATGACTGAATATTATTTATTCTCCTTTATTTCTAATAAATTTATGATTATGTATGATTTTATCAATGATAGTTTTAATAAATCAGTTGTAACATTATTCACCATTTTTAGCCTCCAAGATAATTTTCAGATTGAAGATTTGATCATTAAAAGTGCCAACTCAGAAATTCGCTGGAATAAGAAGTGACGATTTTGCGGTTGAGATTCTGAGCAAATGAAGAAGAATCGGGAAAATCCGGAACATGGGTTTTGTCCAGAACGGACCCAATTAACTTTTTTGAAGAATGGTTTGCCCAAATTCGGCTTTTACTAAGAGAAACGCAGGGTTCTTTGAGCACGATTTTCTCAGATTTGTTGTTGCGACCGTCCTCCAAATCTCAGCTGCAAAGCCAAATTCTCCTTGTTCTTGTTGATCAAATGGTTAGAAGCAAACCAATTTTGTAATAGAATCATGTTGTAATTATCTCTATTGTAACCACTCTCTGCTCTCTTTGTATTTAAATCAGAACAGAGATCAGAGAGAGAGAAGGACTTTGAGGATGATTCGGGATGGATTCGAATGATGGAATTGAGGATTCATACTTAGAGATTCAAGAATGAAGATGGATTATTCATGATAGGATAGGGATTGTTGCATTGCCATTGTAATCTTCAAAGCTTTTGCTGTTGTAATGATTTCACAATTTGAGGATGAATAAATAAAAGGGTTGTTGTTCATTCACCTGATCTGAAGTAGCCCAGCAGCATCCGCTGGCGGCTAAGGGCCCAGCCTCTGGTGGAGTAAGTTGTTGTTGTATCATATCTTTCCAATTTCCGCCGTGTGATGGTTTGATTTAGTTCCTATTTCTTTGAATCGTAATGCTTTACAGTTTCATGTTCTTTACTTCGCTGTTTAGTTTGGTTGATTAATTGCAAGAGTTTGCTTTTAAAGAGCTTTCCTAGTTTACTTTCAATGACAGCTTTCCATTTCCTGTTATTTGCATTATCTTTGCTTTGGTGTGAAGAACGATCTGAAACTGTAGTGGGCATTGGCATTTGTTGTCTAGTCCCCAGATTAATGATCTGTTCCTTGGTTACTTTTGGTTACATCAGTTTCCAAAGGGATGAGTTATTGTTACTGGACCCTTGACTGATACATTGCTTATTTTTCCGAATGCATTATTTAAGTCTTAAAATGCTTTGTTGTAAGTAGATTTTATTTCCAGCTTTCATTTACTTTTGGATTTTAAGCACTATACTGCAAAACATTACTCTTGAGTAAATAGCTGCCTCAGACTGAGTACACTCTTGAAACAAAACGTCGTCCCTGGGTTGACAATTAATGTGAGGTAATTAGGAGTTACAAAGACACCTTTTTATCGCTCCACACCTAGGAGGACATCGTTTAATTTTAGGTATACCATGGATGGCTACTAGAGACACCTTTATCAGATGTAGGTCTGGATGCATGAATATCTCTCAATAACAAGCACTACCAAGGACCTCGTGACTTACTCCTCTAGTCAAACAAAGTTTTAAATTTGAGAATACTTCATGTTCGTGTATGACTTAAAGAATTGATGCAAGTTCAATATTCACTATAGGAAAAGCCTCGTATTTTTGAGAATGAGATCACATCTATATTCCTTAGAAGTTTTATCAATGACCCTTGTTTTTTTACATTGATCGTTTCTGGCTTCTGCTTTAGATAGAAAAATCTAATGAGAAAGAAATCCATTGATGATCCAGTTGACACAAGAAATACCTACTAGCCCTAGTCTTAAGGGTGTACCACTAGATCGTGAGCTTGGGAAAACACTAATATCAAATCTAATTTATCCCTTGTGCAAAGAGATAAATTAGTGTTTTTACTCAAAAATAATAAAGAATCTCATGTGGGATCATAAAGACATTGTAATATCGTTGGCGTAGCCAACGCAAAAGCTCTCATAAAATGAGGGTTGCTGAAAGCTATTTAGATATTATTAATTCTTATATTGATATTAAATCAAGAATATTATTGTAATTTTCACAATAGGAAATATTACAATAATTAATTCTTAATTATTTTATTTAGAAGAATTTATATTCTTCTATATAAACCGATTATATTTCCAAGTTGATATATTTTATGAGTTTTAGAAATAATGATTTTAATAGTTTTAGAAAAACGATGGCTAAGTGATAGTTTTCTCATAAGGAAAAAGAAAATCTACCTTGAAAAGAAAAACATGAGAGATTTATGGAGTTATTTTGTGATTTAGTAAAATTATGATTTATGGAGAGATTTATGGGTGATTTATGGAATGCTTTTAGGATTTATAAAAGCTATTCCCTTTTCTTAATTATATTTATTGTAAGTCTATGAGTAAAATAAAGGGAGAAATGACGTAATAAATGGATAATGGAGCCAAGACAAAGGAAGAAGTGATTCCATGGATGCATGAAAGATAAGTAACTATGTTCTTTGAAAATTATTGTGTTTGCATATGGTGTATGATGAAATAAGAATTGAATTTATTTACTTGGAAAAGTTCATATGTTAAAGAATCAAGATTATTTGTTGAGAAAACCTCTATGGATTTTTTTTTTCTAAGTTGGACTAAATTCTATTAATGTAACATAATGTACAAGGAGAGACATGCCTCTGGAATCACTGTACTAGACAATTCAGAAGGCATTATATGTCAAAAAAGAAAAATATTGACTGCCCGAGATGGGGAAACCAGTCATAATACAGCTGCCCTCAGAGGGGAAACTAGCTTCAGAAAAAAAATAGTTAAGTGTTGTGAAAATATTCAGGAAAGATAGTTTAACGTTGAAAATAAACATAGTTGTAAAAAAATACCTCTCCATGTTAGGTGTAATTTTGTTGAGGCAATGGTTCCTCCACAATGAGGCACCTATAGTCTTTAGAAGAGTCATCTGCATGCATCATTTGATGAGCTGCTGGTTCAGGTGTTGTGGCAGTTTGAACAGTGCTTCCACTACCTTTGAAACCTTCTTCACCTGACCATTCTGAGCTACCACTTCCACTGCTGCCATTTAGCTTACTGCTGGAGGACTTGGTACCTAGTTTGACAGGAAGGGCCTCTGACTTATGCGAGATCTAAAGAGGCGCAGAGGCTATGGTGGACTTTCTCTATATTTTCCTGGAGCTTTGACCTGCTTCTAAGGATGCCTCTTCCTTGAAGCTGATAGTGATGGTAGCAGTAAGGCGGGGACGATCCAATGCACAGGTGTAGTGGAATTGTGCAAAATTCTCCTCAAGAAGAAGAGGCCACATCTCCAAGTGAAAGGACTGCATACGCTGATAATCTCTGCCCCGTCCTCTGCCACAGATTCTGGCATGTCATTAACCCATATACTCATCAGGATAAACAGAGCGAGGCAACCGAGAAGCTTGACCTCTGCCTCTGTCGTGGCGAGTGGAGGTATAATGGGAAAATTCTCTTCTTGAGGCGGCGAATGAGACTTAGAGAGGATGGATAGAGGGGGGCGAGATGCATGACTGCACTCACTTCCTCAATGACAACACATTCTATGCTTCCTAGGCTTGTTGGAGCCATCATAATCATTTGGGATGTAGTTGAGCGGAGGCGGCGGAATAGAGTGAGCTAAAGGCTGGGAATTCTGAGACCAAGGAGCAGAGTTGAAGCTATAGTAAAGGCTGTGAGTGAAATGGAAACTAGGAGCAAGCATAAGGCAATAGTAAAATATGCATCGCCTCCCCGTGTGCGTTTGAGAGCTCATTTCTGAGACCACAAAGGGGAAAATTCAGCAGAGGGAGATGGAAAAATGATGCATTGTAGACTCATTATTAGGAGGACGGAGTAGAATTGGCATCTGGGAATATTAAAGGTGGAGTTTTGCGAGCATTTTGCTGGTATAAATGCCGCTGGACTGAGCCCATGTGTGACCATGTGGCATGGCTATGTGCCACGCGCTAGCCTTGCCATCCGCCTTCTAGAGTTATACACCCGCATCAGGGAGAAACCTCTATGGAATTTAGTGCATAGAGGAATAAGTATTTAGTTCATTGAATTCTTAGAATATTTCATGTGATTTGAATTCTTAATTTTTTTTCATGGCTAAATAATTATGTGAATTGCATGAGTTATTGGAAAATAGGTCCATATATGCCTTTGTATCTCGGAAACCATAATATATGTGTATAAACTGAAAGAGGTTTTTGTAAATTATGCCATTCCATAAAAAAGCCTCTTTATAATTTTAAAAATTCATTTTCCATATCTCAAAAACTATGTCCAAAATTGATGACAAAAAATGGAAATTATTTTATTTTTAAATATGGAAAAAATGCTTCAAATATTCATTCGAATCTTCCAAACCATGATAATTGTGTAATAACTAAGAGATTGTTTTTAATTAATATGTTTCAAACAAAACCCTCTTTTGGTTTTTAAAAACGTGTTTCCATACATTCGGAAACCGTGTCCAAAGTTGATGACCAAAACAAGAAATTATATAAGATTTAAATCTAAAAAAATGGGCTGCAAAGATTCATTCGAATATTCTAAACTGTGACACTTGTATAAAAATTGAGATATTTTTTGTTTAATTAGCACATTCTCAACAAAAACGTCTTTTAGTTTTAAAAAATTCATTTCCATATGTTCGAAATCTGCATCCAAAGTTGATGACTAAAACAGGAAAAACAAAGTGCTTCCATTTGATTTTTTCCACCAGATAAGAATTTCTGGTTATTTACATATAGTTGAAAATAAATAAATAAATTTCATGCAACAACAAATAGAACAATTATGCTGATATTTCTTGAAAAGAAATAAGTTGTTTGCATGCACAAAGATAGAAAAACTATATTGGTAATCCTTGCAAATGAATTAAGTTATTTCATTTAAAAGTTTACCAAGTATGTTCTCTTGATGGATTTGTATTAAAAGTTTGAAAGATAAATATTGGACTCTTAAATAGAAAATGTCCTTAGGTGCACAGTAATAATGTCTAGTATATTTAATCTACTAGAATTGAGTATGTGATTTTACATGCGTGGGAGCTTGAGTCGTGAAAAAAGAGATAAATAACATTTTTGAAAAATAGTTCACATAAAAACTTTGCATAAAAGACAATTGGTTGTGCTATTTAAGAAGGATTTTTTACTCATGTTATTTCGCAAGGAAATATTACAAATTTTGTTGATGTGTGAAATGATAAGAAAATATTTTGTATTGCATGGATAATAGCTAGTGAGTTTGCTAACTTTTGGAAAAAGAGAAATTAGTGTGTTATATTCCTTGGAAAATAAATATATATATTTGTACGCAAGGAATCCTTTATTGTGTTATAACTCTTCAAAAGAATAGAAGAGAAAAAAATATTCTTGTATGCATTCATGAATTAGATCCTCTGAGAGGAAAACAAGTAATCACTTGCTTTATTATATTAATATTATTTAGAGAAACATATACAGTTGGATGCATGGAAAAGTATAGTTCCGGTATTAGATTTATAGAGAAAAGTAAGGTGCAATCACATGACATTGATTGTGTTAGATTTCTTTTGGGAAAAATAATTTTCATTTTCACACCTAAACGAATTAACTATGGTATTAGTTTTCTTTGAGGAGAATATCATGTATAGTTATTGGGCTAGATGTTTTGGTAAGATGAAAATTTTCCTTTGCATATAGGAATAGTAATTATTGATCCATTGGAAAAGAAATATGTTTATTTTTCCATGAAAGATTTAGTTAATTTCAGTTGGAAAGGAAAACATAATAGTAGGCACAAAGAAAAGTGTTTTTGGGATAGTTACCTGGAAATCTTGTTATGCGTTTTCATGCACAATACTATTATCTAGTATGTTAGTTTTACTTTGGAAAGAATATGAAAGTGCATGCAATGATTTGTTAGGCTAGCTCTCAAAACTAGTTTATAAAAATGATGGCTAGGGTTTCGATGTTCATTATAGAAACGTTTCTGAGTGACCTCACTGTGTCGCACAGCTTGAATGGCTTTCAAGGGTGCCGCAGACCTGTCCGGCTCATGGATCTGCCTAGGAGTGGCGAGAAAATGCTTCAGAGGCCGATTCGTTGCCCTCCTTTTGCCACAGGAGAGACGTTGAACAATCTGGAAGGTGGGACATCGGATGTAGTGGATGATTATTCCTCTATCACTATTATCACACAGGAGTGGATTAGATCGAAAGATCGAGGGGTTTTGGTAGCCCAGCCCTCTCGCAGGGGGGAGCCCCAATAGATGGCAGCACAAAGGTTCGAACATATGTTTCTTATGCAAGCACAGAAGGCAGGGGAGGCAGCGATGTCATGAGATTTGATGCATTGGTTTTCTCTGGATCATATTGGAGCAAGGACGAGGAGAATTCTGCAAACTCTGTGGAAGCAGCCCTTACCTCTGCATCTTGATCCGGAACAGCCAAATTTTTTTTTATCGCATGCAGACCTTCGGCATCAGGTAACCCCCAATCGTTTTCAAATTTTTATTAAACCCCCCGTGGGTAAATCCCTCTTATATTGGGTACAAGAAGAATACACCATTCTGCAGCTGAAAAAAAAAATTATGGGGACTGATGGGGTACGTAGTCCTGATTCAATACTTGGTTAATGACAACCACTCTCTACAGGATTGCAGGTCTCTAAAGGATTATGCTATCAGTGCATAAATGACTATCTCCCTAAACCTTCGTTTGAGAGGGGGCGCAGTAAACCAGGGCACAGCTAGATCTGCAGGGAGGGAAAAGGGGAAAAAAACCCACAATCAGCAACCATCAAACGAGGGCCCATCTTACAAAAAAAATTTACAAGGGAAAAAAGACATAGGATTATCCCTAGAACAAGCAGGAAATACATCGAGGCCATACATAGTAGAATAGCTTGGACAAACTCCAACACTAAAGATAACACTAAAGATCGATGTCCCAGAAACATAGGCATACATCAAGACATATGAAGCCCAGGTGTTAATATGCCAGTTTAACTATTTCTGGCCCAAACCAATGGACCTCTTCCATTGGATTTTCACTCAATGGACCACGGAATTTGAAATCTACATATTTTCCAAAAGGTTTTTTATTGTCAAATTTAAATCCTCGAAGGCCAGAGATCTTATTATCAAAGAAGCGCCTTGGTTTTGGGGAACCACGGGCCTTTTTATCACCCCATGGTTTCCAGACTTTGATGAAAACACTATGACACACTCTATAATGTCAATATGGGTTAGATTATATAACCTCCCCCTTCATTTCTGGAATGAGCAGGCCTTTGAGGGTATTGGGAATAGCATTAGGCATTATATAAAAACAGACATGGAGAGAATAGAGGAAAGGATATATACTTTTGCATGGATCTGGATGGAAGTAGATATAAGCAAAGGATTACCAGAAAATATTATGATGATCTACAAGCATCAAAATTGGCTACAATCACTAGACTATGAAAACACTGCATTTTAGATGCAGAATTTGTAGGAAGACATGAAATTTACAAAATACATGTCCAGAGGCCAATAAAGCAAACAAAAAAAGAAAAAGAATGGAAAACAAAAAAAGGATGGCAATATCCCTTTCTAGAGTTAGAGGATGAAACAAATCCTACGAGGAGAAATCAGTCTACATAGGAACCAGAGGTACAAACGAAGGATACAACAATGCACATGGATCTTCAAACTCATCTGAATCACACAGAAAGGAATTTAGAGGATACAGGAAATGGAGGGATCAAAAGAAACCATCCATAAGATACTTCAGACTCAGATAAGAACACTCGAACCCAGATAATAGATAATCGGATTGTCCTTGCAACGTGTGTGCCATCTCAGGGAGAGTGGCACAAGGTCAAGAAGAATCAAGGGAGGAAAACCTAATTTGTGGAACTACTACCCACATCCTGGCGGTTGGGGATAATTCGGGGCCGTGAATTTATTTCCTCTACCCTTTTCTCTCGATTGGGTCTTTCTTTTTCCTTTTTATTTTTTATTGAATGCTCTGGTAGCCTCGCTAGGATGCATTGTGCGTGAGAGCACATGATCCCTATGGGAACTTTTTGAATGCTTAATTGCATATACTACTTTCATTTTATAAATAAAAAGTTGTTGATTTTTTCCTTGGAATTTTTTTTTTTTTGTTAGCGTTGTTGGAAAGATGATGATTGATAGTGCTTTATTTGTTACTAATGCATGTGAAATGATGTAAAAGAAGACATTTCATGACATTTTGTTTATGTTTTATACATGCATACAAATAGTCATTGAAGTGTCACAAATAAAGATTGATTATTGGTGTATTAATATTTTATCTAATCATGATATCAAGTGTGCTGACGACAACACTGGCAGGAAAGGATAGTGACATGAGCAAAGAATTTTTCATGTTTAACATTGTAGCAGATTTATATTTATTATTCCATGCAGGTTTAGGAGTTCCAATTGCAAGGTCTCCCACTGATGGAAAAAATCTGACCACAAAGACAAAAATTGAAGATTCATGGGTAGATGATATCATGATGATTGTAATAGCGTATATCTATTTATGTTTCATTTAATATTATTTTTCTATGGAATATTTTATGATAATGGTCAAGGGATGGACTCCCTTATAACCACTGATTCAAGGGTGAACACCCTCATGAGTGTTTAATAATAAAATTAAATGCTTGATGGTTTTCACCCTACGGAGTTTCCAAGGTATATCGCTATCTAATGATTTGATTACTCATTGTGTCATTTTCATGATGTTAATTTCTTTCATGATGTGTTTTTATTATTATCAAGTATGTGATTTACTAATTGAGTTAAAGTGGTCATGGAATTGATGCATAGTTATAGCAGGGAATTTAAGTTAATATGCTACAACAAGGAAAATTAATGGTTGTGTAACTCACTATTCTTTTACTAAATATGTCTCTAGGTGATGATGCTGACTATTATAATCGTCAATGAGGGAACATAGAAAGTCATTTAGAAAGTTATACATGGGTAAATGTTGAAAAAATTTCCTAACTCCATGCATTTTCCTGCAAGGTTACCAGGTATGTTACAACTGGTTTCAGAGAAAAATGTTGCAACATTGGTACCTTTTGGGGAATCATTAAGCACAAAATGACTAGAGGTATGATGCTAGTGGGAATCATCTCAGGTATGGTTCTAAATGAACTTGAAAAAGACTACAATCGACATGAGATGCATGATAGATGTTTAATGACCACATTAAAGAGTAGAAAGTGATAATGTTTCTTTAAAAGTTGTTATCATGATATTTGAATATGGATGTGGATAAAATAAAATAACAAATTTATTGCACCTATGAACAATCATGAGAACTCAGTAGTTACAGTGCAGTTTAATTACCAAGCTTTGCATGCATACTATTACAACAAAGATTATGGTGCATAAGAAAAAGAAAGGGAAAACATGAATAAAATTACAATGCACTACATATAAAGAATGAATGTATGTATGGGTTGTGTGATAAACAAATAATTTAGAAGTTGGGCTGGACATTCAAGAGGACAATAGAATATTGTAAAAAAGAAGAAGAAAGAACCTCTTTCATTGTTAAAAATAAGCAATGAGTCTTCAATAAAAAACTCATAGTAGCATAATTATGTGTTGTATTTCTTCATGTAGAGCTGTAGATGAAATTTTTTATTCCATTTGTTTAAAAAAAGTGGTAAATGAGATCAATAGTTTTGTTGTTTTAAATAATTGAATCTGTGGGATTTTTGTATGTGATTCATCTTAACATCAAGGGGTATTTGTACCTTAAGGTAATGTACCCTCCATCTTGATTCCAAGAAAAATTTCTATTGTGACTTGGATCCATAATCTGGACGACTTTTCCGATTTGACGCTTCTGTAGGTATTCTCGGTTGTGTTGTTTTGCAGAAATTTTACCATTGATGATATTAATATGTCTCATGTTATTTTGTAAATTCTAGTTTTGCTATCTCTTTGGTAGTTTAAACATATTTATGGTAATTTATTTCGTTTCCACTGATTAATTGTTAAAATTCCTCAATGGTGGTAGATTGCATGCTTTTAAATTGTTTGTTAGAATGTCCCATTGATTGTAGATTGCATGCTTGCAAACTATTTTTAAAATTACTCAATGGATATATATTGCATTCTTGCAAACTTTTTGTTAGAGTGCCTCATTAGTTGTAGATTGCATGCTTGCAAACTATTTGATAAAAGGCTACAGTGGTTATATATTTCATGATTGCAAATTATTTTCCCAAAAATCACTAATGGTTTTCACTTACATGGCTGCAAGCTAATTGTAAAGAAAAGAAATTGCATTTTGTGTCCTAAATGGGACTATTATTTCTCTATAATATTTAAGGTTGGTAAGGCGGGACCTTATAGAAAATATAATGCTATGGTATGCAAGATATGGTAAGGTTTTTTTCTTTCTCTTCTTTTTTTCCTAAGTCGCATGACGTTATTATTCCGGAAATTTTGAATGTATACACCATATTACATGTGACAATATTGTCAATGTACTACAGACCGTGGACCCATTTTGAGGGTCAAGTACAGATGTGTGGTACACATAAATATTCCTTAGCTCCAATGATAATCTGCAAATGGAAAATTGTGTAAATTACAATGGATTTTTAGACATTTACTATTTTTAGACACTGAATTAGTATTGGATTCAATGGCTATGGAAACCATGATGGGGCTGATGCAATGATGTAATATTTTATTTTATTATTGAGGTAATGAATAGATTGGTTGGGATATTCAGAAAATAACTCTAGAGTTTTATAATAATTCTTGTTATCTTATGAAAAGCTATAGGTGGTTAAGTCCAAGATGGACCTTCCCTAAAATTCTCAAAATCCCTACGAGAAAATAATAAAGAAGAAAATATTGACATAATGGGAGAGAAAAATTATGTTAATCACTTAGTTGGAGATAAATACTAAGTGGGGTAAAATAAAGCACAGAGGGAGAGAAATGCATGCTTTAAAGAAAAAGAAAAGTATCTTTTTCGAAAAATCTAAAACAAAAATGCATAGGCAAAAGGTTGGCAGCCCTTAATAGACATTGCCTAAATAATTGGTAATGAAAAGTAAAGGTTAATGTTCCAATAAGAGAAGAACAGTGAGGAAGATGTTCTCTTTAAAGGGGGAAGTATATAATATCCCTCGCACAAGCCACCATAAAAAATATTGTAAAATGAAGGTTGTTGAATAATTAAATATTATTAATTCTGATATATATATTACATCAAGAATACTCTTGTAATTATTAATTACAAGAATATTACAGGAATTAATTCTTAATTCTTTTGTTTAGAAGAATTCATATTCTTTTATGTAAATTAATTATATTTCCATGTTGGTATGATTTATGAGTTTTAGAAATAATGAGTATTAATTTTAGAAAAACTATTGATAAGTGATATTTTGCTCATAAGGAGAAAGCAAATCTACCTCTAAAAGAAAAGCATGAGAGATTTGTGGAGTGATTTTGTGATTTAGGGAAAATTGTATTTATGGGGAGATTTATGGGTGATTTATGGAATGCTTTTAAAATTTAGAAAATCTATTCCATTTTCTTAATTCTATTTATTGTAAGCTATGAGAAAAATAAAGGAAATAATGATAGAATACATGGAAAATTGAGCCAAAAGAGATTAATAAGGGATTCCAAGCATGCATCAAAAGATAAGTAACTATTTTCTTTGAAAATTATTATGTTTGCATATGGTGTATGATGAAATAAGAATTGAATTTATTTGCTTGGAAAAGTTCATATGATAAAGAATCAAGATTATTTCTTGAGAAATCCTCTATGGAATTTAGTGCATAGAGGAATAAGTATTTAGTTCATTGTATTCTTATAAGATTTCATGTGCTTTGAATTTTTAAGGGATATTCATGGCTAAATAACTATGTAAATTGCATGAGTTATTGGAAAATAGTGTCTAGATATGACTTTGTCTCTCCTAAACCATGATATATGTGTACGAACTCAGAAAGAGGTTTTTGAAAATGAACCCGTTCCATAAAAAAAGCCTCTTTCAGATTTGAAAAAACATTTTTTCATGTCTCGAAGACCGTGTCCAAAATTGATGAAAAAAGAACGAAATTATTTCATATTTAAATTTGGAAAATTAGGTTTAAATGAATTATTCAAATCTTCCAAACCGTTATACCTTTGTAGAAACTAACAAATTTTTTTTAATTATTTTTTTCCAATCAAAAACCTCTTTTTTATTTCAAAAATTTGTTTCCACATGTTCGAAAGCCGTTTCCAAAGTTGATGTCCAAAATAGGAAATTATTTAATATTTAAATCTGTAAAAATGGGCCGCAAATATTCATTCAAATATTCTAAACCGTGACACTTGTGTAAAACCTGAGAGAGGGTTTTTTTAATTAGCCATTTTTTAACAAAAACCTCTTTTGGTTTCAAAAAATTCATTTCCATATGTTCATAAGTCACATCCAAAGATGATGACTAAAACATGAAAAACAGAGTACTTCCATTTGATTTTTCTGCCGCATAAAAATTGTTTGTTTATGTACATATAAAGCTTGCTATTGTATTAATATTATTGAAAGAAATAAATTAATTGCATGCAACAACAAATAGCATGATTATGTCGATATTTCTTGAAAATAAATAAGTTTTTCACATGCACAGAAATAGAACAATTATATTGGTAATCCTTGAAAATGAAATAGTTATTTCATTTAAAAGATTACCAAATACGTTCTCATGATGAATATGCATTAAAAAGTTTTAAATGGAAATATTAGACTCTTGAAGAGAATATGTGCTTAGGTGCACAAGAATAATATCTAGTATATTTGATATACTATAATTGAATGTGTGATTTTACATTCATGGAGAACATGAATCGTGCAAAAAGAGATAAATAAATTTTGTGAGAAATAGTTCTCATAAAACTTTTCATAAAAGACAATTGGTTGTGTTATTTTAGAAGGATTTCTTACTCATGTTATTTCTTGAGGAAATATTACAAATTTTCCTTATGTGTGAAATTATAAGAAAATATTTTGTATTGCATGCATAATACCTAGTGAGTTAGCTAGTGTGTTAGATTCTTGGAAAATGAATATATATATTTGTATGCAAGGACAAATTTATTGTGTTATAACTCTTCAAAAACAATAGAAGAGAAAAACATATTCTTATATGCATTATTGAATTAGATTCTTGGAGAGGAAACCATGTAATCACTTGCTTTATTATATTACGATTATTTAGAGAAATATATACAGTTGCATGCATGGAAAAGTATAGCTTTGGTATTACATTTCTAGAGTAAAGGAAGGTGCAATCACAAGGTATTGATTGTGTTAGCCTTCTTTTCAGAAAAATAATTTTCATTTTCACACCTAAAGGAACTAACTATGGTATCAGTTTTCTTTTAGGAGAAGATTATGTATAGTTATGGTATGGCAAGATTAGCTTCAATCATTTCGTTATTGCAACGTCACGAGAATTTCTTATCTTATTGATGTGAAGGGAGTTGATATCATATGGGACTTACCTACATTCTCTTACTCAATTAGCACTATAGTTTAAGACAATTCAACATGAATCTAATAAAGAAACCCTATCCCTACCATCTTAATTAACTTTTGTCTCTACCAAAGGTTTTTCTTGCATGAGGACATGCAAGATGATCAGCATGGGGAGATGTCAGCCCCTGGAATTATCATGTTTAATTCATATTCTCACCCTATGCTTACTCATGGTTTTCATTTTTATTAGCAATTGCTGGGTAGTATCTCAAACTTGGAGCGTGATCAGGTAATTGTTCATTATTTAACACATTTCCTTTATTTCAATAAGATTTGCGTCAAAATGATTATTGATGATGGTAATTTTGTTGTTTCATGAAGGCATATGAAATCATAATCAAAGATACACATGCATCAACAATTAATTGTACCAAGTTCTATTCCTGCACCAACACTCCTATAGTAGCATTCTTGCACCAATTTAGGGCTTCGACATCTAGGCAAGCTTGTGGGGAAAACCAAAGAATTTATTGTCCAAAATTATGTTATAACACCTTCGCATGAGTTTTATTACACCTAGGTCACTCCTGTGGGTCTCTAGAAGCAAATTAAAAAATATTCTCAAAATTCGCAAATTTTTCAAACTTCCAAGTTTGACATTGATTTTCATGCAGCAGGAGGCCAATCTCGAAAATCCAAGGAATTTTTCTTTTTACCAGTATAGCAAATTATCTAGAACCCAAACTATTTCCCAAGATTTTTATTAGTCTAAAAATTACACGTAGATATTTCAAGTCGTTTTATAAAAAAAGATTGTTTTCCACAATTCTAGGATCTTGCCGAGATTTGCCAAAAAATGGAAAATTCATATCATATCCATATTTTATTGATGGGAAAATGGTTATACTAGTATCTATTTATGGAAAATAGTTTTGATTCACTTCTTAATCTTATTTTATAATTGATTGGCTGGCCTAAAGCCAAATTTGTATCATGAATGTATAAAAATAGAGCTATGGCTCCAATCCTAGGGATTGAAGCCATTTCTTTGTACCTTGATGCTACTGAGATGAGTGTTGGGGGTTCTACCCCCTTCCCTCTAATCAATTGCAGGATGGACTACTGCAGATGTCGTAACACTATGAGATTTTAATTCAATGACAGATTCATGCATCTCTTATGTCTATTTTCTGCATTGTAAACTTTTCTCGCATAAGTTAAAAGTTTTCCTTAAAGGGAGATGAGTTGATTGGATAGGTCCCAGCCAACCCATCTCATTCTCTCCATAATTCTTAGTGTGCTTAGATACAATTATGATGGTGTGAACAAAGTGATTTCTTTATACTTGAGCTTGCTGGTTTGGTGAAACCCTTGTGAATGTATTTCTTTATGCATGATCTCAGATCTGAGGAGTCCTCATGTGTGTTGAATCAATTTTTATTTCCAGTCTTAGTATTTTGTTCTTTCGTGAAGCATCACATTGTTTATTTTCTTTTCTGATAATGTTTCTTGATTTATTTCTGAAATACTAGATAGGGTCACACGTTTAATGGTTTATGTTTGATAGGAAGATTTATTTCCTTTATAAGAACAAGGTACCCTGATATAAATATGATTTCTGGTTGAGTGATGATATCTCTATGTACAAGTTTCGACTGTAAATATTTCCTCAAATGATCATGAATTAAATATCACTAAGTATAGGAATCGTTTATGTTATTTTTTGAGCTTAAATACTTTATGAAATTAATATTTTAAGGAGAGTGTATGTATCACCCTGTGACAAATATATGAAGAGGTTTAATTTTCATCTTTTGGATAATATACTTTTATTTACAACGCAAGAGTTTGTCCGTTCTGTCATTGTGAGAATTTCCTTAAGTATTTTCAATTTATCTCCTCACTGAAATTTTGGTTTGGGATTCTTTTCATTAATGTTCACGCTAAATTTTTCTTTCTTACTTTGTTAACTTCTTTCTTACTATTTACAACACATCAATTTATGATGAAGGATTGACGAATGTGAAACTATCTCAGTACAAGAACATGATGTTCTAAAAACAAGCACAAATCATTCCAGTATAGGAACCGAACGTTACAGTACAGGAACATAGTATTTTCGTACTGGAACAAAGTCATTGTAGTACAGGAACAAAGTTATTATAATAGAGAAATGGATTTTCTCTATTTTCCTAGTGTAGGGACATAATTGTTCCATTACAGGGACATAATTGTTCCATTACAGGAACAAGGACATTTCGGTACAGCAACATAATTGTTATAACATAAACGAACTCACTTTGTTTTCCTAGTACGAGAAATACAACACAAGAATAGATTTAATTGAATTATTGAGTGGCATGATTCAAGGTTTATTGATTTATTTTAAGAAGTATTTTTTCGAGTAAAATCTTTTATCGCTATTTTTTGAGTGAGAGTCGAGTTTCGAGTGTGGTGTGAGAAGTTTCTACACAAAGTTTCGGATTTTTTCTATAGGTTGCTAGAGTCCTTCTCTAGCATTTCCATTGTTGTGCCCCGAATTTAACAAATTCACAAATTGACAATTAAATGTTGGCCCATTAATATGCAATAAACTACACACAGAAAATATCCAAGATATACATGGTGCCAAATACTCTTGGAATGGTCTCACTATGGAGGATTTTCTGCTAACCTGGTTAAACAAGAATCCAAATTAAACATTGAAATCACTTCCTTTGGTGTTTTTTTGGTGAATTTGGCTTGAAATAAATGTTGTTATATTTTAATATCAAGGAAATTAGTATACTAGAGTGGTCTACAATTGTTCGCTTGGCCATCCAACATTCATTGCCAAGAAATATTATAATCACTATGACACTTTAATACTCATATTCAGAAGAATAAGCCTTGATATTTCTTTAACGGGATTGCAATCACTTCCCGTCATTGCGAGGGGCCAAGGGGATACACTATCTCTTTGAAAAACACTTTTACTCCTCATGTTGTATAGGCCTTGCATCAAAAAATAATATAGAATAATTTTTTTTAAAGCTTATTTTATAGTTGGGAATATTATTAAAAATAAGTGAGAAAAATATATATGGTGACTTTGAATGTAGTCAATTGGATTAATGGGAATTCGCTAATGAAAAATCACACACTCCTTTCGCTATATGAGAACATCCAAAACATGACAAGGACTTTCTTATATTATTTTCTCTTATGATATGAACTAGGAAACAAATTTGTTTTTTAAAGGAGAAATTTTTCTAATTAAGGGCCAGTGGGAAATCAAGGAATGTAAGGATCGCTCATCCATCTCCGACTCTGCCCCTAGGACTAATTTACTCTTCTATGTTTTTTCATTATCAGGATGAATTTTTATTTTATGTATATGTAATAGGAAATATCATAGTTTTGTACCATACTTACGCTACGATGGGTGGAGGCTCTTTTTTCTCACTATCCTCTAGCTTCATGTTATGCACAAAAGATAATGGCTATGTATTTTCTTCGATTGATAAAAGGAAATTGAAACAAAGAATTTGTGGAAAAATCTAGTTCTCCACAGAACACTTGACACACTAAGGAGGAAAATCTAAATTTCGGTAATCTAGAGTCACCACATTACACGGTGCTGGTGGTCTAAGAACAACCATACAAATAGTAATAACAGCATCACAATACTATTAATTATTCACGTCAAAACACTTATTAGGATTATAAAGAGATACAATGAACGAATAAAGCTGAAGCGAGTGTCAACATGTCGGATGGCTTTTTCAGCGTAAGAATGAAATTTATTTGAAAAGCAGAGGTACGGTGAGCAGGTGGCTAGAAATGGTGATCTTTCACTTCCTTTTTGAATTCCTTCTTTTTGTGATGCTCGTGGAAGGCGTAGCCTCCAGCTCCCACTGCAGCTGTTGCTGCAATCTCCTCCGCAACCTTGTGCTGTTTGCGTTCTCTGGATCCTTCTTTGCTTTATGTTTCTCGTACTGAATACCGAATGAGAGAATTAGTACTCCGATTAAAGCTATAAACGCTATAAGCCAGATAAATATATCTTTTCGGTTTCTCTAGGTTACCGACTCTTGCAAATTACGGGAATTCGGATTTTACAGAACGATTCATACCTTCAAAATTTTAAAATTGACCATGTCACCCCTAAATTTAGAATTAAAGAATAAGAGAGAGATATATAGTACCAGTGCAAACGTTCCAGCAGCGACTCAAATTCCCTCTCAAATTTCAGTTACAACGGATTGAAAGGAGATTCAAAGAGCTCTTTTACACCCTTACAATAATCAAAACACAATGGAATAATTAGATCCCGATGGGATGGAAGGAAATGCAGAGACTGATTTTTACCCTCTTACAATACTCAGATTGCTTAGCAGATTAAATTACATGAAGGAATGGTAGGGAATTAGTCGTGTATATATACCCAGAGTTGAATATTCAACCAACACACAATACCGTGTGTAAACCGCGCTCACGCGTAACAGAGTACTGCGCATATTCCAAATGGCCGGTGCGACCGCATGGTGTGTCGTAATCCAGAAGAACTGACGCGGAAGGTACGTTTGAAGGAAATTTGACATCGTCAAGTAACGAATGGAAAGCGCGCTTGGGCAGTTTCCAGAATGGCTGCGGCGATCCCATAGTCTGTCCTTATCCGAAAGTGAATACTGACGAGGAAGATATGTTCGATTAGAGGAGAAATATGACATTTCGAAGTAACGAATATTGATAATTAATAAATTTAAATCGTGCTTGATTGATCTTGTTAACGTCATGCATGACCACGGGTTAACTTAATCAGAATAACTGGTCCATGGTACGCTGAATAACGTTAACAGAAATCAAGTCTGTTATGTAAACATGGTTTAACATAGATCCATAAATTTTCTTTCTAATAATAACATTTTAAAAATCCATACTTTCTACTCGAGGAAAGGTGACCAAGAAGGAGTTAGTCAAAACTGCTCGAGGACAAATAACATCTCCTGAAACGTATGTGTTGAGTGCACATATCAAGGAGATAAACTTCGTGGAACCTTTTAATTTCAAAAACCAGTCCAAGAGTGTCCAACTCCTCTGTATCAGCAAAGGGAGAGAATCAATATTTGAAAGAATGATACAGTGATACATATGAACATGATTTATTACTTGATTTATTACTTGATCAATATACCTTGAGATTTCGTAGGGTAGTGAAATAACTTGTTGTTACAAAGGGTATTGAAAATTCATGAGGACCACCTAAACCATCTAAGCAACCTAAACAACTAGAATATCGTCAGCAATCCCCATTACCAAAAAGAGAGAAATCTACTTCACTAGGGAAGCCACCTGTAATAGTTGTACAAAACCTAAAAAAATAAAATTGAAGGAAGGTTAATCACTACTGATTTCCCTATTGGGAATATCCAAGGACATGCCCCATTGAAATACATTCATTTGTCTATACTCCCTACTTTTCAAGGCATGATTATAGAATATCGAGAGACATCTATTTTTGAATTTGGTGTAGAAATTATTATTACACCATTAATGAACACAAAATAAAACTATTCCAAGATACATTGAGTGGAGAAACAATGGTTTGGTTTATGGGACTCGGTAAGGCATCCATTAACTCCTATTATGATATGAAAAAAATTCTTTTTGAAATGTATTAAGATTTTTTCCATTCAATGGATCAGGAGGATGAACTATTCATAATGACCTAGACACCATATGAAAATTTAAAAGAAAATGTTGAATTCCTTCCATATAACTCACAAATATCTCAACGTACCAATATGGAAAAGGAAATAGTGAAAATAATATTTGATTGAAGGAATGAGGGATGAATAACTTGACATGATAAGGAGGAGATGATGGAGGAAACTTCCCACCATATGGATAGTACCCAACATAATTAAAATTGGGTTATTGAAGGTGTCGACTAATATAAGCACTGCCTTGTTGTTCGATTGTAGGTGTAGGTGGAGGATAAGGAGTAGGTTGTATAGCTATCATTACAGAAGTGCAAAACAAAATTTTAGAAATGTATGTCATAGGAGAAGTCCAAGGGTCAGATTTTGTACTAGAGAAAGTAGCATAAAATGAATAATAACCAGGTGGGATGAATGGGCCACCATAGAGATGAGTCTCTAATGATGTCGAAAATATGGATGAGGAAAAAAAAATTGATTTCTTAGCCATAACAGAGAAAGACTAGGAAACGATAGTAGATTTAGTTGTGGCTAATGATGCCAAAGACGACTCTCGCGAGAAGCTCATATGTGAATGTAAAGGAAGAGAATTAGATAAATATGCTTCAGATGGAGTTTGAAGAGGAGGGAAATGATGATCCTCAAAAATATGTAACCCTCTCTGATGAACAGGAGAGGAGGGATAATATTCTTCATATGGGATCTCTTCAATAATCACAAGACTGTATGGAAGGGGTTCACCATGGATTCCAAGATATGTAGCCTTTGGTTATGTCTCATACAAAGGAAGAGAAGAGCAAGGGCCTAAAGTAACATGTGAATATCAATGATTTATCTGAGGTTGAATAACCTTAGGCGATAAGGTATCAAATTCAATGAAGTTTGGTTCGATGACCTTAGGCAGCAAAGGTTTAGGTACTTATTTTTTGATTGTACTAGATTCACCAACAATATTAGATGTAATCTAGGGATCATAACTCAAAGGGAAGGATGATTATGGTGGATCATTTTTAGGAGGAGGACCAGAAGTAGTTCCCAAAGTTCTCTATATAGTAGTTTGTGTCTTCTTATGATTATGATGACAACCAGGAGTTTCCTATGGTGCAAGAGGAGGCTTATTTTTCATTCTACGAGATCAATGGGGAGTCGTTGTTTTTTATTCATCGCTGGATTAATAAATTCTAAGAATTAACACAAAAATAAATAAATAAATGTGTAAAGCTAGGCATAAACGTTTACCAAACATTCGTGAACAATAATATAAATGTTGGCAAACAAATTACTTAGCGTACGTGCAAGAAATATCCTTGAATGTTTTGTTCAGTGTATCACAGTATACAAGGAAGCCGACTCAATTACCTATGGTTAGAGTAGGAACTTATAGGGAACTTACAAAATATACTTGACCATACGTGGAAGTGCAGTCTGAAGTAGTGATGTCTAATGTGTAACCGTTGGATGAGAGCGTTCACATATGATTTTCATGTGTGGAGCGCCATCCAATATACCCGAAGGTATGCGGATTATGATTCGATACACTTACGTACATGGAACAAGATATCACCCTCGGAATATAACACTAGACAACAATGAAAACTCTTACGTTTAAATACCTCAGCACATTTCTTTAGCCTAGACCCTCTAAATTTTTGTGTTAATGTTACAAGTGCTCCTTAGATTGATTCTATAAATTTTAATGTTTATCTTCAATTAATTTTCAGTTTAATGGCTAGCCATGAGATTCATCTGAATTCTCTAAAATGCAAACTAGCATAAATAAATGAAATATTTCTCTTTCAATTAAAATCTCTCTAAAGGAGGGAGGAGAAAAATAGTATGAAACATAAGAAATGCAACAATAATGTGTGAAGTGTAATTCCCTTTTAACGCAATTGTTCCTAATGTTGATGCATACACAAAACCATATATGCCAATGCAAATTCTTTTCTTTTCAATTCCTCTTAATTTTAAAATTTGATGAAAACTATGCATGGATAATCACTGACTGAAAAAATGTTTTCAGAATGATGGCTAAAACACCAATTCATTCAAGCACTCAATGACTAAATAAAATCCGCTTTCTAATGACCTAATGATAAGAGAAAATAAAAATCTAAAGAAATCCTTATCAAAGTAACTAAAATATAAAACCAAACCAAATTGAGGCTTCAGAGATGCCACAAGGCACTCAAGGACTCAAGCAAGAGAAGCTGGAACAAAGCTGTACAAAGTGAAAATAAAAAAAAAATATTTTTTTGCATGAAGACGGGCCAATGTAGGTGTAGAAGAGGCACTAGTGCTATGCAACATAGGCATAGGGAAGGATTTGTAGGGGTGTAAATCTTTGTCCCTAGCTGATTAGAGGGAGTGTTGGTTAATAAATTTAAAGTTTCGGCAGAAAATGTACAGTTAAAACTCAATGAAGGGTCTTCCTAGGTCTTTTCTTGATTGAATATGACACAAAAGGTCCAAAAAAGAGGTATAAAAATCACTCTGGACAAAGAAACCACCAACATAATACGATTATCCCCAGGGCCGCCAATTTGTTATACGAAATCTACGACTACAAACAGAAGTATATTCCCTATAATAGGTGGCCTAGCATAGAGCAAAAAAAAAGACAAAGAAGCTAATTTTTTCCTTCAAGTAAATAGACAATGGGACGAAGCCTATATGGAATTCCTCGTATGCTTCACTCCTTTCTTGGCCTATACGCTCCAATGCTAGCCCTGATTGCTATAATTATAATCTGCATAATCAAACGACATAAGCCAACAATCTGCGAAATATATGTAGCATCATCTAATCACTTAATTCAATGGACCAAAATGGCATCAAAATAAATGAAATTATAACATCACATATAGGAAAAAAAATAAGTCTTTGCATTGATAGAAATGGATTGAGTTACAACCAGATATAGGAGTTGATATTGTAGAAGATCTCCTCTGATTTTAATTGTCATTGTTTTCCACAAAGATTACCTCTATGTCACCTTAATGCATGGAATAAAGACTCTCAAAACAACAACATGAGGACATAATTTATCTCCAAAACCAACCCCTAGCTTGTGGATGTCCACAAATATATATAAGAATGATGGTAAGATGAGAGTTCTTATCTATTTACCAATATAGGCTCGAGATCTACTCTTGATGGGAGAATGTGATCAAGGGATAAGGGATGAAAAATCCAAGGTAATTTAGGATAGGATCCGAGAATTTCATCAAAGTTAAATAGTTATAATAACTCCTTGAAGCTTCTGGAAGAGAAAGCTGGAGGATTATTTTTATTTTTCCTGAATTTCTAGAATCAACACACCCCCAACATAAAGAAATATCTAGGCAACCATCCCACCCTAGTAAGGGATAACCTGTAGGTGAACGCAGGTCTACAAGGAAGAAGAGTGTGTTGGCGCTTCAAATGAATGAAATGAATCAATTTTGAGTTCGCAAGTCAGGGATTAGGAAGAGTCATTCTTAGGGATTTGTTGAAGGATGATGAAAAGGGGTAAAAGGATGTTGATTGGTCCAATTTTTTGTCCTATTCAATAGATGCGACAAAAAGGCCTATAACAATAAGCTTCAACACTCCACTATCCATGTACAATGCAACCTCATCAATGGTACCTTGTGAGAAATGAGATATAAAATCAAATTGCTCTTTCATAGGTCTTGAGTAGGGCCATTCATAATGCAAAAAGAATACACTCTCTAAAAGTTACTTCTATCAATCATAATTGTTCACTCTCACATCTTCTTTTCTTTTTATTACATCTTAACATTTCATACATTGGATGTTCTAAGCATGAAACCCATAAATTATATCATAGAAAACTTCTCTATTGTGACTGGAGTGAAAATCAATCATGAAAATTCCATTCTCATTGAAATTTTTATTTTCTCCTTCAAAATAAAATCATACTTTTATTTATTTTTGAAATTAAAATACATTTCTTATATACACACGAAACATGTGAATTCATCAAGAGTTACCAACTTAGATGCTTGTGTGTAAATAAACTAAAAAAGACATACTAGTAGATTTATACATAAATTTATGTACTTCATGTAAAACTTACAAAGAAAAATCCAAATTTAAGTGTAATAGAAATCATTTGAATTATCATTTTTTCATTTCTTTTCCAGAACAATTTCCAACTCCTCAGGTTGGGTACATAGGAACCAAATCCAATTCTATGGAAAATCACACTTGAAGAACTTCTTTATCTGAATCTAAAATATTAGATACACTAGACCCTTTTGTACCCCCCACAATTTTTTCTATCAGAGCCTCATTTTTCAGTCGATATGATCCCTGAATCTCTTGAATTTCAGTGTCTTCCTATTCATGGAACCGATCCCCACATTAGGTATAAGAAGGCACTTCTACTTTTGTTATAGGATCCACCTTAATTTCCTCATCTTCTTCTTCTTCTAACAATATGGGATTTTGGGTTTTCCATCCTTTTGGTTTGTGAACTCTACAGGAGACATATTTCAAAGCATGTGTAGCATTTAATTGTCATATTCCTAGAGTCTAGTACTTTTATCCATTCGAATTTTTTGTGCTTCATTTTTATGTGATTGGGAAGACATTTTCTGACATTAATATCTACACAGTTTGTAGCAATAGAAAATGGATATTTCTTTGATCTCTTAAGGTTGATTTTTTATTTATTTTCCCATAGTGTTTCATATTTCCTTTAGAACTTTATGGTGCCAAAATGGCAGACGTAGATTTTGAAGCCTCACCAAAAATGACATTTTTGAAACCAGCGATGCTTGTGGCATTAAACTATAGGAACGATTGGTTGATTAAAATCCCTATGTTACCACAAAATTAGGCCTCATAATTCATAACAGTCTCCAAATCATTCAGTGTATGAAATTGAGAAATAAAAAATCCTTTGGAGCATAAGTTTTTGTCACAATATGGGGCCGAAGAGGAAAAGACCCACTAATGAAGAGCATCATATTTTGGCTAAAAACAGCTAAACTATAAAATAATTACCTTGGATTGAAGAAAAAAAAGAAGAGTGTGTTTACCTTTGGATTATTCAGCATGAAGGTTGGCACTTGTTTCATTTGTTCTACTATGTAAGGGTCTCGACTGAAGTTTTGCTGATCTTATAAATTTGTTGACATTGATTGCAGTGCATCCTTGAAAGATATAGACCCAATGGGGTTCCTATGGACTTGAGCTCTACAACATAATATTAGGGATAGAGAAATGGTAGAGTTTCTTAAGATGTTATAATCCTTCACTTGACAGGGGTGTTGTAACACCTTCCCTTCAAATGAAAAACATTGGGAATTAGAAGGGATCCCTAGTTTGAGTTCAATCAGGCACTTCAGTGAAGATACCACATCATTTTAACCAGTTTAAAATAAAATGGAATTCCATTTAATATTTTTAAGAATAATATGAGATGACATTTGAAGAGCCTCAATACAAAAATGTCCAAGCATGAGATTTTAGAGAAAGGGGTAACTCCTGCAAAGTGTGTAGTAGAAGGAGAACCCATCTGTCACACCATCACAAGCCTTGAAACTACTACGACCAAAACCATTGAATATTTACAAATATATAAAAAAAAGGAAAAAAATAAATGCTAACAAAGCATGCCCGTGGAATACCTCACATACATTCCCTCCATGCCCATTTTGAAAATGAAGGAATGTCATTAACACAGTTAATGTTACTAATTATTGTACCATTAAAATAGGGATTCTTCTTGGAGTAAGCCCGAATGGATTAAATCAGCATAAGGACGAGCCCCCCACTTCCTTTTAGCTCCATAAACACATCGCTCTGTGAACCCAAGCACATCATTGAAGGAAATAACTACAACCCTCCATAGCCAATGCTAATAACACAACATAACTCAAGCTCCCCTTTTCTCGAGATGTTGAGAGCACCAATATTGAATCCAAATTTGATCGTGGCAAGATGTTCCTAGCTACAAAATGATGAAACCCTAGAACTCCTCTCCATGTTTTCCTCCCCATTTTGTACCCCTTAATTGTAAATTCTCTTCATCAAAGGACCATGATCAGGTAATTTCTCATTATTTAACCTATTTCCTCTATTTCGATAATATTTGCATCAAAATGAATATTGATGATTGTAATTGTGTTGTTTCATGAAGGCATATGAAATAACGATCAAACATAAACATGCATCAACAACTAACTGCATTAATTTTTGTTCCTGCACCACCACTCCTACATTAGTATTCTTGCACTAATTTGGGGCTTCAACATCTAGGCACGGTTGCAGGAAAAATGAAAGAATGTTATTATCCAAAACAATTTTATAACACCTTCACATGAGTTACATTACACCTAGGTTGCATGTGTGGGTCTCTAGATGCAAATCAACAAATCTGCTCAAAATTCGCATAGTTTTCAAACTACCAAGTTTGACCTCGATTTTCGTGCAGCTAGAGGCAAATATAAAAAATGGGAGAAATTGTGTTTTTTACCAGTATAAAAAAGTATCTAGAATGCGAATAGTTTCCAAATATTCACATTAGTATAAAAGTTACACTCAAGTCATTGAAATTTTTTATAAAAAAGTTTATTTTCCAGAATTCTAGGATCTTGCCGAGATTTGCTAAATACTGAAAAAATCCTATTAGATCTACATTTTCTTGATGGTAAAATTGTTGTACTAGTATCCTATCTATGGATTTAGTTCCGATTCACTTCCTCATCTTGATTTGTAATGGATTGGCTAGAATAAAGCGAAATTTGTATCATCAAATGTATAAAAACAGAGCTATGGCTCCAAGCCTAGGGAAGAAAACTATTTCTTTGTACCTTGATGCTACTGAGATGAGTGTTGGGGGTTCTACCACCTTCCCTCTGATCAATTGGAGGCTAGACTACGACAGATGTTGTGAAAGACTGAGATTATAATTCCATGCCAAGTTCATGTGTCTCTTATGTATATTTTATGCATTGTTAATTTCGCTCGCATAAGTTAAGAGTTCTCCTTAAAGGTAAATGAGATGGTTGGCTAGGGCCCAAACAACCCAGCTTGTTTTCCCCATCTTTCTTGGTGTGCCTATATACATTTATGTTGGTGTGAACAAAGTGGTTTCTTTATGCTTGAGCTTGCAGGTTTGGCGAAACCCTTGTGAATGTATTTATTTTATGCACGATCTCGTATTTGAGGAATCCTCGCATGTGTTTAGTGGATTTTTATTTCCAGTTTCATTATTTTATTCTTTCCTGAAGCATCACACTATTTATTTTCTTTTCTAAGAACGTTTCTTGAGTTATTTCTGAAATATTAGACAAGGTTACAAGTTTAATGTTTTAAGTTTGATAGGGAGATTTATTTCCTTTTATAAGCAGAACATACCATGATTTAAATATGAGTTCTGGCTGAGTGATGATATCTCTATGTATAAGTTTCGACCATAATGATTTCCTCAAATGATCATAAAGTAAATATCACTAAGTACAGGAATCGTTTGTGGCATTTTTTGAGCTTAAATACTTTATGAAATTAATCTTTTAAGTAGAGCATATGTATCATGTTGGGACAAAGATATGAAGAGGTTTAAGAGGTTACAGGACATATCCCCTACTTCCCTTCCCTCAGATACATGGAGGAAAAGTAGTAGTGAATGAATTTGGTTTGATTAAAATACACTTGTACTTTAGCATCAACATTCCATACCAAATCTAAAGAAGTAACATAGATTTTAGGATCGTAAGTCTACAATTAATCTTGTTGTTGCATCATAGTAAAAATGCTATGTATTATCACAATACCATCCGTGCTTTGAATTATCATAATTTTACAGTTGATGTTAAATTTAATTTAAATAGCTGAGTTATATTTTGGTTCAGTAACTATGTTTTTTCTCCATTTCATTTTTTTGCTATTGTTTTGAAATGTCGTGAAAAAAGGAGAAAAAATCCTTTTATCTAAAATCATGTGCAAGCATGTTTTTCACAACAGAAGGTCCTAACAAACTTAAAGGTCCCACAAAAAATTGTGATGCTAAAGATCTGTGTTAGTAAATACAAGGCATTTGCTCAGATGAAGCATTTTGCGACCGCAGTGGTTTTGATTTTCAAACATCATTGTCTATAATGCTATGAACATTGCCTCCAAACAAAACATGTTGACAGAAAGCACCACATGTCAATGATGTTGTATCCTAGAAATTGATTTTCCTCATGATTTTTCGCCACTCGCACACGATGGATTGTGATTGTAGTGCTCTGCCATTTGGTGACTAGAAAACTGGGGCAAAGAATAGATCCTTGATCCTGGAAACTAATTTCGGCCACCCACACACATTGCATTATAATGAGTACTAAATCCCACCAAAAAAAAATCAGGTACAGTAGCTACCTTTCTCTATAATTAGTTGGTAGCAGGATTTAATGGCTAAAAATTATTTAGTCTTCTAAGATGTGATGGTGTAGATCAACACACAGTGGCAGTTAGGAGTATTTTTTTCAAATAAAAACATTACTCTAAAAATAAATTTCAAACTGTAATTTGTATGTATTATTATGAATATTCTAAAATATTTCATAAGAGTTATATCTCTACTATTCATTTAATAAGTATTGATAATTAAATTAATTTTAAGAATTCTATTTCAAAAAAAAATATACATTTAAAATAATAAAAAATAATAATTTCGACCAAATTTCCAAATAATAAATAAAAACATAAAATCATTAAACTCCCCACATAAAGCATCCCTTATTACTCAGGTAAAGATGTTTTAGAGGACATTGTTGTCACTTGATAATTGATCTGCAACACCTGAAAATTTGTGAAAATAAAAAAATTCCAGGGCAGACATTTATTCTCATGCATTCAACTTTTATAAAAAAAATTAATTAACAATACTTCGAAAAAACTTAACTCTTTTTCTCAATTGGTTTTCCATGTAATAAATATGAGGACAATGGTTTGAATTGCAGTTCCTCAAATCATTCCGGTCCAAATCCCCCGCAACTAGGATTATAAACAATGTAATACTACGAATAAAATTTACATCCATGAAAACTGATAAAACAGTAATAAAGTGTACCCACCATTATACTTAAATGAAACACAAAGCCCAATATCAGGCCGAATGCAAGACCAATTCAACCGTAGGATATAATTTTTACATAAGCAACAATATATTTTTTTCCTAATCCAACCGCCACACCTGATTGGAAATAGAAATACAAGTTCAAAAATCAATAACAAAAAAACTTCATCTCTAGCCTCTAAGACTATAAATTCATTAAAAAACTAAGACTCTAAATCTCATAACATATGAGAAAAATTCATAAGAAATAGAGATTTGAAGAGCTTATGATATGCAGTTTACCAACGATAACCAACTATATATTATTGAGGATGATTGTTCATGCTAACAAGATGGCGAATTTGGCAACAACCTCTTGTACTACAGTGTTGTTTGTAAACAAATAACCCAAATCACTACAGAAAACCATAATAAGCACCAAAAACATAATTCCTATAATAGAGAAATAGGGTGTTGAGACAAGTATAGAAAATTTTGCTCCACGGGGATTCTGGGCTACAAGTTGGTTGGCAACCCTCACACTACATCCAACAATTCAAGGGAATGTAAGGGTTCTCTTCAATAGATGTTGGGGCTTCCATTGCATTGCTCTTGACTATAAAGGTGCAGTTTTAAGTTTTGAAGGATTTACCTAGTTGCAACAAGAAAGCCAAGCGGTATAGACAACTCCTAGTCATTGATGTTCAAGCTGGAAGGTATTCAGACACCATATAATTTAACTCGAATTCAAGCTCTTACTCTGTAATAGATAAATTAACCACTATAATTTCATTGACTTTACAAATTGTGATTGTTTTTTCTTTCCATTAAAACATGAAAAGTGATTACTTGTGTCAAAAACTGCAGAGGCTCGGAATGGAGCTCTGTGGCCCCTCTCAAGCGATGTGTGGTTTGGCATAGAAAACTGTGATTGGAATTGAACTCTGCAACCCATCTCAAGCCAATTTCTGGCTTTCCATAGCAGATTGTGATAGTTTCATTTTGTATACCTATTTCATTCTGAATACTGATTGGATTCATGATGTGAATTGCTACCTCTGCTGACACTAATATACATGCCCAGTTCATAGTAGACACTGATTTGATTCCGCGGCACAGATTACTCCTCCATCTCTTTTCACAGGTAAGGTTAATGGTTTTCTATCTATCATATAAAAATTAAATAAAGATATCTAAAGCCATTTGGCTTACCAAATAGTGAGTGAGTTAACAATAAATTTAGTTTTCTTTATTCACTCTGTTAGCATAACTAAAATTATGTAATATCAAATCTCCAAGCTGTTGATAATAATGGAAGATGTTAGAAATCCCAATGCATAATGAAAAATGGTTTTGCAGTAGGTAAATAGGGATGTCCTAAGATAATCTAATCATATAAACACTTCATTAAAGGTATGTGCTAGCTTCTATTTCTGTTGTACAGTGGAGAGGGTTTAGTGGAGTTTGTGCTAAATGGTGAATTTGTATTCGTTAGATGAGTAGGATAAGAGGATCGAGCAGATATATGGGTAATAGATCATAGAATTAAAAATGTTAGATCTAATCAATGACTAGTAGTGATAAGATGAAATTGAAGAGAAATCCATGTAATTGTAATTTTTTTTGTGTTTTTTCAAAGATTACTTACCATATCATGACACGAGATGAAACAAATAGTTTTATAAATGGACAAATTTGACAAAAATCTTTGTTTGAAAATCCATTCCATGTGAGTGGACACCCTCCACATGTGACATATAGGAATTGGAGAATTTCAGGTATCCACCACCCGATGTCTAGTGAGACAAGTGCCCCATTGAGGCCCATATTCCATTTCAAGACAAAGAGCCAATTTAACAGAATGAATATTACTGTTCCAACTGCAGCTGACCATGTTATGATACCGTTCTTTCTCTGAGCAAGTAAATATCTTAGAATGGAAAAATAGAATGGAAACGAAAAGTGAAGAGGAATGCACCACAGTGCTACCCTCCCTGATAGTTGAGAGACATCCTCAGACTGTCCCAGGATCTTGAGAATAGGGGTTGTAAATAGAAACAGGGGAAGAAGAAGCATTGTGAATCCCAAGAGTATAATCCAACAGCTTTGCAGATAAATTCTAAGCATATGGTGATTATTTGCTCCAATAGCTTGCCCAAAAAAAGTCCTAAGCGCATTCCCCATTCCTATCTGTTAAAGCATAATTAAAAAATAAAAACTTAGATGTCCCTAAAGAACTTAAAATATAAAATTTTATAAGTTGAAATTAAAAAATGAGATTAGAACCATACTCACTAAGATGCCATAATCGAACCCTAAAATGAGACCAACCACCAAAGAAAAGGCTGCAAGTTCCAAATCACTGATGTGCCCAATGAATGCCTTGTAATCACAGTTAATCCGGAGGTTGCTACTCGACTGATGATAGTTGTCACTACAATGCCCCATATGGATTTTGACTCCAACCAAAACGATCCTTTGTTGCTAGAGGTAACTAAAGTTGGTGAGAAATCCTCCCCACTTCTATGATCGTTTTCATTTTGGATGAGAGCGCTACAGAGCTGCCCTTAACGAATAGATCCCTGATCCCAGAAACTAATTTTCGGCCACCCACACATAGTGCATTATCATGAGCATTAAAACCCACCAAAAGAAATCTGGTACAGTAACTACCTTTCCCTTTAATTAATTGGTGGTAGGAATTCATGGCTAAAAATTATTCAATCATCTAACATTAGATCTAATGGTGTAGATCATGGTGGCAGCTAGGAGAGTTGTTCTCAAAACGGAAGGTTTTTAGGGATTTTACTATGGAAAAAGGAGAAAAAGTTGGGAATTAAGCTCTAAGTGAAGCTTTTAGGATTTATAGGTTATGACTACAGTTTTGAGGAAAAAGACATTCATAATCTAAGTGAAATATTGTTGGTCATATAATTCTTTGGATAGTGTTGATTGGTCTCAAGGCCTTAAAAATGAGGTTTTTCACACAAGGGATAGGTTATGGGGATTTCTCTATTGTAAAATGGAGGAAAACAAGGGAATTAAGCTCTTAAGTGAAGCTTTTAGGACTTATAGGTCATAAGTAGGGTTTTGGGCTATCACATGGGACTTTTAAATTGGTATTGATAATCTAAGTGGAATGTTGTTTGTCATATAATTCCTTGAATAGTGTTGATTGGTCTCAAGACCTTAGAATTGACTATAGGAAGAATATAAAGTCTTTTAGACCTAAGTGAAGTTTCTAGAGACCATGGACAACAAATAAATTTGAAAACACCAAAAAATGGAAGAGCATCCTTGAAGTGGGATATGAGTTTCTATATGAAGATCTACCCACTTGAAATGGGTCTCAAACTATAAATGAAGACAAACAAAATTAAGCATATCCAAAATTGATATAACCATTTTAAGTGAATATTTATTGTACAAGGAGATATTGGTGTAATAAAGTGCTTTTTGTACAATACAAATAGATTCAAAGGCTTTACTGATTAAAATAAACTTTGACAGATATTGGTGTAACAAAGTGCTTTTGTACAATACAAATAGATTCAAAGGCCTTACCGATTAAAATAGATTTTTATTTTTTAAGTTTTAGACTTTGACTTTTTTAAGTTTTAATTTGTCTATTGATATGTTTTATGTTTTTGGCGTAAAAATATTATTATTAAAATTAAATTTATGTGTTTGATAGCATAACAGAGTACTGCGCAGTTTCCAAATGGCCGGTGCACCAGCATGGTGTGTCGTAATCCAAAAGAAGAGACAGACGAGGACGGTACGTTTGAAGGTAATTTGACAACTTGAAGTAATGAATGGAAAGTGCGTTCGCTGTAAAGCTGTGGCGACCCCATAGTCTGATATGTTCGATTGGAGAAGTAATATGACATTCCGAAGTAACGAATATTAATTATTAATAAATTAAATCATCATATTGATCATGTTAACGTCATGCATGGCCACGGGTTAAGTGAGAAGAGGGTTAAGTGAGAAGAGTGTTTGAATAATTTTTATTTATTTATTTATTTTATTTTTATGGTGGAAATAGATTAAGCATCATCAAAAATTTCTAAAGCATTCAAAATACTGAAATTTCACAGCTATAATCTACATTTTCAAAGATTTTTGTCTGAATCTTTCAGATTCTTGCTAAAATTTCTGGATTATTTTGTGGATTTTTATAATTTTTCTATTATTAAAATTAAAATTTTGTGTTTGAGAGACCTTCCAATACTGTTTTTTTTTTCTCTCTTTTTTAGTTTATTTAAGAGTATTTTTAAAATGAAAAGTTGTTTTTTCTTTTATTTTTCTTGAAGATTGAATTTTAGGCCCTCTTTTTATATATATTCAAATTTTATCTAAATATAATTATTTTTGCTTGTAAATTAGAAAAAATATTAAAGTATGTTGGAAACCTAATATTTAGGGATTTGATTATTTTTACTTGTAAATCAGAAAAAATTATAAAGTATGTTGGAAACCTAATACTTGGGAATTTGATGTATATTTTGTAAGTATGAAAATAGGGTAAATAAGAATAGTTAGAATAGGATTTGGCCTTTGAATATGATGGTTTCTTTTGTAAATCTATAAGCCTATTCACATTGATACAATTGAATCCAATTAGATAGTTACCCAATAGCATGGCATATATTCTCAACTTAGTAACTCTTTATTCATTCTACTTTGTTAGTTTTAACAACTTTGTTAGAGTTGAGAATTTTTCTTTATGTTCTCATATGTCCCTTGTCCCTCATGACAACCTACTCCATTATCCCTATGTCTATGACATAGTGCACGAGAAACACTTGTCGTTTGTTTGGTGGTTGTTGGAACCAAAGAATTTTGAGGGAACCCTCCTCCTCACTTCATATATGAGAAACAATTTGAAATGTTTTTTTCTATTAAGTATTTTTTTGCCATGGTTGTTGGAAGAAAATTTTGTTTTCATTGTTACTATGCTTTCTCCCTCTCTCAATTTATCTATTAACATAGAAAACATCAATATATTGACTTGACATCACTAGAGAAACAAAAAATATCATAGTGAATCGGTTACTCCCTTCATCTTCATTTTATTGGCCTCTGCATTCTTTGACAAATTTAAAAGAAATCTTATTTTTATTGACGATGAGCATTGTAAAGAGTTGGAGAATTTGTGCCTTTGTTTAAGACATTTTTATATTTGTTTAAGCCATTTGGGAACCTTGAAAGAGATCTTCTCTACTTCAATATTGGTGTTTGGATGAGACTGTTTCACAGAAAATGATGTGCTTTTATTCAAAGAAGAGATCGAGGAGTTTGCAATACTAAGGCATTTAATAGAATTTATTGAAATTTTCAAATAAGAAATAATTACAGTTGTATTTTCAAATTTTCATTTTAATGTTGAATGTGTACTAAAATTGAATGTAGCATCAAATTTCTATGTTTATTTCTCCTTTAGTATTTTTTTTTATTAAAGTTTTTAAAATTTTGGAAAATAATTATTAAAATATAAATTTGAATTATTTAATATTTACAATCTACAATTGTAATATAACAAAGAAAGGTTTTTCAAAATGAAATTCAAAATATCAAATTTATTTATTTATTCAAATTACAATTTAACATAAAAAAAAATACAACTCTATCTATTATTATATAACCAAAATCTAATAATATTAAAAAAGTATTTTCTAATTAGTTATTGATAATAAGACAAGTATTTATAATAATAATTATTAAACATACAAAACATTAACTCAAAATTTTTCATCTATTTATAAAAACGGTATATGAGGCATAAGGGGGTACATTGGATAAGTCTCCAAACAAGACTAACTAATTAGCATTTCTGAGTTGATATATTAAACCTTGAGAGTTGAGTTTGTTAAAAAATTACAAAGTGATGCCAAATATGAGACAAAAAATTCATTAGAATTAGGGAAAATTAAGAAGTGCACCTCTCACATTTAGATCTTACAAAAAGAAGGGAGTTCATGGAAAGTTACTTGTTGTGTAGAGGAGTTGAATGATTTAGAATTTTATAGGATAATTGTTATATAGTTGAAGAGATTATAGGATAGAAGGGGATCCTCTAACATGTCAAATTGATATTTTAAATGCAAATGTCTTGTTAGCCACAACTCCCCGATGAGTCTGTTTAAACCTTGAAATTCTTATAGATCAAGAATTTTCTACATAAAATCTTCCACCTCAAAGTGGAATTTGTGCATGAGTTTTCCATGAGAGCATAGCTGAGAATGATATTGGCATAGCTCAGTGTAACCCATCATGGAGGGTGTTGGGATATTGAATTAGTATCCTTTTTCATTCATTTCCCATCCTTTATTTACCCTTTTGATTTCGAAGTCCATACTTTATCACTATAATAGGCACTATCAACCTAAACATGTATCTTTTTATATGACATCCTTATGATATAATTCTACTTTTAATTTCACATGATAAATATACTTCTTTTTGCTATTTTTATCATAAAACCGACAAATGAGATATTTGACAGTATATGGTCTCCTGAAATGTTGTTACAAAAATACACTTTCAAAATTTTCCTCTCCAAGGACGGGTTAAGGACTTATTAAATGTTGTTGATAAACATGAGACTTATTTTGGATCCATCAGTATTATTTAATTAGTAATGGAGACCAATGTGGAATTTTATTTAGTCAAATTCAATTCAACCACCAATGGATATATTCATGGATAATGTAGTTGAAGTAGTTAGGATTTTCCATAGATGACTTATTGTAATTTGGAAAATTTGTTAGAGATTTTTCCCAACCATGGAATATGTTATTAAAATTTTAGTATGTATTATCGATCTATATCACATGAGAATCAAGAGATTCTCATGATGATCTTATCTTTGTATTCTGAAATGCTAATGCACTCTCTTCCCACGAGTAGATATACATAGAAATAATACATGGGAGATAGAGAAAGCACTAGAATTGTAATCATGCATGTTTTAATAATTCAAATATCAATAATTCATGGTGATATAACTTTATGTTAATTAGTTTATGTGTTATGTAGTGTACTATCCCCTGCTCAGAAGGAAGGCCCTCCTTTTTAAGGATTACGAGTTAGGAAGGTATTGTAGAAATTTGATTTATTTTCTCTCTGTTGTGATTGATTTATAATTGTTTTTGGTATTACTATTAATATTGCTCATGCTTTAATGATTGTTTATTTCCAACCTCGATACTGTGTGACAACATATGTCCTAGACCAATCCCTTTTCTAGTGTGACAATTATTTAATCCCTGTTATAGTTTGCTAGTGTGTTTATTTTATCTAAATGCGTGTTTCGATATTTGCTTGAGTAAATGGTTTCCCAGAGTGTTGTTTCTTTATGAATAAGGGTGATTGTGTGACATAGTGGTTTATTATGCAATCTGTCTTTATTTCCAGAAAGTATGAACGAGGTTTGAGAGTGTAACATCTAAAGCATTGGATTCTTGAGATTTTTATTATAATGATTAGATTTTATATTAATTCACACTATTCACGATTTTTCCTTGCATACACTTTGAATAATAACCTTGAAATAAAACTTCCTACACAGATTGATAATTAATGTGAGATTCAAATCAGTTGCTCTGCATTAAAAGAAGAATTATTCCAGCCAACATTTTCATGTTGTTGTTTGGGAAGGCTATTAGATGTTCATATGCGTTAGTACTTTATCTACATGAATTGATAGATCATGTGGTATATTTGTTACTACTTGAGGTTTTTGGGTAGTAAGAAGAGAGGTAAGAACCTATGCATTTCTTCAACATACCAAAGTGGGCTCGACCTCATAAGAATTAAGACACATATGATTGTATTACATGAGTATTGAAGAAGAAAAATATGGTGCCCCCAAAGATACTTATAATTTACGTGGAAAAGTAAGATTTAGGAAGAATAAGAATCAAGACATGGGAAGAGTAACTTACATACATGAGATAATTTCAAAATTTGAAGCATAATCGTCTACTCAAGGAAAGGTGACTAAGAAGAAGGAGTTAGGAAAAGCTTCTCAATGGAGGCCAACATCTCCTAAGACATATGTGTTGGGTGCACATATCAAGGAGAAAGAGTTTTTGGAACCTTTTGATTTCAAAAACCAGTTGAAGAGTTTCCAGCCTGTCTGTATCAACAAAGGGAGAGAATCAATATTTGAAAGAATGATACAGGGATACATATGAACATGATTTGGAATTGTACCCAGAAGAAATATTACTTGATCAATATACCTTGGGCTTTTGTAGTGTAGTGAAATAACTTGTTGAGACAAAGGGTATTGAAAATTCATTAGGACCACCTAAACCATCTGAGAAACCTAAAAAATTAGAACATCCTAGGCAATCCCCATTACCAAAAAGAAAGAAATATATTTCACCAGGGAAGACACCTGTAATAGTTGTATGGAACACACAAAAAAAATCAAATGGAAGGAAGCTTAGTCACTAATTTCTATTCCCCTGTTGGGAATCTCCAAGGTCATGCCCCATTCAAATACATTCCTTTGTTTACACTCCGTACATTTCAAGGCATGATTACTGAAGATCCAGATACATTTATGTTCAAAATTGATGTCATATGTAGAAGTTATTATTACACCACTAATGAAGATAAAATAAAATTATTCCCATATACACTGAAGGGAGAAACACTTAGCTCGCTTATAGCAGTCGAGAAAGCATCCATTAACTCCTAGGATGAGATGAAGAATTTTTTTCAAAAAATTATTAGTATTATTTCCATTCAAGGGATTCATAGGATGAAATATTGATAGTGACCTAAAAACCATATGAAAATTTCGAATAATATGTTTAATTACTTCAATATAATTCATGAATATATTAACATAGAAATATGGACAAGGAAATGGTTAAAAAAATATTTGATTAAATGAATTATGGATGACTAACTTGACATGATAAAACTTCTCATGAAATGGGATATATCAAAGGAACCTTATGATGATATTTTTAAGCTTTGTAGAAGAAGTTACTATGAACAATAAGAAATCAAACATTGATGATTGGTACCTCTACCAGGATTCTAAGGTCAACTAAAAATGTAGAAACACTTGCAGAGATTGGGAATCTCCTAGATAATTTTATAACTAATACTATGAATTCGATGACCTCTCAGTTTGAACTATTTCAAGAAAAGGAAAAACAAATGGAGGTACAGAAAGCTCTTGCCATTTTCTACTCTCAGTTTAGGAAGAAACACCCTTTGGGGAAATTCTCGCTCAAAATTTGTACCATATGTGAGAGAGACCACTACACAGAATAATTCCCCTAATTACATGGAATCGAGGAAATTTACAAGAAAGCAGGGGAACATGTTGAAGCAGTATATTTTATTGGGACTAAAAAACCTTGGAAACCTTGGCCATCAGGTATTGTGTAAGAACCCTTCCCTTCTTTCAATTCTTCTTTAGGTATGTATAATTCCTTAAAAATGCCATAATAGTTTCAATATTTAGTATCTCCGTGGAATCCCCTTAACCCTCATTTCGTTCAATAACCTACGCCCTTGCAAAAATGGCCTATCCCCTCATGGCCTCAACCTTGACAAGGGATTGTTCACCTTAACTAGATGCCTATAAAATTCCAATGAAACACCAACAGTTACAAAATCATTCTAATGTACCCATGAGCAGTCCTTTGTTGATGTCCTCAGATATCTATAAATCCCAACCCTAACCCTAATAATAACGCAACACAATAGGTTGAAACTCAAATTCTCGTTTCCTAATATGTTTCACTCGTGGAATGCAATGAAATCAAATTATGATCGAGAAGCGTAGTGACCCACACTATTTCCCCTGTCATAATAGAGAATGAGGAAGCTAAAAAATATCAGAGGAAGAAAACGCAGCTCAAGGATCTTTAGAAAAGTAGCAGGTTGTCACAACTCATGTTACCATTGGTGTTGAAATATTTGATGAAGTTTCAACAACTGGAACTACCACCAATACTACTATAACATCTAGTATTACTACAATAATATATATTATTTCGGTTGTGAAACCTATAACAACTACTAGAAACGAGACTTATTTGTGCCCTACTTACCCTGAAATATTAATTGAGTTCAAGGATACCCCTCAAGTTGATTTTAACATCCTAAAGGAATTAAATAGCTTACATGTTTATATCCCTTTACTTCAAGCAGTAAGATATGTCTTTATTTGTCCCAAAATCATTAAGGATTTATGTTTTAAAATACAGGAAGGAAACATTGGGATCCCCTACTATGCATGTAATTAGGAAATTTTTAGAACTAACATTTGGGAACAATGTACCTTCCAAATATGAAAATCCAAGGAACCAAACCATACTTTTTTACATTGGTGGAATAACTACTCTGAATAAGTTGATTAATTTAAGAGCAACAATCAACATAATAACTAATGAAACTATAGAATTACTTTGGCTTACCAATATGAGACTAGCCCTTAATATTTTAGAACTAGTAGATAGGTCTAGGATCCAACATGAAGGAATATTGGAGGATATTATTATTTCAGTAGATTCATTATAGTACCTAGCAGATTTAATATTGCTTCAGTCGAAGACATTCCTAGGAGGACATCATTTAATTTTAGGCATACCATGGATGGCTACTAGAGACACCTTAATCAGATGTAGGTCTGGTTGCATGAGTATCTCTCATAGTCACACTACTAAGGACCTTGTTCTTTAACCTCCAGTCAAACAAAGTTCTAAATTTGAGAATACTTCATGGTTTGAGTATGACTTGGAAGAATTTGATGCATGTTCAATACTCACTATAGGAAAAGTCTTGTATTTTAAAAATGAGATTGAAGACGATATCATTAGAAGTTTTTTCAATGACCCTTCTTTTTTTACACTAACCACATCTTTATTTCTAAGCTTTGTGATAGAAAAACCTAATGAGAAATAAACTCTGGATGATCCTGTTACACAAGAAATACCAGCTAGCCGTAGTCTTAAGGGTGTACCACTAGATATCAAGCTTGGGAAAACTCTAAATATCAACTCCAATTTATCCCTTGTGAAAAGAGATAAATTAGTTTTGTTACTCAAAAATAATAAAGAATTCTTCATGTGGGATCATAAATACATTGTAATATCGTCGGCGTAAGCCATCGAAAAAACTCTCTTAAAATGAGGGTTGTTGAGTAATTAGATATTATTAATTCTTATATCAATATTACATTAAGAATATTAGTGTAATTACTAACAATAAGAATATTACAAGAATTAATTCTTAATTATTTTATTTAGAAGAATTTATATTCTTCTATATAAATAAATGATATTTCCAAATGGATATCTTTTATGAGTTTTAGAGATAATGATTTTAACAGTTTGAGAAAAACTATGGACAAGTGATAGTTTTCTCATAAGGGAAAATCAAATCTACCTTGAACAGAAAAGCATGAGAGATTTATGCAGTTATTTTGTGATTTAGTAAAAATCTGATTTATGGAGAGATTTATGGGTGATTTATGGAATTCTTTTTGGATTTATAAAAGCTATTCCCTTTTCTTAATTCTATTTATTGTAAGCCTACGAGAAAAATAAGGGGAGGATGACATAATACATGGATAATGGAGCCAGGACAAAGGAACAAGGGATTCCAAAGATGCATCAAAATATAAGTAACTATGTTCTTTGAAAATTATTGTGTTTGCATATGGTGTATGATGAAATAAGAATTGAATTTTTTTGCTTGGAAAAGTTCATATGATAAAGAATCAAGATTATTTACTGAGAAAACCTCTATGAATTTAGTGCATAGAGGAATAATTATTTAGTTCATTGAATTCTTAGAAGATTTCATGTGATTTGAATTCTTAAATTTTTTTCATGGCTAAATAATTATGTGAATTGGATGTGTTATTGTAAAATACGGTCTATATATGCCTCTGTATGTCCAAAACCATAATATATGTGTATAAAATGAAAGAGGTTTTTGTAAATTACGCCATTCCATAAAAAATTCTCTTTCAAATTTTAAAATTCATTTTCCATATCTCGAAAAGTATGTCCAAATTTGATGACAAAAACTGGAAATTATCTCATATTTAAATATGGAAAAAATGCTTCAAATATTCATTCGAATCTTCCAAACCATGATACCAATGTAAGAACTGAGAGATTTTTCTTTAATGAATCTGTTTCAAACAAAAGCCTCTTTTAGTTTTTAAAAAATTGTTTCCATATGTTTGGAAACAGTGTCCAAATTTGATGACCAAAACAAGAAATTATATAAGATTTAAATCTAAAAAAATGGGCTGCAAAGATTCATTCGAATATTCTAAACTATGACACTTGTGTAAAAGTTGAGAGATTTTTTGTTTAATGTGGACATTCTCAACAAAAACCTCTTTTAGCTTTAAAAAATTCATTTCCATATGTTTGGAATCTACATCCAAAGATGATGACTAAAACATGAAAAACAGAGTGCTTCAATTTGATTTTTTCCGCCAGATAAGAATTGTTGGTTATTTACATATAGAGATACCAAATTAATTTCATGCAACAACAAATAAATTAATTAATTTCATGCAACAACAAATAGAACAATTATGTTGATATTTCTTGAAAAGAAATAAGTTGTTTGCATGCACAAAAATAGAACAATTATATTGGTAATCCTTGAAACTGAATTAAGTTATTTCATTTAAAAGATTACAAAGTATGTTCTCATGATGAATTTGTATTAAAAGTTTGAAAGATAAATATTGGACTCTTAAATAGAATATGTCCTTATGTGCACAGGAATAATATCTAGTATATTTAATTTACTAGAAATGAATATGTGATTTTACATGCATGGGGAGCTTGAGTCGTGAAAAAAGAGATGAATAACATTTGTGAAAAATAGTCACATAAAAACTTTGCATAAAAGACAATTGGTTGTGTTATTTAAGAAGGATTTTTTACTCATGTTATTCCGTGAGGAAATATTACAAATTTGCTTGATGTGTGAAATGATAAGAAAATATATATATATATATATATATATATATATATATATATATATATATATATATGCAATGAATCATTTATTGTGTTATAACTCTTCAAAAATAATAGAAGAGAAAAAAATATGCTCCTATGCATTATTAAATTAGATCCTCTTAGAGGAAAACAAGTAATCACTTTCTTTATTATATTAATATTATTTAGAGAAAAGTATACAGTCGGATGCATGGAAAAGTATAGTTTTGGTATTGGATTTATAGAGAAAGGTAAGGTGCAATCACATGATATTGATTGTGTTAGCTTTATTTTGGGAAAAATAATTTGCATTTTCACACCTAAAGGAATTAACTATGGTAGTAGTTTTCTTTTAGGAGAATATTATGTATAGTTATTGGGCTAGATCTTTTGGTTAGATGAAAATGTTCCTTTTCATGTAAGAATAAAAATTATTGATCCATTGGAAAAGAAATATGTTTATTTTTCCATGCAAGATTTAGTTAGTTTCATTTGAAAGGAAAACATAATAGTAGGCACAAAGAAAAGTGTTTGTGGGATAGTTATCTTGAAATCTTGCTATGCATTTTCACACACAAGACTATTATCTAGTACGTTTGTTTTACTTTGGAAAGAATATGAAAGTGCGTGAAATATTTTGTTAGCGATGTTGGAAAGATGACGATTGATAGTGATTTATTTGTTACCAATGCATGTGAAATTATGTAAAAGAGGAAATTTCATGATAGTGTGTTTATGTTTTATACATGCATACAAATAGTCGTTAAAGTGTCACAAATAAATATTGATTATTGGTGTATTAATATTTTATCTAATCATGATATCAAGTGTACTGACGACAATAATGGTGGGAAAGGATAGTGACTTGAGAAAAGAGTTGTTCATGTTTAACATTATAGCAGATAGATATTTATTAGTCCATGCAAGTTTAGGAGTTCCAACTGCAAGATCTCCCACCGATGGAAACAATCTGACCACAAAGAAAAAAACTGAAGATTCATGGGTAAATGATATCATGATGATTGTAATAGCGTATATCTATTTATGCTACATTTAATATTATTTTTCTATGTAATATCTTATGAAAATGGTCAAGGGATGGACTCCCTTATAACCATTGAGTCAGGGGTGAACACCCTCATGAGTGTTTAATAATAAAATTAAATGCTTTATGGTTTCCACCCTATGGGGTTTCCAGGGTATATCGCTATCTAATATTTGATTACTCATTCTGCCATTTTCATGATGTTAATTTATTTCATGATGTGATGTTTTTATTATCAAGTATGTGATTTACTAATTGAGTTAAAGTGGTCATGGAATCGCTGCATAGTTATAGCAGGAAATTTAAGTTAATATGCTACAACAAGGACAATTAATGGTTGTGTAACTCAATATTATTTCACTGAATATGTCTCTAGGTGATGATGATAGCTATTATAATGGTCAATGAGGGAATATAGAAATTCATTTATAAATTTATACATTGGTAAATGTTGAAAAAAAAATCCTAACTCCATGCATTTTCCTGCGAGGTTACCGGGGTATGTTACAAATGGTATCAAAGAAAAATGTTGCAACATTGGTGCTTTTTGGGGAAACATTAAGCACAAAATGAGTAGAGGTATGATGCTAGTGGGAATCATCTCAGGTATGACTCTAAATGAACTTGAAAAAGACTACAATCGACATGAGATGCATGACGCATGACTAATGACCACATTAAAGAGTAGAAAGTGATAATGTTTCTTTAAAAGTTGTGATCATGATGTTTGAATATGGATGTGGAAAAATACAATAAAACATTTATTGCACCTATGAACAATCATGAGAACTCACTGCTTATAGTGCACATTAATTACCAAGCTTTGCATGCATATTATTACAACTAGCCTAGATCCATGTTAACTTCGTATGTATCAAGCACCGAGAGGGATCAAATCTCTCGAGGTGCAAAAAAATTTTTGAGTGCAAAATTTGAGGAAAGGTTTGTGCCCCACGGGATTTGATCCCTTTGAGTGCTTCAGAGATCCGGAGTTAAGGTGGATCTAGGCTGGTTTCAGTCATGTGCCGTCATACAAAATTTGTTGAACATCTAATTATTTTTATCATTTTAAATATGCTAAAAATGTCTAAAATTAATTATGAATGTTGAGACCGTTACTAACTTGAATGACGAAAAATGATGAAATAAAAATTTTAAGTGCAAAGTGACAATGTAACAATTTTGAATGATAGAAAATGTGAGTAATAAGAATTAAGTCAATTAAAAACAATCTTCATTGCGATCAATCTCAAATTATTTTATTTTATTGTTCTTATTGTCACACATTTAGTTATCATCTATTACCGCATTTGAATGAAAAGTGATTAACAATTTTGGATGATGGAAAATGACAATAATAAGGATGTATCCAATTACAAATGGTTTATAGTTTCAAGAAGAAGACATTTTAGGTAAGTAAAAATTTTATTTAGGATGAAAATTCAAGTTTTGTATTTATGGTTGAATTATTGCAACACATAAGTCAATTCATGTCATGAATAATATTTATGTGCTCACACTATGAGTGTGTGTATTTTTTGGGGGTGAGATAGAGATATATATGGAGGGGGGATAGAGGGGAGAAGATATATGCAAAGACAGGGTGAGAGGAAGATATATATATATATATGAAGAGAGAAGTGTTATAGAGAGGCAATGTTTATGTTTGCGGGGTGAGATAGAGAGATGAAAAGGAGAGACAATGGGAAATAGAGATATAGATGGAGGTGGCAGAGATGTTCTTACACTGAAATCAATTCGCACTATTAATCTAATTACTTTGAAATTAATATACATCATACATCTAGTTGCATCAAATCAAAAATCAACATATACACTGAAATCAATGCATCTAGTGAGAACAATCAAATAGGATTAGAAATAAACTTCTACACTAAAATCAATGCATCTTGTTCAAATAATCAAATATGAATAGAAAGAAAAATCTACACTAAATTCAATGCATATATTGAAATCAATAAAATAGGATTAGAAATCAATATCTACATTGAAACTGTAGAAATTTGAATAACTGATATGTTATCCACTGAGATTCTCCTGATCACACACTATTTTATCTTCATGCACAATACATAATCTCTTCTACCATTGATCATCACATGCAGAAATAAAATCAATTGCAACACACATTAAAACCATAAAAATTCACACATATGAACAGAGTATGTAATGGGAAAGCTTAAAGCTGAAAACCCTCAACTATCTGTATATTATATATGTCATAGAGATCATGTAAAAATAATCATACAAAGCTCCTCACAAGCTCTCAGTATAATCTCCACTTGCTACACACTAATCAGGATTGATCTTGCAAAACACATGCACCAATCTTTGCCAGCCTTTAGCCTGCCTCTACTGCGCAATCCCTGCTGAAGAATGCCTCTTGATGATAATTAATTACCCTAGCCTTGCTCATGCAGTCTTTATAGGCATCTCTACTGAGTATTGGATGCAAATCATGCATCACTTATAGTCACAACTGATAGTCACACTTGCCCTTTCACCTATCTTTGCACTGGTCTCCACTGAAAATGTCCATGCACTAAAGTTAACTGATGTATTATTTAGTTGATTAATGAGTTTATAATTAGTGAATTAATTAATAATTAATTCACACCACTCTCACTAATTGTATCAATCAGTTAAAATAGATACAAATAGCTCAACTATGTTTAGATTAGTTAAACTGAACACAACTCCATTAACTCCTCAATCAACTCCACCAAACTCTGTCACATGAGTTCTAACTGAAGTATCCATGCAATAGCTCCACATAACCCTCAGGAATAGCATAATTCCTTTTTTCAGCTCCTGTGCCACATCTGTGCAGTTAACTGAAGTGCTCCAAGAGAATAAGATAATGTTTATAGTCCAAATATTATTAAGAGCTAATAATATTCGACATATCTATTTTTAGACTGGCAATCTAAAAATAGATTCCTCCCAATATGTCTAAAAATAGAAGTCCATATATTTTTCCAACTTGACCAACCATCCACAAATAGCATCCTGCAACTCATAGAATATGATCCATATGTCTAAAAATAGACACAGTCTAAAAATAGACTTTGCGACAAAAATCACTTGTGTGGCCCCCACCTAGTTTAGGTGATCACTTTCCAACTAGGACCAGGAAAGATGTTTCAGGATGCCTCCTTCACTGTTTCTTGTTGCAATCTTCAACACTCCCTCTCAACAAGAAAGGACTGTCTTTGCATGCGACATGCAACTCCATGCATTTGCCCTGCAACCTTCACAAGCGCCATGCAACTCCATGCATCTGCTCTGCAACTCCTCTGAAACTGAATAGGCTCCAAACAACTCAATCAGTCTGATGCATCTATCATCAAAGTCTTCGACTTCTACTGGGCCCAATTGCACATGTCATCAGGAACCACTGCACTGTTGAACTCTTGCACCCATGCACTCTGCGCTTGCTGTCAACTCTGATTCACGCTCCAGTATCCGACACTGTCACTTTGATCTACCTACATCAATCCAACTGATCATGCTACTGCTGCGCTATGGGCACCTAGTAGCCAGGTTCAATTCATGAGATCCATACCATCTTCATGAATCCTGCCCAGAAATCTCCCCTTGGGATTAATCATGCATGTCGCCCCACTTCTCACCTGGTGGTATAGCTGCATGCACTCCCTCTTCCCATCTGGCACGAAATTTCTCTGCGTGAGTGGTTTCTTCCACTCCATGATCCTCATCTTGTGGCTGCTCCACATCCCGAGGTTCACTATTACCTGCATGCAAAACTTTCTCCCTCTCAAGCATCAATTTCATGTCTTTCTTGCACTTCCCAACAGTAGGAAGCTCCGTAGACATCCCATCTACTTCAAGTCTGTAGAGATTCTTTGCTCGAATCCCAACCTTCTTGACTTGTCCTTCCTCATCCACACTAACTCCTACACTCCCAAGCTCATCCCTGCAGTGGACAAACTTTGTCAAGTATACCGGAATAGTGTCATTCTTCTCCATTTTTATTTTCCTGAGTTTATCCTTGAGCGCCAACTTCCTCTGGTCACTCTTTCTTTGGAACAAATCTGTCAAAGCTTTCCACATCAAGAATGGAGAAGCTTTACCATGAAGGCTGGATACTATGTGATCCTTCACACCTTCCAACAGAATCCTTCGACACCTTGCTACCTTCTTTTACCATGCGTCAAGTGCGGCAGCATCACTAGAAGTAGGTTTTGGAATTTCTGCATCTATGAACTCCTTCAACCCATTGTCATCCAGCACCGCCTCCATCCTGTCCTTCCATGCAATATAATTCGAGCTGCCCTCAAGGGCATACTCCAATCATAATCCGTTGAAAGACATCTCAACTTCGACACCAAGAAAACACTGCTGCAAATTCGAATTCCACCAGCACAAAACTCAACCGCTTCAATGTTTTGCAATTGCTCCAATGATCAATATCGCTTTGATACCATGTAGAAATTTGAATAACTGATATGTTATCCACCGAGATTCTCCTGATCACACACTATTTTATCTTCATGCACAATACATAATCTCTTCTACCATTGATCATCACATGCAGAAATAAAATCAATTGCATGCACACATTAAAACCATAAACAATCACACATATGAACACAGTATGTAATGGGAAAGCTTAAAGCTGAAAACCCCAACTATCTGTATATTATATATGTCATAGAGATCATGTAAAAATCATCATACAAATCTCCTCACAAGCTCTCAGTATAATCTCCACTTGCTACACACTAATCAGGGATTGATCTTGGAAAACACATGCACCCACCACCTTTGCTGCACCTTTGGCCTCGCCTCATCACAATCAAGAATGCCTCTTGATGAGAATTGATTACCCTAGCCTTGCTCACACAGTATTTATAGGAATCTCTACTGAGTGTTGGATGCAAACCATGCATCACTTATAGTCACAACTGATAGTCACACTTTCCCTTTCACCTATCTCTGCACTGGTCTCCACTGAAACTGTCCATGCACTGAAGTTAAATGATGTATTATTTATTTGATTAATGAGTTTATAATAAGTGAATTAATTAATAATTAATTCACACCACTCTCACTAATTGTATCAATTAGTTAAACTAGATACAAATAGCTCAACTATGTTTAGATTAGTTAAACTAAACACAACTCCATTAACTTCCTCAATCAACTCCACCAAACTCTGTCACATGAGTTCTAACTGAAATATCCATGCAATAGCTCCACATAACCCTAAGGAATAGCGTAATTCCTTCTGTTAGCTCTTGTGCCACATATGTGCACTTAAATGAAGTGCTCCAAGAGAATAAGATACTATTTAGAGTCCAAATATTATTAAGAGCTAATAATATTCGACATATCTATTTTTAGACTGGCAATCTAAAAATAGATTCCGCCCAATATGTCTAAAAATATAAATCCATCTATTTCTCCAACTTGACCAACCATCCATAAATAGCATCTCGCAACTTATAGAACATGATCCATATGTCTAAAAATAGACATAGTCTAAAAATAGACTTTACGACAAAAATCACCTGTGCGGCCACCACCTAGTTTTGGTGATCACTTTCCAACTAGGACCAGGAATGATGTTTCAGGATGCCTCCTTCACTGTTTCTTGTTGCAATCTTCAACAGAAACTAATGCATAGAGGGGAGAAGAGTGACCAAATACAGTGTGGGGTGGAAGAGATATAGATATAGAGATAGAAGTGTTAGAGAGAGAGAGAGAGAGGGAGTAGAAAATGGAGGGAGAGAGAGGGAGATAGATAGATATATACAGAGATAGAGTGTGTGTATGTTTGGGGGTGAGATGGAGAGATAAATAAGGAGAGACAATGGGAGATATGTATATAGATGGAGGGGGCATAGATGTGCTTACACCGAAATCAATGCACATTATTAAAATAATTACTTTGAAATTAATATACATCATACATCTAGTTTCATAAAATCAAAAATAAACATCTACACTGAAATCAATATATATATATATCTATCTATCTCTCCTTCTTCATGTACCTCTATATCTCTTCCCCTTCTCTCTCTCTCTCTCTCTCTCTCTCTCTCTCAGCCACCAAACATACATAGTATCTTTCCATATCTATCTATATATTTATCTCTCTCTCTCTCCCTCCCTCCCTATTCCTCTCCTCTCTCTCCTGCCCTCTTCCTCTCCCACTCTCTCTCCCTCCCTCTTCTTCTCTCTCTATGTCTCTCTTCCTCTTCTCTCTCCATATCTATCTCTTCCTCCCTCCCTCTCTTTTCCTCTCTCTTCTTCGCTCTCTCCTCCCTCCATATATATCTCTATCTCTGATTGTCTCGCCTTATCACCCAAAAAACATACACACTCTCTCTCCATATCTATTTATCTCTCTCTCCCTCCCTCTTCCTCTCCCTCGCTCTCTTCCTCTTCTCTCTCTCTCCTCCCCTTCTCCATTGTCACTCACTCTCCCTCTCCATCTTTCTCTCTCTGTCTTTCTTCCCCTTCCAACTCCATCTCTCTTCCCCTCTCTCAAGTCCTCTCTCTCACTTTCTCACCCACCTCCCTCTATCTCTCGCTCCCATCACACACCAATGACAGAATATAATGTTTAGATGTTTCAATGATTTATATTGAGAGATATACTTATATTTTGCTATTATTATTGTAAAAATATCCATTACAAATATATTGATCCCACATTAAAAAAGTTTACAAACTTTCTTACATTACATCTACACATTAATATGAATATTAGATAATAATATTAATTTGGCCCATGATATTTGTCCCATAGGTTTCATCTAAATAAAACATTCTTTTTTAGTGTCCTTAAATATAAAGTTGATTATGGAATAAATACAAAATATTAATAATAATTTGTTCCATAGTACTTGGCGCTTGGTATTAATAATAATTTTTTCCATGGTATTTGGCCCATAGGCTTCCCCTAAATAAAACTTCTTTTTTGAGTTTTCTTAAATATATAAGGACGTTTATGTAGTAAATATAAAAATGGGGTTTATTTATTTACCATACCTCTGGTCTATTTATATTTTTATTTATTTACCATACCTTTTTTAGTGTTCCTAAATATAAATTTGGGTTAAAAAGTAGGGATAATTATTACAAATATATTGATTACAATTAAGCCGACATTACAAAATGTTTACAAATTCTTACATTAAATCTATACTTTTACCCTATATATTGAGCCTACATTACAAAATTTTACAAACTTTCTTACATTACATCTACACATCTACCCTATACTGGGCTCTAGAGTGCCTCTCGGTGCAACAAAGATTATAGTGCATAAGAAAAAGAAACGAAAAACATGAATGAAATTATAATGCACTACATATAAAGAATGAATGTATGTATGGGTTGTGTGATAAACAAATAATTTAGAAGTTGGGCTTAACACTAAAGAGGACAATGGAATGTTCTAAAAAAAAAATGAAAGAACCTCTTTCGTTGTTAAAAATAAGCAATGAGTCAAGTGGAACTCATATATTGAATTTTAAGCTAATAAAAAACTCATAGTAGCATAATTATGGGCTGCATTTCTTCATGTAGAGCTGTAGATGAAATTTTTCATTCCATGTGTTTGAAAAAAGTGGTAAATGAGATGAAAAGTTTTGTTGTTTTAAATAATTGCATCCGTGGGAGTTTCGTATGTGATTCATCTTAACATCAAGGGGTATTTGTACCTTAAGGTAATGTATCCCCCATCTTGATTCCAGGAAAAATTTCTATTCTAACTTGGATCCATAATCTGGTCGACTTTTTCGATTTGACACTCCTATAGGTATTGTTGGTTGTGTTGTTTTGCCGAAATTTTACCATTGATGATATTAATATGACTCATGCTATTTTGTAAATTCTAGTTTTTCTATCTCTTTGATATTTTGGACATATTTATGGGAATTTATTTCATGTCCACTGCTTAATTGTTAAAATTCCTCAAAGGTGGCAGATCGCATGCTTGCAAATTGTTTGTTAGAATGTCCCATTGACTGTAGATTGTATTCTTGCAAACTACTTTTAAAATTCCCCAATCGATGTATATTTCATTCTTGCGAATAGTTTGTTAGAATGCCTCATTGGTTGTAGATTGCATGCTTGCAAACTATTTGATAAAAGGCTATAGTGGTTATAGACTGCATGATTGCAAATTATTTTCCCAAAAATGCCTAATGGTTTTCGCTTACATGGTGGCAAGCTAATTATAAAGAAAAAAAATCACATTTTGTGTCCTAAATGGGACTATTATTTCTCTATAATATTTATGGTTAGTAAGGCGGGACCTTATAGAAAATATAATGTTATGGTATGCAATATATGTTAAGGTTCTTTTCTTTTCTTTTTCCGAAGCTGCATGATTGTTATTATGTGGAAAATTTGAATGTATACCACCTATATTACATGTGATGAATTTTTGTCAATGTACTTTGACAAATTGTGGGACCCATGTTGAGGGTCAAGTATAGATGTGTGGTGTACATAAATATTCCTTAGCTTCAATGATAATATTCAAATGGACAATTGTGTAAATTACAATGGATTTTTAGACATTTATTATTTTTAGACATTGAATTATTATTGGATTCAATGGCTATGGAAACCATGATGGGGCTGATGCAATGATGTAATATTTTATTTGATTATTGAGGTAATGAATATATTGGTTGGGATATTCAGAAAATAACTCTAGAGTTTTAGAATAATTCTTGTTAGCTTATGAAAAGCTATTGGTGATTAAGTCCAAGATGGACCTTCCCTAAAATTCTCCTAAAAATCCCTAGGAGAAAATAATAAAGAAGAAAATATTGACATAACGGGAGAGAAAGATTATGCTAATCACTTAGTTGGAGATAAATACTAAGTGGGGTAAAATAAAGCACAGAAGGAGAGAAATGCATGCTTTAAAGAAAAAGAAAAGTATCTTTTCCAAAAATCTAAAACAAAAATGCATAGGCAAAAGGTTGGCAGAGCTTAATAGACATTGCCTAAATAATTGGTAATGAAAAGTAAAGGTTAATGTTCCAATAAGAAAAGAACATTGAGGAAGATGTTCTCTTTAAGGGGGGTGTATGTAATATCCCTGGCACAAACCACCATAAAAACTCTCGTAAAATGAAGGTTGTTGAATAATTAAATATTATTAATTCTTATATATATATATATATATATATATATATATATATATATTACATCAAGAATATTCTTGTAATTATTAATTACAAGAATATTACAAGAACTAATTCTTAATTCTTTTGTTTAGAAGAATTTATATTCTTCTATATAAATTAAGTATATTTTCAAGTTGGTATGATTTATGAGTTTCAGAAATAATGAGTAATAGTTTTAGAAAAATTATTGATAAGTGACATTTTGCTCATAAGGATAAAACAAATCTACCTCGAAAGGAAAAGCATCAGAGCTTTATGGAGTGATTTTGTGATTTAGGGAAAGTTATATTTATGGAGAGATTTATGGGTGATTTATGGAATGCTTTTAAGATTTAGAGAATCTATTCCATTTTCTTAATTCTATTTATTGTAAGCTATAAGAAAAATAAAGCAAGGAATGACAAAATACATGGAAAATGGAGCCAAAAGACATGAATAAGGGATTCCAAGCATGCATCAAAAGATAAGTAACTATTTTCTTTGAAAATTATTATGTTTGCATATGGTGTATGATGAAATAAGAATTGAATTTATTTTCTTGGAAAAGTTCATATGATAAATAATCAAGATTATTTCTTGAGAAATCCTCTATGGAATTTATTGCATAGAGGAATAACTATTTAGTTCATTGATTCTTATAAGACTTCATTTGCTTTGAATTGTTAAGGGTTTTTTATGGCTAAATAACTATGTGAATTGCACGAGTTATTGGAAAATAATGCTTAGATATGACTTTGTCTCTCCTAAACCATGATATATGTGTACGAAATGAGAAAGAGGTTTTTGTAAATGAATCCATTCCAGAAAAAAAGTCTCTTCAGATTTGAAAAAAAAAAAAAATTCATGTCTCAAAGACCGTTTCCAAAATTGATGAAAAAATAAGGAAATTATTTCATATTTAAATTTGGAAAATTAGGTTTCAATGATTTATTTGAATCTTCCAAACTGTGATACCTTTGTAAAAACTAACAATTTTTTTTTAATTATTTTGTTCCAAACAAATACCTCTTTTTTATTTCAAAAATGTGTTTCCATATGTCTGAAAACCGTTTCCAAAGTTGATGACCAAAATAGGAAATTATTTAATATTTAAATTTGGAAAAATGTGCTGCAAAGATTCATTCGAATATGTTAAACACACACTTGGTGTATGAGGAAAGTAAACACACACATAGAAAGATAGGCATTTGTTGTATCTTTATTACACATAGATGTACATTTATAATACAATGGTGTGACTCTTGGATTCATCTTCCAAGGTCACTTGGACTCATTTGTGACTCTTCTTCTTCCACACCTACCCATAGAGGATTAGGTGTTCAAAATTCCCCCCCTTAATCCGAAGGGGTATGTGTGAGTCCAAGAAGAGAGCTGTAATACAAATCTGCAAAGTATGCATGGCAACACTTAGGCTGAATCATCTCTCTGAAATGTTGTCATAAAGAGGTAGTTTAAGGATGACCACCAACACTGGAATGCAACGCTTATTGTAGTTCCTGGAACTCTTCCAAAACTGGCAAGAAGCTAAGGGCTTCTGCTATAGGAATTTTCCCTCATATTTAAAAAGAGAAACCTTCAAGCTAAAAGAAGGGAAGTCTACAACCTGTGATGGTTTAAGGATGACCACCAACACTGGGATGCTTGATGCAATTCCTGGAACTCAACCAAAACTGGCAGGAAGCTGAAATCTTCTGCTAGAGGAAGTGCTCCGAAAGAGGAAGAATATCAACCTCACAAGGATGGTTTAAGGTTGTCCATAAACCAAATGCATGCTCATGGGAATTCGTGTCTCTAGCTACAATTCTGAATCTAGAATGATGAATTGTGGCTCAGGCTCACTTGAACTGTTCTATATTCAAAGACCGTTTTATTTCATGAACTTACAATTATGGAATTCCAAAAGAAAAAACTCTGCTACTCAAATTACGGAGGACCTCAAGGTGTAGACTTGGTCTTCTGACCAACAAGCAACAATGACTCACATCATAGAAGTATTCAACAATTTCTCAACAACTCAAATTTATACTTCAAACACCAATTGTAACTATGAACTAAGAAGCAATATCCAGTCTCAATGTTAGTACAATTTTGCAAATATTTTGTAAATGTGCAGCAAAAACCACTGTGCAATAACCCTTTAAGGAAAATGATTTCTCTCTTCTTCAAAGAACTGTTTTACACCAAAAACTCTATGTCCAAAAAAAGATATTCACAAGTTTGGATACTTCACTATTGGTGAGCAGATGGTCTTGAGCTTGCTGTATTACTTCACAATAAAGAGGAAGGAAAATTCCAAAAACGATGAGTAAGTTTTATGATGCCACCAATTTTCAACATTTGCCTTCACATTGTCATGCCACACATCTTGGTCACATTTTCATAATATAGAAATATATAGAAAAAAATTCACTTTTTTACTATATAGACAATCCATCTATCCATTTACCATCTCCTCTCTCTCTCTTCTTCTTATTCTTCTTTTTCTGGAAAAAAAAAACCAAAGGTATTACCTAGGGGAGGTGAAATCTGGGGGAGGTGTTTACTGGGGGAGGTATTAACTGGGGGAGGTTTCAACTAGGGGAGGTGAAATCTAGGGGAAATAAAATCTGTAAAAAAAAATTAAAAATAAATCATTTGTAGATTAAAAAAGGGAGGGGATTAATTAAAAAAAAAATCGAGGGAATTAATTAAAAAAGGGGAGGGAATTAATTTGAAAAAAGAATGCAGAATGAGGGAGGGAGGGCTGAGTGTGGAGGTTATTGCAGTGAGGGGAGGGGAGCGAGGTTGGGGGAGGGGAGGGTGTAATACAGTGAGGGGGGAGTGAGTGCAGGGATCGAGGGGACGACCGAGGGGGATGGTCGAGGGTCGAAGGTGGGAGCGGGTGGATTGGGTAGCGAGGGGGAAGGGCGGAGAGGGGGGTAGGGTTGAGGGTGGAGAGGAGGGTGGTGAGATGGGGGATGGGGGTAAGTGCAGGGTGGAGAGGGGTTGGGTCGAGGGCGGAGGGGAGGGGTAGCAGGTTGGGGATTGAGGTGGGAGCGTTGGGAGGGGTGGGAAGGGGGGTCCATACAGGGGGGAGAGGGTAGTGTAGGAGGGTGGGGAGAATCGTACAGTGGAGGGGTAAGGTGAGGCAGCGGGTGAGGGATCGAGGAGGGATGACTGCATGGGGGGGGGGGGGGTTCGGTCAGGAGAGGGGGGTAGAGAGAGGCCGAGAGGGGTGAGTGCAGGGTTGTGGGAAGGGCCGAGAGGCCGGGCTATGGGGGTCGTGGGATGGGAGAGGGGGTAGGTTGGGGAGGGAGACGGCTGTGATGTGGGGAAGGCCAAAGGCCGAGTGTGGAGAGAGGGGCCATGAGGGCCGAGCTATTCAGAATTTTTTTTATTATTTTTATTTTTTTGATTTATTTTAAAACAGTAAAATATACAACAGATAATTGCAGAGGGTGAAGGAAATTGCAGAATTTGCAGAAAAGTTCACAAATATACAACAGAGAACTGGAGAAACAGTAGAATTTGTAGAATATGCAGGACAATTTGTTATAATTGTTTCGTCAGAAATTTGTAGAAATTTTCAGAATATTAATAGAAATTAGCAGCGGAATTTTCAGTAGAGACCCACTTTAAATAGTAGCAGACAATATTTTTCCAGCAGCTCTCCAATTCAATCTTTTCTAAAATTCAGAGCTTGCACAGTAATGTGCAGAAATAAAAGTAGGCAGAAATTGCAGAAAAATTGTAGAATTGGAAGGAGCAGTGAGAAAACCTGCAGAGTTTAAGATGCACAACATTGCTCTTCACAAAACTAATTTCTAAATGCTGCAAAAATCACTACTGCAGAAAATCTCTGAATGCTGCAAAAACGATCAGAATTTTTGCAGATTTACACAGGCCACAAAAACAAATGGCTCACACAAGATTAAGTTGCTTATGAACGTATCAACTCTGATACCATGTTAAACATAGACATGGTGTATGAGGAAAGTAAACACACACATAGAAATATAGGCATTCGTTGTATCTTTATTACACACAGATGTACATTTATAATACATTGGTGTGACTCTTGGGTTCATCTTCCAAGGTCACTTGGACTCCTTTCTGACTCTTCGTCTTCCACACCTACCCATAGAGTTTTAGGTGTTTACCACAATATTCTAAACCTTGACACCTGTGTAAAACCTGAGAAAGGGTTTTTTTAATTAGCCATTTTTTAACAAAAACCTCTTTTGGTTTCTAAAAATTCATTTCCTTATGTTAATAACTCACATCCACCTACGGTGGGAGAGAGGAAACCCTAGGATGGATGTGACAGGCATTCGCCTACCTCTGTTGCAGCACCTGCCCTCTCCATACTCAGTACTCCTCTCTAGGTACCTTGATCGTTACCAGTCATACGCTGTTTAATAACCTGGTTTAAAGAATGGGGTTAACCTCTTTTTGCCATTTCTGTTCTACTCGACGGTGTTTAGCAGCTAGGGTTTCTGTGCTGGAGCGGTTTTCGCACTTCGTTGGTGTCATTTTAAGAGGAGTTGTTGGCGCTAACAATGGGTTTTGACAGTGACATAGTTGAGCTTGAACCTACTCCTAAAGATCTTCTTACATGTTTGGGGAACAATATCTCTGAGAAAAATCCCAAGCTTTACTTCCCCAATACAGTTGTTTCTCAAGCTTTTACAACCGAGGCAGTTTATGGGGGACTTTCAAATGGGGCGGGGATGCTAGGTGAAACCCTACACAGTACTTGGAGTGGGTGTCGGAAGGCCGGGCTCCTTCCAGATCCGGTGGGTGAGCATATTCCTACTTCTGAAGCCAGAGTCAAAGTGGCACCGAACCTTCCTCGGTCCTTCCCTTGGTCTGCACCTCAAGGTATTCCTCCTTCTCACGTATTTACGAGGGATTTAGAGGACATAGTTGGTTGTTGTGGTTTTTAAGGGTTGTCTGGTCATACAACCCTTGGGGTAGGTGTTACACCATTTTTTGGTCATCTAACCTATTATCATTAGATGAACCCAAGTACACCACGTAAGACCAATTTTACCCAAAGTAAAATTGCTTTCACTATGTGAAATAACTTAGTAAAACACCTTTATTAAGTTGTTTATGGTCTCAACAGGAAACCCAAAAAGGAAATAATAAACAAATCTATATTTGTTTATATTTCCTGGTCATATTTAACCCAAAACAAGGAAATCAATTAAATAAATCCTTATTGTAATATCCCGTTTCGGGGATATCTCTAAAACACGGAAAAACCCCAACCAGATATAGACTGCGAGGGAATTTACCGAATATGTCACCTCTAAAGAGGAAGAGATCCGGAGGCTACCTAGCCCTTTCCAGACTCTATCTAGGAGCAAAAATGAACACACCAAGTGGTATAGAACTAGAATGCTCAAAAATAATAATAGACATACAATAGAGAGAGTACACGGAAACCACAGCAACAACGGCAACTACGACAACTCATCCAGAAAACATATAGAAGAACTGCTGAACCATTTTATTAATCTGAGAAATGTAATGGAGTACAATAAGCTAATCTTGCACAAGGAAAGTGAGAAAACACTTTCAGAGAATACTAGAAATGGCTGCTCTAGGAACTGCGTCCTATCTGTTGGAAACTGCTGTGTAGCTGCAATTGCTGGAATGGACAAAAAAATAGGGGCTGATCCCCTTGCCAGAATGAGCCGAAAATCGAAAAACCTCCTCTCCTCAACAACCCTGACAAGATCCAAAAACCATTCCAGGAATGGTCGACCCCCGAAAACACCAAAAACTGCCTCCCCAGTGAATTACACTGACCTCCAAGGGACAACGCAGTAGCTAGATAGAAACAACTAAAATACTGTCAGAAACTCCGCCAAAATCCTCCGAAAGGCAAAGGCTAACCCTCTACTAGAAATCTCGGCAAAATCATCTACAAAAACACCAATTCGGAGCTCCTCCACAAGGGACTATGTCCTCTCTCCCAGTGACTGTGCAGTCTCTCTAAGCTCTAGCTCCACAAAAAACCCAAACAATGAAATGACACACAAAATTCCACAAAACAAACCTTGCCCGAGTAGGCACTCGAAGGCCCCTGGGGCTAAGGTTGAGATCTCCACACGGAGACACTCGGTGCACTAAACAGTGCCGCAGAAAAGCTAAACAGCCGGCGTGCAAAAGAAGACCAAAGTCTCACTCCAAAATCAACAAATCCAAAATGATCCAAATGAGGAGGCTCCTCCATCTTTTATAGCATGGGTTTCCCTCCAAAAACCGTCGTAACTTCTCTCTCCTCCACATCCTCATCCTTATCTGCACAGAAGCTTCTAGAGTGCACGTAGGCCCCCTCCTCTACGTGGTGTGTGGCCCCCCCTTGACTCCCCCTTAAGTCACAACGTTGTGCTACTAGGAAGGTGTTTTATTCCATCTAAGTGAGTTAGACCCTCTTTACTCACTTTCTATTTATTTACAAACCATAGACGGCAAAAATATACAAAAATTGAATATTCCAATTAGTTGTCGCTAATTAGGAATATTACAGTGCCCCCCCCCCCCCCCATCAAAATGTTTCTTGCCCTCAAGCAACTGAAGTGATGGATGCTTCAAAATATTCTCGCTCTCCCAAGTGGCATCCTCATCCAGAAAAAATTTCTTGTCCTCAAGCAATGCCTGAACAAGCCTTCTCTCTAGCTGATGCTCTTGACTGACACTGCAAAATGTGCTTGGGTCCCAGATGTGCCACTGAAACCTCTCTGACCTCTGCATCACCCTAATATGAAGGGATCTCTCAATGCCAGGATCCAAAACTGATCTTTCACCAACCAACAGTCCTCTCGGATCCCATCGCCACCCTGGCCAATAATCGCCCAAGTCCCACAGCTCGGACTGCACACTGCCTCTGGCTATGACTGATGCTATAAGAGGCGAAGACCATGACCCATGTTGTGTTGTATCTATGACTGTGTAAGTTGTCCCATCAGATATGTACCAACTCATCACCTCTCTCCACTCCAAGTCCTGACTCAATCCCACGCTGATCCTACTCTGTTGAAATTGGGATAGACTGCTGGAGAAATGATGACCTGTGCCCCCCGGCCAGCTGGAATCTGTAACATATGCTATGTCCAAGGGACCCTGCTCCGCTGTGCTCCCTATGAAGAATACCGTACCATCAAGAGGGTACCAACTCATGATCTCCCGCCAGTCCATCCTGGAAGAAGAATCTGATGTAGCAACAACAACTGCATATGGAACACGCCTGAAGTGTTGCTGCCAGCCCGTAATCAACTCCCAAATCTCTGCCCTGTCTGCTAATGAAAGCTGCCTGTAGAAGGAAGTATCTCTCTCTATAATGGGCCAAAGTAGGCAAGATATACTGCAAACTCCATCGATGTACTCCTGGAGAGTGCTACACACTAAAAAAACTGCAGCTCTGCTGACTGTGTGTACATCTATCTGCGCCTCATCCCTGTGTCGACCCACAGGTGGATGCTCCACCATATCCAACATCTCATCCCACTCTTGGTCAGGAATGTCATGCTCCCGCTGTCTACTGGCCCCCTACAGAACAATCCCATCAACCTCCAACACCTCCAGAGGATATGGATCTGCAACTGCTGTCACCATACACGATGTCAATGCATCTAACTGCCCCACCTCATTGGCTGACTCTAATGTTAGCCGCATATCCCTCATCGTCTCAATGTGGGCGCCCATCTGGCTCTGCCCCAAAGGAATATCATGCATGATGTAAATAATGTCCTCCTATGTCGACTCAGGCTCCATCACCTACTTCTCTAGTTAAATCGTCACAAGTGACTCTTCACCCAGAGTATCTCCCGTAGATTCCCCTGACTGCTCACACTGCATACTAGAATACAACTCTGGCCTACTATCATCATCGTTGCATGACTGCTCTCACTCCCTAGGAGCGATCTCAACTGATCTTATGCACTCATATGAAAAATACTCCTCACCCTGGCATACAGAAGGAATGCCCTCATGTTCTACCTCTGCCACCTCATCTGCATTGAATATGCCATCCACCCTCTCGATAAAGTGTCAATACAACGTCTGGAGCCTAGAGACATACTGGGATGCTACCTCTGCTATGCCCGGTATCCTCTTCTCATGCATGATCTCGACATGCCCTGAGGGAAAAGTGACGCATGTCTCCCTCATGACTTGCTCCCCAAGCGTAGGCTCGACAATGACTGATGTACCACCCCTGCAGAGGATCATCTCATCCCCCAACCTGTGGCTGTCAACTAGCACACCAACCCAGTGCCACTATTGAGAAGTCTCTACCCTACTGTGCTGAGTGCCATCCAAATATCTTGGGTGAGCCTCGCGTACCCCGCTGCTCATGCCCAAAGTGCTCAAGGACAACAATAAAATTGACTGTACCTGTGAGTGATGTCGAAGCGAGTCAGGTGTGTGAGTCCCCACAGATACCGCCAAGTATCGCTCATCTATCTCCCCATCGATCCTGGGTGGACTACCCCTAAAGGTAAGCCCGGTGTCCCTGTTTGTGAGTCTCCCTGGAGGCAATACCCTAAGCCCCTGCTGTGCAGCACCATATGCCCTCGCATACCACCAATCATCCATGTACTCCTCGACATGCCACTGCACACTGGGCATACCCCTGTATACTACTGGGTACCCCATGCTACTGTGGTACCACCCTGTACTGTCTCGTGCCCTAACTGTGTCCCGTGCCCTGATTGTGTCCAGGCATCGATCACTCCCCGTGTGCTCTCAATGTGATGTAGGACACTCTTAATCCACAATGCAGTCCCACACATTACAGTACACCACCATGCAACTCCATGTCCACCGGTAGTCCATTGCTCAATGCTAGAGGCTCCTACACATCCTCAGATGTGATGACCTAGATTTGTGCCTCTACATGTCGGACTACCCCCAATCGGTATCATCATCTCCACCATCGTATCGCTATACTCATCGACGAATGGATCGCCACTCCAAACCCTCCCCGATGGGTCTGAGAAGTGAATCTCCCTGTGTGTCAGTAGTGATACCACCACTGCTCGGCTCCGCTGTGGCCTCTGTGCACCACACAAAGGTGAAGAATCCTTGGCCCCATCCAAGGCACCATCTGGTGGCCTGCCAATGCCACCTCCTCCGACAAGCTCCTACCAAGGTATGTTGACCACCCCGTAATCCCGTGTATAAGTGTCATACCAAGAAAACCTAGGGAGTCTGCCCATAAACTAGTTGGCCACTGGAGCTGATCGATACTCCCCTAGTGGATGTGCATGCTCTACTGCTAGGTCAACTGTACCCTCCAAGACATAGTCAACTGACCTGCCTAGGAAATGATATGTGATCCCGCCTAGATTCCAATGCCAACCTGGGGTTCTGTATCCCCAGCACTTGGAAACTCCTGCTGAACTATACTCGGGTCCACCACCATCTCCATAACCCACTGCACTGGGTACCAACTCAAAATTGCCCGCCATCCAACCTCAACATGTGGATGATGTACCCTGTGCAACTCTGATTGTCTCATACCACTATCCAAGTCAACGTATGAGATCTAACTAGGTGGCTCCACCTCTCTCTCTCCAATGGGAAGAGGTGTCCCAGCAACGCTGCTACTCCCGTCCATGCATGGCTGAAGGGGAATGATCTGATGCTCCAACGTGCCCTTTGGTTGTACCATCAGGGAATCTAGTCGTTCCCCAATGCGGGCCAAATTGGCCCCCGACTCAGCACAAGCCACTCTCATGCCCTCCAGCTCCTTATCCTACAACAAAATGGCCTCCCGTACTGACGTGGTCTTCCATTTCAAAACTAGAAGGTCTGTCCGAAGCCGATGATACCACTGTCTGCGACCATCATCCAATACCTCTGTATCTCCTACTGCCTCATCGAAGGTGGATACATCTCCTAACACCTCACCCATCTGTCATGTGCTGCTACCACCCGAAGACTCGGACACGACTCCGATCATCACCTCCATGGATGGCTCTACTGGGCTCTACCTTGTCCACTACGATATCAACCGACACGGTCAAGGAGGTCTCCAATGAGGGTGAGTCCTATGTCACACTAGGTGTATCCTCGAACTCCCTGCAATCCTGTGTGCCTTCATCCTCCAAGTGCGAGGTAACCATTTTTATGGTTTCCCCCTCTGATACTCGATCAAGATGGAAAGAGGTATCCAACTTCTCCACCCAAGATTTTTTCGAACGCTTGGATGACCTGTCAAATTTCGGTAAATGGAATCTGTCCATGGTGCATTGTAAGCCTCCGTCATGTGAGTGCCTATTCCCTCTGTGAAGGTTGCGGGGTCTACTATCCTGCTGGAGTTGAACAAAATCTCTGAATGGAAGAGCATCCTTGAACTCCTGCCCATATGCCTGATACTCGGCGAAATAATCACCCATGTGGCTAGGCTCTAGCTCCTGCTGTGCTCCTGCCCCTGTGTCTGCACCCAGAAAAGTGGACATAGTGGAATGCATGGGTGTATGTGATGCCATATACTGAGTGGCATCATGCTCTGAAAAATGGTGGGATGTGCCTGATCCTTCGCCAATATGGAAACCCCTTGGGGTTTCACGCTGTCTAGCCTCCACAGTGGTGAATCTCTGCCCCATCACCTCAATCTGCCTTGACAGATCATGTACTGATTTGAGGAGCATCTCCCTAAATCTCTTCGAACCATCATCACCTGCCATCAGCTCTTTCTGCTATGTTTCTACAGGCTCCTCAGAAACTGCAATGCTACTCCAAACTACACTGCTGCTTGACTTCAACCTCCAATTTACCCACTGAAAACTACTCAGAAAATTCTAGGAATTTGGGAAGGTGATCCTTGCCCAAAACCCAGAAAAACCTAGAAAGGGTTTCTTCTAATTCCAACCTTCAAAATTTAATGCTTTGTATTTTGGCTCTTTTTCCAATTTCGTTTTTGGTACTGCAACTACTACTGTTAATCATTTCTCTCCAAAATCATAGCAAACCTCTGTATGGTCTCTTTCTCGATGTCATAGATCACAGCCTGAGCCAAAACTATGCTCTGATACCACTGTAATATCCCATTTCGGGGATATCTCTAAAACACGGCAAAACCCCAACCAGAGATAGACTGGGAGGGAATTTACTGGATATGTCGCCTCTAAAGAGGATGAGATCTGGAGGCTACCTGGCCCTTTCTAGACTCTGTTTAGGAGAGAAAATGAACACACCAAGTGGTATAGAACTAGAATGCTCAAAAATAATAATAGACATAGAATAGAAAGAGTACACAGCAACCACGGCAACAACGACAACTACGGTAACTCATCTAGAAAACATATAGAAGAACAGTTGAGCCATTTTATTAATCTAAGAAATGTAATGGAGTATAATAAGCTAATCTTGCACAAGGCAAGTGAGAAAACATTCCCAGAGAATACCGAAAATGGCTGCTCTAGGAACTGCGTCCTAGCTGCTGGAAACTGCTGTGTAGCTGCAACTCTTGGAATTGTTAGAAAACTAGGGGCTGATCCCCTTGCCGGAATGAGCTGAAAATTGACAAACCTCCTCTCCTCAAAAACCCCAACAAGATCCAAAAACCATTCCAGGAATGGCCGACCCTCGAAAACACAAGAAACTGCTTCCCTAGTGAATTACGTTGGCCTCCAAGGGACAGCACAGTAGCTGGATAGAAACAGCTAAAATACTGCCAGAAACTCTGCCAAAAACCTCCGACAGGCAAAGGCTGACCCTCTGCTCGAAATCTCGGTGAAATCGTCTGCAGAAACACCAATCCGAAGCTCCTCCACAAGGGACTGCGTCCTCTCTCCCAGTGACTGCGCAGTCTCTCTAAGCTCTAGCTCTGCAACAAACCCAAACAATGAAACGACACACAAAATACCAAAAAAAAAACCTTGCCTGAGCAGGCACTCGAAGTCCCTCGGGACTAAGGGTGAGATCTCCGCATGGAGACACTCGGTGCACTAAACAGTGCGGCAGACAGGCTAAAAGGCCAGCGTGTGAAAGAAGACCAAAGTCTCACTCCAAAATCAACAAATCTAGAATGATCCAAATGAGGAGGCTCCGCCATATTTTATAGCATGGGTTTCCCTCCAAAACCTGTCGTAACTTCTCTCTCCTCCACATCCTCATCCTTATCTGCGCAGAAGCTTCTAGAGTGCACGTGGGCCCCCTCCTCTACGTGGTGTGTGGCCCCCTTTGACTCCCCCTTAAGTCACAACGTTGTGCTACTAGGAAGGTGTTTTATTCCATCTAAGTGAGTTAGACCCTTTTTACTCACTTTTTAGTTATTTACAAACCATAGACAGCAAAACTATATACAAAAATCGAATATTCCAATTAGCTGTCGCTAATTAGGAATATTACACTTATTTATTTGATTATTTCCTAGGAATAAGTTATTTAAATCCTTATTTAGATAATATTCCTAATTAAATTTGACTAAATCATTTATAAATAATTAAATAAATCACTATTTATTTAATTATATTCCCGCCATTTCCTTAAAATAATAAATAAATCATTTATTTATTTATTATTTATAAATAAAGGAATTGACCCAAGTCAAAAATCCTTTTCCCTCCAACAAATATAATAAAATATTCCTAAAGGGTGGTTCTAGAATTTGATTAATAATATTTTATTCATGCACCAAGTTCTAGACCGCCCTAATATTTTGTTATAAATAGAAGGGTTTTCCCATTCATTAGTCACATTTTCATTGTATTAGATCACTCTGGATCTATACTCTTGGTCTCACTTTGAGCCATTATCATTGTCACATTCTCCATAATTTGCTTTGTGAACTCCCTTTGAGTTCTATGTTTGTCTAGGTTTCCTACACCAACAAGAGAGAGAAATTTTAGATCTGAAATGCTGAGGACTTTCAAGAACCCATCCCATTGAGGAGAATTGGAAACACCTTTCTTTTTTTCCTCTCAGGTGCCCCTTTTTAATATAAAAATTCTTTCAAATATATTGTTCTTGTCTTGTCTATTGGATGCATGGAGCAACATTTTATTTTCACTGCTTAATGTCTTTTATGCTTAGATCTGGATTTGTGCAGCTTTATTTGGATCACCTAACTATAGATTTAAAGATATTGGTAGCCATCTTGATGTTAGGGATATTTATTATGCATAGCTAAAGTGGTGTTTTTCGACGAAAGATTCATACTAACAGTAGGCCTTCCCATTGGAAATACTCCCCTGGGAGGGTTACTACAAGATGTTTCGGTGGGACTGTGTTTCCCTGGAATAGGTCAAGGTTTTCTGCCCTCTGGGGTCCTTGTGTCAGTTGATGTTCTTGCTAATGTATTTCAGAGAGAGGGTGGGCTGGTTCACTCTGTGCCGTGTAGGGAGGATCCCCTTCTCTTCCAATCTAGGGTGTCCTCGAATGAGGCAGTTGACAAACCCCCGCAGTCCTTAGCCTCTGAAAACCAAGGTCTGTTCTTTCGGAACGGGGTTTTCTCGGGGCCCAACGCACATCCTAAAAAAATGGAGGTAGGAGAACCTCCTAAGATCTCTGAAGAAGATAGTCAGGGTTTGCCTAAGCCACTGGGGGTGGATGTTCCCATTAAAAATCTTGCTGAAGAAGGAGAGGGTTTTAAGAAAGCTATGGGAGGAAAACACAAAAAGCCTAAACCCATCAAGAAGAAAGATGACAGGCCCAAATGCATGTTGGGAGTGGACATAAGTATTGAACAAGCAATGGAAGCATCTGAGACCATGTTGGTTGGAAGAGTGAGGGGAAGGAAGTATTCGACAGAGTACATCTCTGATTGGGCCCTTTCTGAATGGAAAGATGCCCCGAGTCTGCCTTTGGAGATCTCTATATTGGCAAGGGGCTGGTTCAGTATCAAATTTGACAGAAAGGACCAAGTTGAATGGGTGCTAAAAAGAAACTGGTTCTTCGGGAAGAGACCAATACTATTTAGAATATGGACTCCCTTATTCGATGCTCAGAAGGAAAAAATGGCAGAGTCCCCGGTTTGGGTAAAACTCCTAGGCTCCCTCTGCAGTTCTTGACAGACTCTGTCTTCGTCTCCATAGGGAATACGCTGGGAACTTTTCTAGAAGCAGAAAAAGTGTATATCCAAACCAGGATGCTATGACTCTCCATTACAGGGACCTGGAAATCCTACAATCCCTAGACTATGAGCACCTTCCCTTTTGTTGCAACCGCTATCATAATTATGGACACCTAGCGAAAGACTGCCCTCTTGGTCATCATCGACGACACAGGCAGAAAAAGCAGTGCAAGAAGGAGAGAGTCTCTCTTCAGGATGTGGAAGAGCCCACCCAGGCAGCAGCTCCTTGACCCTCTAAGCAGGAGTCGCCCCCTATTATTAAGGAGACTTTGGTGCAGGATCAAGCAGTGGAAGTAGCCCTCCTCTCTCCTTCTCCGGATTACTTGGTGACCACCCTGGTTCCCCTCCTAGTTGCAGAAATTGTTGGGGTTCGCAGGTGGGTATGTCCACTTCATTTCCTTTCTCCATCCAATCCTCATTTTTTTATTCTATGTCTGAGTTTGCTGAGCCTGGTCCCTCCAGGAAGATTCTCAATGATATTTTCGCTTTAAATATTTCTTTTTCATATTTAGAAAGTGTGATCCTTTCTGTCCCGAACCCTCCTGATCTTATTCCCCCCTAGGCTGTTCGTGACCCTATATCTTCTAGCCCTCGGGCCTCTTCTTCTAACTCCCCCCCTTATAACCTTAGACCTTGGGCTAATCGGGTTGGGAAAGGGCTGGAAGTGGGTGGGCTAGCTTTGGACCCTATGGCTTTCAGACCTAGGAAGATGAGAGGAAGGAAATATAACCTCTCCAAGGCCCAGTTGAAAGCTGTTTTAGATATAGCTGACATGAGGAAAATTTCAATTACTAGGGTGCTTAGAGAAGAGATACCACCCCTCGAAGGTGTTCCATGATCTTCCTTTCTTTCAATTGCAGAGGCTTAGCTATCTAGCCGAAAAAGCTAGCCCTCAAAGAACTAGTGAGGTCTCAAAACCCAGATATTATCTTGCTTCAGGAATCTCTGGGGAAAGGGGAAGAAGTGATCAGTACTATCTCTGAAATGCTGCCTCGCTAGGTCCTTCATGCTCTCGATGCTGTGGGTAGATCTGGGGGAGTGGTTTCAGGTTTTAATTCAAAGAAGTTAAGATACATTTCTTCCTAGGGATCTGAGAATTGTTTGGCCCTGGAGCTCTATTCAAGTGAGTTGAATCATGTGTTTATTTCCCTGAACATTTATTGGCCATGTGTGGAAAGGGAGCACTTCTGGACCTCTTTCTTCAGATCCTCTTGGCTCTCCCACCCAAACTTAATCATTGGAGGAGACATGAATTTCTCCCTGGGGGAAGCAGAGTCTTAGGGAGCATCTACTAGGGCAGACCCTCTCACAGAATTTTTTAGGAACAATTTGGCTATGTCTCTTCTGGTGGACATCCCCCTCCTCAAATTGCGCCCCACTTGGAGGAACCGGAGAGTTGGGTTGGATTGGGTGGGAAAAAAGTTAGATCATTTTTTTTTGTGTGAAGCCTGGGTGGAAAAACTCTTGATCTATTGACATTAGGTTGGGGAAGGGGGTGTCTTTGACCATTTACCTATCTTTTTGGAAATGAAAAGTGATGGTAAAAAGCCGAGAATCCCCTTTAAATTCAATTCCTCCTAGCTAAAGGATGATTCTTATAATGAAATTTTTCTTTCAACTTGGGAGAAAAACAATTTTAGTTTGGAGACCTCTGGGATCTCTTTCTTTATGAACAACCTTAAGAAATTGAAAGCAGCGTCCAAACTTTGGGCCACTCAAAAGAAAGCTAAGGAAGAAGAGGAACTCAAAAAGGTCAACTCTGAACTTCTGATGTTGAAAGATCCCGAAGGGGGAGGTTATGCCTTTGATGAATCCAGGGAAAGAATCAAGGATTTGGAGGCTTCCAGAAGGAGGATTTTATAGCTCAAGGAAGAGAGTTGGCGGTTGAAAAGCAGAGCGATCTGGCTTCAACCGTGTGATGAGAACACTAAGTTATTTCAGAACTTTGCAAAAGGCTGGAAACTCTCAAACACTATTTGGGAAATTCCCAAGGAAAATGGTGAACTGAAAAATCTTTTGAGGATTTGGCATCCCTAGGCATCTGTTACTTCAAATCTCTGTTTAAAGCTCCTGCCGAAATTTCCATAGTCGAGGTTATCAGAGTCACCCAATTATTTCCTAGTTTCATCGAAAAAGAAGGAAACGAGGCTATCATGGCTCCTGTATCGAAACAAGAAGTAGAAGATATCCTTAAAGGTATGCAGAACGACAAAAGCCCAGGCCCGAATGGTTGGACTGTTGAATTTTTTCAGCATTTTTTTGAAACTCTAGGGGATGAACTAGTGGCTGTCATGGAGGAGTCTAGGAGCTTGAGGTCTATCTACTAGCCTTTCAACACTACTTTCTTAGCCCTGATCCCAAAATCCGACCATCCTGTCTCCTTTGCTGACTTCTGACCCATCTCCTTGAGTACCTGTGTTTATAAAATAATTGAAAAAGTCATTTCCTCAAGATTAAAGATTTTCTTATCCAGACATATCTCCCCTAAACAATTTGGTTTCCTGGATGGTAGACAGATTCATGAAGCTATGGGAGTAGCCGAAGAAACTCTTCATAGTTTGAAGATAAGTGGGAAGAAAGGGGCTATCATCAAAATTGATTTGTCAAAAGCCTATCATAGAATAAGTTGGATGTATCTACGCCTCTTGCTAACTCACCTTGGTTTCAGATATGATTTTGTTAGATGGGTAATGAGCTGTGTGACTTCTTCCTCTATTGATATTCTGATAAATGGAGCTGCCACTTGTTTTTTCAATCCTGAGTGAGGTTTAAGGCAAGGTTTCCCTCTCTCGCCCTTCCTGTTCCTATTGGCTACTGAAGGGATTAGCTTAATGATTCCCAAAGAAAAAAGATAGGGTCAACTTGAAGGAATTGAAGTGGCAGAAAACCTTTCGATTACTCATTTGCTCTTTGTAGACGAAATTCTGTTGTTTTGTAATGGGAGTTTGGAGGACTGTCGATCTCTGAAAGGTATCTTGGACCTCTTTTTGAAGGTTACATGCCTCCAAATCAATGAACATAAATCGACTCTTACTATGTCTGGTCTTTCCATTGAAGAAGTTGGAAGGGTGGAAGCGCTGCTGCATTTTGAAGTCAAATCCATTCAGGATAACTTCAAGTATTTGGGGTTTCACCTCAAGCCCGACAATTATCAAATCCGTGACTGGAGCTGTCTCCTTACTAAAATTGAAAAAAAATCAATCGCTAGAGTCTCAAATGGCTATTAAGGGTAGGAAGGCTAGTTTTAATCAAGTCAGTGTTGATGGCAATTCCAGTGTATTGGGCCAGTCTCTCATGGGTTCCGAAAGGTATTTTGGCCTCTATCGACAAATTATGCAGTAGATTTCTTTGGGTTGTCTCTAAATTGGATCATGTCACCCCATGGGTAGCATGGGATAAAATCGTCAGACCCAAGGAGTGGGGAGGTTGGGGTATAAAAAACTTACTCTCTTTTTCTAAATCCCTTGTAGCCAAACTTGTTTGGAGACTGATCTTGATAGATTCGGTCTGGTCGACTGTCATTAAAAGAAAGTACATTAATTAAGGATCTATCCTTGACTAGATTCGTTCTCCTCTCAAGTCTTCAAAAAACACTTCAGTGGTCTGGAAAGCTATCGTCGCATCTGTACAAACCATTGAGCAAGGTTTGGCTTGGAGTGTGGGCGATGGAACATACGTCCATCTTGGCTGTGACCCTTGGGTTGGATGCTCTGACAGGTTCTCTCTTTCACAGGATTTGGTTACCTTCCTAAATGGTAGAGGTTTTTACACTTTGAGTCAGGTAGCTGATCTGCAGTCTTCCTCCCTACTGAAACAAGGCTGGCTCTCAGGGACGGATCTGCAACTTGAAGAAAGATGGATGGAGGAATGACACTTATATGTTTCAGCCTTGAAAAATTCTTCTGTCCGGATCTCTGATTCAAGGGATGAACTGCACTGGGTTCACGCTCAAACTGGAGTCTATTCTCCAAATATGGGGTATAAATGGTTGATGTCTCAACAAGGGTGGGAGGCCTCCGCCTGGTGGTACAAACCGATTTTGAAATTGAAATGCCTAGACAAGACCAGACTTTTTTTTTGGTGTATCCTGCAAAAACAAGTTCCTACATGGGATTTTCTTCAAAAGAGGGGGAAATCAGGTCTGGGGTGGTGTTCCCTTTGCAAATATAATGAAGAAACATCTCTCCACATCTTTCTTCATTGCCCTTTCAATGTTAGCCTCTGGGCTGAATCTTTAAGGATTATCAATGTTCCCTTCAGATGGCAAGGAGAAGACCTTTTGCAAGCTTGGACCTAATGGTGGAAAGAGGCTCCAGATGAAAAATTAAGATCAATTCCCCTCCTGATTTCCTGGGGCACTTGGATTGCTCAAAAGAGGGCTATGTTTCATGACCAGTCTTTCCCAATTGGAAGGTTGGTTGTGGAAGGTGCTGCCATCTATGATAGCATTCCATCCCCTCCTGGCCCGGCCCCCCTCGTAGCATTCAACCTGAAGCTATTAAGGACTCGATTCCTTGGGATTTTTTTGATGGTGCCTCAGCTTTGAATGGGTAGTGTGGCGCTAGTTTAGTTATTCACCTATCTCCTGAAAAATCCTTAAGTGCTTCAGTGGGTCTTGGGCAAGGGTCAAACAATTTTGCTGAACTTAAAGCCCTTCATTTTCTCCTTTGCTGGTTGATCTCAAGACATTTGAGGCAGATTCAGATTTTTGGTGACTCTAAGAACATTGTGAATTGGTTTAATGGCACTCATGAGTGCAGGAATTATATTTTGTTACCTTTTCTTAAAGAGATTCTTCGGATCAAATGCCATTTCAGTGAGATATCTGTTTGTCACATTTACAGGGAAAGGAACCAGGATGCACACCGCCTATCTAAAGCAGGTTCTCAGCAAGATATGGGGTCTTGGACAGTAACTGAGATGGAAAACGGGGCCGTTCATTTCCTGGAATAGCCGATCTTTGATGAATTTTATGTTTTTATTTCTTTTTGTACATAATATGCTACTCTTAAACTACAAACTATTACTTATCTATTGATGGCCCAGAACTGTTTTCCTTATGTAAGGAGGTTCTGGGTCCTCTTTTTCCAAAAATGTCTACAACTTTCTGGAGACCAGGATAGTTCTTACTACCGGTCCTCCCTATTTTTGAAATGGAAGCTTGTTCTTCTGGTGGCACTTCACCCCTTTGTTCTCATCTCTGTTTCGGTTTCTACACCGGGGGATGATGAATAATGGGAGGTGCCTTTATTTTTTTATCTTTTTGTATACAGGATGCTTTGGCAATACTCTTAGGTGTTGCAAAGTAGTTGAGACCACCATTCTACTTTGGATAAAAAGGGAATGGAGCTATTCTAAAATGCTCTGCATATGCTATGTGACTATCTATACATAATAGAAAGTTCTATTTTTTTCTGTGGAAAAAAAAACTCACATCCAAAGCTAATGACTAAAATATGAAAAATAGAGTGCTTCCATTTGTTTCTTCTGCCATATAAGAATTGTTGGTTTATGTACATATAAAGCTAACTATTTTATTAATATTATTGAAAGAAATAAATTAATTACATGCAACAAAAAATAGAATGATTATGTTGATATTTATTGAAAATAAATAATTTCTTGAAAATAAATATGTTCGCATGCACAAAAATAGAACAATTATGTTGGTAATCCTTGAAAATGAATTAGTTATTTCATTTAAAAGATTACCAAATATGTTATCATGATGCATATGCATTAATATTTTTAAAGGGAAATATTGGACTCTTGAAGAGAATATGTGCTAAGGTGCACATGAATAATATCTAGTATATTTGATCTACTAGAATTGAATATGTGATTTTACATTCATGGAGAGCTTCAGTCATGCAAAAGGAGATAAATAACTTTTGTGAGAAGTAGTTCACATAAAAACTTTGCATAAAATACAATTGGTTGTGTTATTTGAGAAGAATTTGATACTGATGTTATTGCTTGAGGAAATATTACAAATTTTCCTTATATGTGAAATGATAAGAAAATATTTTGTATTACATGCATAATAGCTAGTGAGTTAGCTAACTTTTCGAAAGAAAAATTAGTGTGTTAGATTCCTTGGAAAATAAATATATATATTTGTATGAAAGGATGCAATTATTGCGTTATAACTCTTCAAAAACGATAGAAGAGAAAAACATATTCTTATATGCATTATTGAATTAGATTCTTGGAGAGGAAACCAAGTAATCGTCTGCTTTATTATATTACGATTATTTAGAGAAATGTATATAGTTCCATGCATGGAAAAATATAGATTTGGTATTACATTTCTAGAGAAGAGGAAGGTGAAATCACATGATATTGATTGTGTTAGCATTCTTTTGCGAAAAATAATTTTCATTTTCACACCTAAAGGAACTAACTACGGTATTAGTTTTCTTTTAGGAGAAGATTATGTATAGTTATGGTATGGAAAAATTAGCTTCAATCATTCCGTTATTGCAATGTTAGAGGAATTTCTTATCTTATTGATGTGAAGGGAGTCAGAATCATATGGGACATACCTACATTCTTTTACTCAATTAGCACTATAGTTTAAGACAATTCAACATGACTCTAATTAAATTATCATGTTTAATTCATATTTTCACACTATGCTTACTCATGGTTTTCATTTTTATTAGCAAGTGTTGGGCTAGTATCTCAAACTTGGAGCATGATCAGGTAATTGTGCATTATTTAACATATTTCCTTTCTTTCAATAAGATTTGCATCAAAATGATTATTTATGATGGTAATTTTGTTTTTTCAGGAAGGCATATGAAATAACAATCAAATATACACATGTATCAACAATTAATTGTACCAATTTATGTTCTTGCACCAACACTCCTACAGTAGCATTCTTGCATCAATTTGGGGCTTCGACATCTTGGCAATCTTGTGGGGAAAAACAAAGAATTTATTGTCCAAAATTATGTTATAACACATTCGCATGATTTTTATTGCACCTAGGTCACTCGTGTTAGTCTCTCAAAGAAAATTAACAAATATTCTCAAAATTCGCTAAGTTTTCAAACTTCCAAGTTTGACCTTGATTTTCGTGCAGTAAGAGGCCAATCTCGAAAATCTGAGAAAATGTTTTTTTTACCGGTATAAAAAATTATCTAGAACCTGAACCGTTTCCCAAGATTTGTATTAGTCTAAAAATTACACATAGATCTTTGAAGTTGTTTTATTTAAAAAAGGACCGTTTTCCATAATTCTAGGATCTTGCCTAGAGTTTCCAAAAAATGGAAAATTAATATAATATCTAATTTTCTTGATGGGAAAATGGTTGTACGAGTCTCCTATTGATGGAAAATAGTTTGGATTCACTTCTTCATCTTATTTTGTAATTTATTGGTTGGCTTAAAGCAAAATTAGTATCATGAAATGTATAAAAGTAGAGCTATGGCTCCAATCCTAGCAATTAAAGCCATTTCTTTGTACCTTGATGCTATTGAGAAGAGTGTTGGGGGTTCTAACCCCTTCCCTCTGACCAATTGGAGGATGGGCTACTGCAGATGTTGTAAAAGTATGAGATTTTAATTCAATGACAGATTCATGCATCTCTTATGTCTATTTTCTACATTGTTAAGTTTGCTCGCATAAGTTAAAAGTTTTCCTTAATAGAAGACGATATGGTTGGATAGGTCCCAACCAAACGAGCTCATTCTCTCCATAATTCTTGGTGTGCTTAGATATAATTATGCTGGTGTGAACAAAGTGATTTATTTATACTTTAGCTTGCTGGTATAGTGAAACCCCTGTGACTGTATTTCTTTATACTTGATCTCAGATCTGAGGAGTCCTCATGTGTGTTGAATGAATTTTTATTTCTAGTCTCAGTGTTTTATTCTTTCCTGAAGCATCGCACTGTTTATTTTCTTTTCCAATAACGTTTCTTGATTTATTTCTGAAAGATTAGACAGGGTTACACATTTAATGGTTTAACTTTTGATAGGAAGATTTATTTCCATTATAAGAACAACATACCCTCATATAAATACGATTTTTTGTTGAGTGATGATATCTCTATGTACAAGTTTCGACTGTAAATATTTCCTCAAATGATCATGAACTAAATATCACTAACTATAGGAATTGTTTATGTTATTTTTTGAGCTTAAAGATTTTATGAAATTAATATTTTAAGCAGAGTGTATGTATCATGTTGTGACAAAGATATGAAGAGGTTTAAGTTTCATATTTTTGATAATATACTTTTATTTACAATGCAAAAGTTTGTATGTTCTGTCATTGTGAGAATTTCCTTAAGTATTTTCAATTTATCTTTTCATTGAAAGTTTGCATTTGATTTGGGATTCTTTTCATTAATGTTCATGTAATTTTTTTCTTTCTTACTTTGTTAACTTCTTGCTAACTATTTACAGCACATCAATTTATGATGAAGCATTGACGAATGTGAAACTGTCTCAGTACAGGAACATGATGTTCTAAGTAAAAGAACAAATCATTCCATTACAGGAACAAAATATTCCAGTACAAGAACATAGTATTTTGGCATCAGAACAAAGTCAGTGTAGTACAAGAACAAAGTTATTATAATATAGAAATGGATTTTCTCCCTTTTCCTAGTGCAGAGACATAATTGTTCCATTACAGTAACAATGACATTTCGGTACAACAACATAATTGTTATAACATAAACGAACTCACTTTGTTTTCCTAGTACAAGAATCACAACACAAGAATAGATTTAATTGATTTAATGAGTGTCATGAATTCAAGGTTTATTTATTTCTTTTAAGAATTATTTTTTCTAATAAAATCTTTTATTGCTATTTTTTGAGTGAGAGTCCAATTTTGAGTGTGGTGTAGGAAGTTTCTACACAAGTTAGGGTTTTTTTCTACAGGTTGCTAGATTCCTTCTCTAGCATTTCCATTGTTGCACCTTGAATTTCACAAACTCATGGATTGACAATTAAATGTTGGTCCATTAATATGCCATATACTACACACAACAAATATCCAACATATACATGGTGCAAAATACTCTTGTAATGGTCTCACTATGGAGGATTTTATGCTAACCTCATTAAATAATAATCCAAATGAAACATTGAAATCACTTCCTCTGGTGGTTTTTTGGTGAATTTGGCTTGAAGTGTATGTTGCTATCTTTTAATATCAAGGAAATTAGTATACTAGAGTGGTCTACAATTGTTTGGCAATCTAACATTCATTTCCAAGAAATATTCTAATCACTATGACACTATAATACTCATATTCAGAAGAATAACCCTTCATTTTTCTTTAATGGGATTGCAATCACTTCCCCCTCATTGTGAGGGGCCAAGGGGATACACTATCTCTCTGAAAAACACTTTTAATCCTTCTCATGTTGTAAAAGCCTTGCATCAAAAAATAATATGATGCAGGAGCATCAGCTCCGAAAAACACATTGTATTTTATCTAAGCTAGGGGGTTTCATGTTTTAAAATTTCATGTAAATATTAATATTATTTTGAGTGATTAATTATATTTTAATTAATCATTTGTGAGAATTTGTAAATATGAGAGAAATTAGTTTCTAGATTATTTAGAATTAATGATGGAGCCTAAGTTAGAATTAGTTTCTAAGTCTTAGGGATAAGAATCTATCTTTTAGGGATGTTGAGAGATTTAGGGGTTTTTTGAGGAATTGAAGGGATAAAGCATTTAATTAGATCATTTTAAAAATTGTATAAATTCAGCAAAGCCTCAAAGGCAATTAGGCAGATAGGGTAGAATAGAAAGGAGAAGTAAAGCTTGGGCAGCCAAGGCTTGTAAGCCTTCGGCAATTGTAAGGCCATCACTGTCGCACATCCGGCAAAGACAAAGTCTGTAAGTGCTTTCATTGCTAATGTAAAAAGTGGTTTCAGAATTGTGTAATTTGATTTTTGGAGTGGAATATATCTTCTGCAATTGGGTTTAAATGAAGAATGCCCGTTTTATATAATTTGGTTGAGAAACTGTTGTTTATGAGTTCATTGCAAAACTATTGAAGATAGAAGACATTGAATCGAATATTAAATCCTGGGTGAATGGTTAATTTGCAATGTAATAGGAAATCGATTTGAATAATCGATGTTGTAATTGGGTTGTATTGTGACTTTGCACCGGTTTAAAGGAATTGGTATTATTAATATCAATATTGTAGTAATGATGGAATGCGGTGATGGAAGATGATTGGGTTTCTGTTTTAATACAAGAATTTAAATCTATTTCTGAGAATCGATGTTATGATATAGAAATCGTGTTAAAATCCCCAAATGAATGGAGTTAAATGTATGTAAAAAAAACGCTGTCTGGAATCAGTAGCTGACAGAGGTCGATGTGCAAGTGAGTGAGTGGTAAACTGGAAGATTTAAGATTGCGTTGAGTTTTGCAGGAGTGGATACAAGCAAGGAATTATGGTGTGTTGTTAAATCAGTGTTTATAATTAAAATCGTGGAGCCAATCCACAACATCAGCAAAGGCGTGGTTCCAAAGATCGATTGTCATCGTGTTGTTAAAACAAACGTAGAACAGAAGGGTCGATAGAAGAAATCCTTGAATTTGACGGAATGGTAAGTGAAATGCAATTGGTTTGAGAATCAACACTGTGAAATTGGGGTAACGAGGAGGTCTGCGCTCTTTCAGTGGAATGGAAGGTATGTTAAATTGTCTGACCATATTGTGGAATTTTGATTTTGATTTAATCAAAATAAAATGTGGTTGAAACGTTAACTGTGAGCCCCGGCACCTGTTTTTAAGCCTGAGTTATGTAATTAGAAAGGCCGAATGGAAACTGGGCATCACTGTTCGCTAAACAGTCAAATTTATAATTTCCAGCAGATCCTTCCGTCGTTCTTTATGGGGCAACGCTTATACGATTGATTACAGCCTTTGCATAGTCATAACAGATCGTAAAGCAGTTTATTAAATTCTGTGTATCGTGATCCAATAATGAATATCGTGTAATGGGTCAACGTTTGAGGATTAACAGTGATCACGATCACGGCAATGGAGCAAACATATTGTTGATGGTATTGTTCAGTTGTTTCAGATTATTTCGTGGATTGAAACTGCGAGCCCAGAGTCTAAGAACAGAGAACTCCCGTGGAGAGGAGAAATATATTCAACGCCATTAACACTGTAGTAGTTATTGCATGGTTTCTCGCTTTTCTCTACATGAAAAAGTTGTATATGATGCATTGGAGATCTGGAGTGTTTTATTTCACAAGTGGTGGCGTACATAAAGTTTGTGGCTACCAGTGTTGGAAACTCGAATTGAATAAAAAGTAAAGACTTGCCCTATTGGAGGTGTAAGAGCGTTGGAAAGGGTGCACTCGAATTGCATAAATACTCATGGTAAGAATATATGTATTTACTGAAGGAAGATCTATTGTAATGTGGAATGGAATGAGCAATTGTAGAGGCGGAATCCTCCCACTTAGAATAGCCTTTGCAGAAGTGATGAAAATCGATGCAGCGTTCTGAAATAGAGAGGGGTATTAAAATGTCAGTTTAAGGCACATTTTGTTTTATTGTAAGTTGAGATGATGGGCGCATTGTGCCAACTGAAGTTTATGTTTAATTGAATGAAAAGGTTGATTATTGGGTTTATGGAGCTGAAACATATGTTGAAGATAATTCCCGCATGATAATGGCAGGGTTCTGAAATTTTTATGCTGAGATATCTGTTGATGTGCAGGGGAGAAAAAGATCCTGGATTTTGCAGGTTGGTCCTGCATCATTTGGTATCAGAGCTTGGCTCTGAATGAAAGTTCTTGAAAATCGTTGAAGACTGAATTTGAATTTATATCAAATTTTGTGTGGAGAAGTAACTCTTGGTTATGCATTCGAACAGAATAGAATTCTGTTTTGATTGGTAAAATTCGATATGAGTGATTGACAAATTGCAGGCAATAAGTGCAGGGATAAATTATGACAGCGTTTATGAAGTAGCAGATGTGCATGCAGGCAAAGGAGATCAGATTCTAATCTGACAGTCAAGCAACCAGAATGCAGCTGAATGAATGAAGAATTGTGCAGGTATTGTGTTGTTTTGATTTGAGTTTTGCTGACAAAGAAATGGAATGAGGATTGATGGTTGCAGAAATGAAGTATCTCAGCAAAGGAGATCAAGGGTTAGTAATGAAAGAAGCTGTTAATGATTTCTGAGTGGAAGAAACTCAGCAAAGAAGGAATTGTTGCTGACAGCTAAAGTTTGCCAGAAGATTGGAAGAGAGCATCAGATTTTAAAATCTGATTAACAGTAGTTGAATATCGAGGAATTGTGCAGAGGAAGCATAAAGATTTGCTGAAACAAATTTGCAGGAAAGATGAGATTCTGAAGGTAATTGAAGTGCAGGTGAATGAAAGGACAAGATCAGACGAGATCTTGGAGGTAAGATGATATGGTTTTATTTGGATTTGAAGAATAGAATATTGTAGTCTTTGCATTGAAGTATTATTGCAACTCCCAAAAGGCAATGTGGTTAAAATTGCTTACATATAAAGGAAGCCAGTGAAAGTTCTAAGTGAAAACAGAGATGTAGCAGAACCTTGGGGAATTCCAATAGAGATTGGAAAAGGAGAACAGTTGTGTTCTTAGAACATGCAGATGAGTTGAAGCCAGAAAGAGCAAAGAAGAAGTGCTCTAAGGAGGTTCCGGAGATAGAGAACCAATTGCTTGCCAAAAGACTGAGTGAGGAGGGCTTGGTGAGGTAAGTGGCGGCAGGACAGGACTTGCTACTGAAGAGGCTTTAGTGCAACTCATAGTAAAGTGAGTGAGGAACTCATAGAGATGGAAAGGATGATGACTAGTGACAGTCGTAACAGAGGTTCTGAAATAAACCATAGCAGAGGACAAAAGGAGAAGGGTGCCAAGGCAATTGGCATACAGAGACAGTTAAGCAAAGAGGAATATGACAGGGAGAGGGCTGAGATAGTAGTTCAGCTTGAGGTGTTAATGGAGATGTTGCAAAGAAATGAGGTAGACCAGAAGCATGGTTATGTCATGAGAAAGAAGCTGAGGTGGCAGAGGCTACAAGAGAAGTGGAATCATCAGGTAAATATGCAGTTGATAAAGGAACTAAGGGAGCTTGAACAGGTTATTGATGCCAGACAGAGGATAGAGAAGCTCGAAAGAGTTGAGCTACAACAAAATGAAGATGCTGAAGAAGATGTTGAAGTTTCAATATGTTACCCAGAGAGTGGACCATTACTTTTTGAAAGTGATGAAGAGTTAGAGGAGTTGAATCATATGAATGATTCAAAGCAGCCGGAAGATTTGATGACTGAAGCATCAAACAAGACCATAAGGTCTTGTGATTTTAAAACTAACGATTTGTGTATGATTGCAGGTTTGGAAGAAGAGGAAGAACATCTACTGAAGGATGTTAAGGAAGATTTAGCAGAAGAAAGACCATGTGATAATGAGACAATAACAAATGAGGAAATGGAAGATCGTGTAAAATTTCCAAAGTCCACTCCAAGTAAAATCATTGAGTTATATAGAGAATTAGACTTTCAAAGGAGGAAATTGGAAGAGATGAATGTCCGGGATAGATTGCTGAAGAAGGATGACAAAGCAGTTGTCATAAATAATAATCAGGAAGAAATTGACAGATGCAGAAAACAGAGGCAAGAAATCGTTCTTTTTGAATTCCTTCTTTTTGTGATGCTCGTGGAAAGCGTAGCCCCCGGCTCCCACTGCAGCTGTTGCTGCAATCTCCTCCGCAATCTTGTGCCTGTGTGTGCGTTCTCTGGATCCTTCTTTGCTTTATGTTTTTCGTACTGCACACCAAATAAGAGAATTAGTACTCCCATTAAAGCTATAAACAGATAAATATATCTATTCGGTTTGTCTAGGTTATCGACTCTTGCAAATTACAGGAATTCGGATTTTACAGAACGATTCATACCTTCAAAATTTTAAAATAGACCATGTCACCCCTAAATTTAGAATTAAAGAATAAGAGAGAGATATATATAGTACCAGTGCAAACGTTCCGCCAGCGACTGCTCCGAGTTGCCCTAAATGCTCCATTCGCTTATGGTGCTTCTCCTCCTTCATCGCCTTCTCGTACGGCGTGGCCTCTGAGTTAGTGTTCTGGTTCTTCTGATGGTGGAAGTGATGGTGCTGCTCGTGTTTATTCTCAGACATCCTTTCCGAAATTTCAATTACAACGGATGGAAAGGAAATTCAAAGAGCCCTATACACCCTTAGAATAATGAAAACAGAATTGAATAATTAAATCCCGATGGGATGGAAGGAAATGCAGGGATTGATTTTTACTCAGATTGCTTAGCAGATTAGATTACATGAAGTAATGGAAGGGAATTAGTGCTGTATATATAGCCAGAGTTGAATATTCAACAACACACAATACCGTGTGTAAACCGCGCTTACGCGTAACAGAGTAGTGCGCAGTTTCCAAATGGCCGGTGCGACCGCATTGTCCTAAATCCAAAAGAAGAGACTGAGGAGGAAGGTACGTTTGAAGGTAATTTGACATCGTGAAGTAACGAATGGAAAGCGCGTCTGGGCAGTTTCCAGAAGCTGCGGCGACCCCATAGTCTGTCCTTATCCGAAAGTGAATACTGAGAAATATGGCATTTCGAATTAATGAATATTAACTAGATCAGAATAACTGGTCCATGCTACGCTGACTACTGTTAACCCAAATAAAGTTTGTTACGTAAACATAGTTTAACGTAGACCGATAAAATTCATTCGAATGATATCATTTTAAATTCCATACTTTTTATTAATAATTTCTTTTAACAAAACTGGTGATCTTTTTATATTTTAATTTAAATTATAAAGGTCGATGCAACCATAAAATTGTGAGATTGAAAACGGTTCCAGGATTTTAATATAATCTGACAAATGAAATTTTATTTTTTAATATATATTTAATGGTACAAATAATATATATTGGGATAAACCCAAATTCCAAGTGCAACATAGTGATTAAAAAACCATGGGAAAGTAACCAGACGTGATTTAGCAGCGTACACATGGAAATGGACATGGACTAATAAAGTGTGCGCATTCCAATACAGATGAAGTTTAATACATCCTTGAAAAGGTGTTTATGAGATTTATGTTATGATGTTGAAATATATAAAAAAAAAATTGTTTATATTTGAAATAGTAAAAAAAGAATTTGTTTATATTTGAAATAGTAAAAGATGAGTGATAAATTATGGTAAATAAGTTAATTATTTTACATATTTATTGTTAATAAGCATATTTATTAGTAATTGTATTAAATATTGTAAAGGAAACCCTGCAAGGCAATAAAGTATAGTACTAATTTATATTTTATTGTTAAAGACTTTGTCTGATTATGTTAATATGAATGTTTTATAAATAAGATCAGATTGCTTTTTAACACTTATCTCTTTGGTGTATGTTTATTTTTACAATATTTAAATTAGACTTCTACCAAATTATATATATTTTTTAGTGCATTTACATTTTAAAAAAACAAAAAAATATGAAACATGAGAAAGGAAATAGAAATAGAAAAAAAATATTAAATATGAAATAAAAAAAGAAAGAAAATATTAAATATGCACAGGGGAGAATAAATAAAAAGAAGCACTTTAAGTTAAAGGCAGAGCATAAAGAAGACAAAAAGAAAGTTTTTGCTGAAAAAAAACCCAAAAGATAAAATATGAAACAAAACCATTTAAGAAAAAAAACCCAAAAGATAAAATATGAAACAAAACCATTTAAGATGAGTGAAATACAATTAATCGTAATATAAATTAAATAAAAGTAATTTTTTTTAAGAAACTACTTCCAATATTGTGCATTCCAAATTCCTATTTTGAATCATCAATAATAATTCATAATTCATGACCAACCCTAACAAATATTTCAACAGAATGTATTACACAGAATAGAGATTTAAATCAATAAATCAATTATTTATAAAACAAATAACTTTGCTGGCTACAAGACATTTGCTGGTTTGCTGGTGGTTACAGGACATTTCCCCTGCTTCCCCTCCCTCAGATACATGGAGGGAAAGTAGTGGTGAATGAATTTGGTTTTATTAAAATATACTTGCACTTTAGCATCAACATTCCATACCAAATCTAAAGAACATAGATTTTAGGATCATAAGTCTACAGTTACTCTTGTTGTTGCAACCTTCGTAAAGTAACATAGATTTTAGGATCATAAGTCTACAGTTATTCTTGTTGTTGCAACCGTCGTTAAAATGTTTTGTATTATCATAATACCATCCATGCTTTGAATTATCATACTTTTACAGTTGATGTTAAAGTTAATTTAAGTAGCCAAGTTATTGTTATAATGCTTTGTATTATCAGAATACCGTCCGTGCTTTGAATTATCATACTTTTAAAGTTGATGTTAAATTTAATTGAAATTGCCGAGTTATATTTTGGTTCCGTAACTATATTTTTCTCCATTTTGTTTTTCTGCTATTGTTTTGAAATGTCGTGAAAAACAGAGAAAGAAATCCTTTTATTTCAAATCAACTGCAAGCCTGTTGTTCACAACAGAAGGTCCTAACAAACCTTAAGGTCCCACAAAACGTTGTGATGCTGAAGATCTGTGTTGGTAAATACAAGGCATTTGTTCACATGAAGCATTTTGCGAGCACAGTGGTTTCAATGTTCAGACATCGTTGTCTGTAATGCTATGAACATTTTTTCCAAACAAAACATGTATGTTTTGACAGAAAACACCACATGTCATTGATTGATGTTGTATCTCAGAAACTGATTTTCCTCCACCGGCACAGGATGATTTTTCTCCACCCGGACATGATGCATTATGAGGATTAAAACCCACGAAGAAATCAGGTACTGATTGTGATTGCAATGCTCTAACATTTGGTGACTGGGAAAACTGGGGCAACGAATAGATCCTTGATCTTGGAAACTAATTTGGGCCACCCCACACATTGCATTATGATGAGCATTAAAACCCACCAAAAGAAATGTGGTACAGTAACTACTTTTCTCTATAATTAATTGGTGGTAAGATTAAATGGCCAAAAATTATGCAATCATCTAAATATTATATCTAATAATGTAGATCAGTAGACTATGGCAGTAGGAAAGTTGTTTTCAAATAAAGACATTACTTTGAAGGTAAATTTAAACCTTTAATTTGTGTATATTATTATGAATATTCTAAAATATTTTATAAGAGTTAAATCTCTATTATTCATTTAATAATTATTTATAATTAAATTAATTTTAAGAATTTTATTTCAAGATAAAATACATTTAAAGTAATAAGAAATAATAATTTCATCCAAATTTTCAAATAATAAATAAAAACAGAAAATCTTTAAACTCCCCACACAAAGCATCCCTTATTACTCTAGTAAAGACGTTTTAGAGGACATTGTTGTCACTTCATAATTGATCTGTGTCCCCTAAAATCTGTGAAAATAAAAAAAATCATAATACTAACCGATGAGCTTATAGGGGAGACATTTATTCTCATGCATTCAAGTTTTATAAAAAAATATTAATTAACAATACTCCTAAAAAAAACTTAACTCTTTTTCCCAATTGATTTTCCATGTAATAAATATGAGGACAATGGTTTGAATTGCAGTTCCACAGATCATTTCGGTCTAAATCCCCTGCAACCAGGATTATAAACAATGTAACACTACCAATAATATTTGCATCCATCAAAACTGATAAAACAATAATTCCCATAATAAAGTGTACTCACCATTATACTTAAATGAAACATATCAGGCCAAATGGAAGACCAATTAAACATTAGCATATAATTTTTACATAAGTGCATATAATTTTTACATAAGCAAAAATATGATATTTTCCTAATCCAACAACCGCACCTGATTGGAAATAGAAATACAAGTTTAGAAATCAATAACAAAACCTCTAAGACTATAAATTAATTAAAAAACTAAGACTCTAAATCTCATAACATTTGAGAAAAATTCATAAGAAATGGAGATTTGAAGAGCTTATGATATGTAGTTTACCAACAAGAACTAGTTGTACACTGTTGAAGATGATTGTGCATGCTAAAAAGATGGCCAATTTGGCAACAACCTCTTGTACCACAGTGTTGTTTGTAAACAAATAACTGAAATCACTGTGGAAAACCAGAACAAGAATCGAAAACATAATTCCTATAATAGAGGAACAAGCTATAGAGACAAGTATAGAAAATTTTGCTCCACGAGGATTATGGGCTACAAGTTGGTTGGCAACCATCACATTGCATCCAACAATTCAAGGGAACATAAGGGTGCTCTTCAATAGATGTTGGGGCTTCGATTGCATCACCCTTGACTATAAAGGTGTAGTTTAAATTTTTTAAGGAATTACCTAGTTGCAACAAGAAAGCCAAGCGGTATAGACAACTCCCAGTCATTGATGTTCAAGATTTAAGGTATTCAAACACCATATAATTTAACTTGAATGCAAGCTCTTACTTTGTAACAGATAAATTAACCACTATAATTTCATTCACTTGACAAATTGTGATTGTCTTTTTCTTTTCATTAAAACATGAAAAGTGACTACTTGTGTCAAAAACTGCAGAGGCTTGGAATGGAGCTTTGTGGCTCCTCTCAAGCAATGTGTGGTTTGGCATAGCATGTTGAGATTCAACAATATGATGAGCTTAGTGAAAAGAGTCACCTTCACTAAGTGGGCTTGCAGGCTATTTTTGGTGCAAGTCTATTTTTAGACTATGTTTGTTTTTAGACATGATGATCATATTTCAGAAGTTGCAGGATGCTATTTGTGGATGGTTGATCAAGTTGGAAAAATAGATGAAATTCTATTTTTAGAATATTGGGTGAAGTCTATTTATAGATCGTCAATCTAAAAATACATGCATGTTAATTATTATTAGCTCTTAATAATAATTTTACTCTAAACAACAACTTATTCTCTTGGAGCACTTTAGTTTAGTGCACAGGTATGGCAAAATAGCTGACAAAAGGAATTACGCAATTCCTAAGGGTTTACTGGAGCTAATGCATGGAGGAATTAGTTAGAACTCAAGTGGTAGAGTTATCACATAGTTGGAAGAAGTAGTTATGGAGTTGTATTTAGTTTAATTCAGTTAGACTCAGTTGAGCTATTTGTATCTAGTCTAGCTGATTGATACACTAGTGAGAGTGGAGTGAATTAATTAGTTAATTAATTCACAAATAATAACTCATTAATCAACTGAACAATACATCAGTTAACTATATTGCATGGCAGTTTCAGTGGAGACTAGTGGAGAGATAGGTGAAAGGGCAAGATAGATTATATGTTGTGACTATACTGATGCATTGATTGCATCACACACTCAGTGGAGATGCCAATGAGGATTGCGCAGTAAAGGATGGAGTAATTTGAATTCATTCAGAGCTATTCTTCAGCAGAGATTGCGCAGTGGAGGCAGGCTATCAAGTGGCATAGAGCGGTGCATGGATTTGCAAGATTGTGCCTGATTAATGTATGACGATTGTACTATACTGAGGGCTTTTGATAAGCTTTGTATTTTTTTATGAGATTGTCATATGATCTCCGGTTACATAATATATATTTGGGTTTTTCAGCTTCAAGCTTTCCCGGTTAAAAGTTTTGTTATGTGCGATTGATAATTTTTGTTTATGCTTCACATGTATGTGCAATTAATTTTTCCGCAAAAGATTAATAGGTGGAATAGATTCAGTATCTTGCATAAAGTTAAATAGTGTGAGATCAGGTGGATCTTGGACATATGCATGCTTAGTACATATAATTTCTTCATAGCAAACTATGATTGGAATTGAACTCTGAAACCCCTCTGAAGCCAATATGTGGCTTGCCATAACAGATTGTGATGGTTTCATTTTGTATACATATTTCATTCTGAATACTGGTTGGATTCATGATGTGGATTGCTACCTCTGCTGACACTAATATACATGCCCAGTTCATACTATACACTGATTTGATTCCGCAGCATAGATTACTCCTCCATCTCTTTTCACAGGTAAGGCTAATGGTTTTCTATCTATCATATAAAAATGAAATAAAGATATCTAAAGCCAATTTTCTTACCAAATAGTGAGTGAATTAACAACAACTTCAGTGTTATTTATTCGCCGTGTTAGTAGAACTAAAATTCTGTAATATCAAATCTCCAAGTTGTTGATAACAATGGAAAATGTTAGAAATCCCAATTCATAGTGAATAATGGTTTTGCAATTGGTAAATAGGGATTTCCTAAGATAATCTAATCATATAAACACGTCATTAAAGGTATGTGCTAGCTTCTCTTTCTGTTGTAAAGTGGAGAGGGTTTAGTGGAGTTTGTGCAAAATAGTGAGTGGGTATTCATTGGATGAAGTGGACAAGAGGATCGAGACAGAGGACCAAGAAGAGAGATAGGTAATAGATCATAGAATGGAAAATGTTAGATCTAATGAATGGCTAGTAGTGATAAGATGAGATTGAAGAGAAATCCATGTAATTGTAAATTTTTTTATTTATCGACAACATATGCAATAGATATCTTTAGAAATGGCCAAATTTCACAAAAAGCTTCCCTTGAAAATCCATTCCATGTGAGTGGACACCCTCCAAAGGTAACATACAGGAATTGGATAATTGTAGTTATCCACAACCCAATGTCTAGTGAGACAAGTGCCCCGTGGAGGTCCATATTCCACTTCAAGACAAAGATCCAATTTAACAGAACGAAGATTATTGTTCCAACCACAACTGACCATGTTATGATACTGTTCCTTCTCTGTGCAAGTAAATATCTCAGAATGGAAAAATAGAATGGAAATGAAAAGTGAAGAAGAATGCACCATAGTGCTACCCTCCCTAATAGTTGAGAGACATCCTCAGACTGTCCTAGGATCCTGAGAATAGGGGTTGTAAATAGAAACAGGGGAAGAAGAAGCATTGTGAATCCCAAGAGTATAATCCAGCAACTTTGAAGATAAATTCCAAGCATATGGTGCTTATTTGCGCCAACAGCTTGCCCAAAAATAGTCCTAAGCACATAACCCATTCCTATATGTTAAAGAATAGTTAAAAAATAGAAACTTAGATGTCCCTAAAAAATTTTAAATATAAAATTTTAGAAGTTAAAATTAAAAAATGAGATTAGAACCATACTCACCAAGATGCCAAAATTGAACCCTACAATTAGACCAACCACCAAAGAAAAGGCTGCAAGTTCCAAATCACCGATGTGCCTAATGAATGCCTGTATAATCACGGTTAATCCGGAGGATGCTACTGAACTGCCGATAGTTGCCACTGCAATGCCCCATATGGCTTTTGACTCCAGCCAAAATGATCCTCTGCTGCTAGAGGTAACTAAAGCTGGTGAGAAATCCTCCCCACTTCTATAATCGTTTTCATTTTGGATGAGGGCGCTACAGAGCTGCCCTTAACGAATAGATCCTCGATCCCAGAAACTATTTTTCAGATACCCAGACACAGTGGATTAGGATGAGCATTAAAACCCACCAAAAGAAATCTGGTACAGTAACTACCTTTCCGTGTAGTTAATTGCTGGTAGGATCTAATGGCTAAAAATTATTCAATCATCTAACATTAGATCTAATGGTGTAGATCAATACACACTGGTAGCTAGGATAGTTGTTTTAAAATAAAGATGCCTTACAAAAGGTTATTGGGGATTTTACTATGGAAAAAGGAGGAAAAGATGATAATTAAGCTCTAAGTGAAGCTTTTAGATTTATAGGTCATGACTAGGGTTTTGAGTAAAAAGACAATCATAATCTAAGTGAAATATTGTTGGTCATATAATTCTTTGGATAGTGTTGATTGGTCTCAAGGCCTTAAAAATGAGGTTTTTCACACGAGGGATAGGTTTTGGGGATTTCTCTATTGTAAAAAGAAGGAAAACATGGGAATTAAGCTCTTAAGTGAAGCTTTTAGGACTTATAAGTCATAAGTAGGGTTTTGAGCTATCACATGGGACTTTTAAAATGGTATTGATTGTCTAAGTGAAATATTGTTTGTCATATAATTCCTTGAATAGTGTTGATTGGTCTCAAGGCCTAAGAATTGACTATAGGAAAAATATAAAGTCTTTTGGGCCTAAGTGAAGTTTCTAGGGACCATAGACAACAAATAAATTTGGAAACACCAAATAATGAAAGAGTATCCTTGAAGTGGGATATGAGTTTCTATATAAAAATCTATCCACTACTATAAATGAAGACAAACAAAAATAAATATATCCAAAATTGATATAAACATTTTAAGTGAATCTTTATTGTACAGGGAGATATTGGTGTAATAAAGTGCTTTTGTACAATACAAATAGATTCAAAGGCCTTATTGAATAAAATAGACTTTGACAGATATTGATGTAACAAAGTGCTTTTGTGCAATACAAATAGATTCAAAGGCCTTACCGATTAAAATAGACTTTGACTTTTTAAACTTTTAATTTGTATATTGATATGTTTTATGTTTTTGTAGACTTTGACTTTTTAAACTTTTAATTTGTATATTGATATGTTTTATGTTTTTGGGGGTAAAACTATTGTTATTAAAATTAAATTTATGTGTTTGAGTAGCATAACAGAGTACTGCACAATTTCCAAATGGCCATATACTTGTCTTAGACTCCGTTATAAGTAGCATAACATAGTACTGCGCAATTTCCAAATGGACAGTGCGCCAGCATGATCTGTCGTAATCCAAAAGAAGAGACAGATGAGGAAGGACCTATGTTTGAAGGTAATTTGACATCGTGAAGTAACGAATGGAAAGCTCGTTCTTGCAGTTTCCAGAAGCTGCGGCGACCCCATAGTGTGATATGTTCGATTGGAGGAGTAATATGACATTCCAAAGTAACAAATATTAATTATTAATAAATTAAATCGTCATATTGATCATGTTAACGTCATGAATGACCACGGGTTAATTGAGAAGAATCACATAGTCTAAAGAGGCAGCGAAATGACCCAGAATTTGGCAATGATTTTCAGAAAATTTGGCAAAGATTTGACTAGAATCTTGTTTACAGTTGTTAAAATTTATTATTGTGAGCGCTTTAAAGGTTTTTGATAGTGCTGAATCCATTTCCACTATCAAAAATGTATTCCAAATATTCCAACTACCTGATTTTTTGAATTTTAGTTTACTGGATTCGGGCAGTTTCCCTGGCTATTTCACTGCCTGGGTCAACAACTCCGAGAAGAATAACTGGTCCATGGTCGATAAATTTTTCTTTCAAATAATAATATTTTAAAAAGGTGCTGTCTACGACTCCAAGGATTTGTTGGATTTACATAAACAGAATTTCAAAAAATTATGAAGTTGGAGTGTTTGAATATTTTTTTTTATATTTATTACTATTTTTTTATTTTTATTGTGGAAATGGATTTAGCACCATCAAAAATTCCTGGAGCACCCAAAATACTGAAATATCACAGCTATAATCTAGATTTTCAAAGATTTCTACCAGAATTTTTGAGATTCTCACTAAAATTTATGCATTATTTTGTAGGTTTTTATAACTTTTTTATTATTAAAATTAAACTTTTGTGTTTAAGGGACCTTCCAATAGTCTTTTTTTTCTCTCTCTTTTTTGGGTTTATTTAAGAGTATTTTTAAAATGAAAAGTTGTTTCTTCTTTTATTTTTCTTCAAGATTGAATTTTAGGCCCTCTTTTTATATATATTCAAATTTTATCTAAATATCATTATTTTTTCCTGTAAATTAGAAAAAAGAATAAAGTATGTTGGAAACCTAATATTTGAGGATTTGATTATTTTTGCTTGTAAATTAGAAAAACTAATGAAATATGTTGGAAACCTAATACTTGGGAATTTGATGTATATTTTCTACGTATGAAAATATGGTAAATAAGAATAGTTAGAATAGGAATTGGCCTTTGAATATGATGGTTTCTTTTGTAAATTTATAAGCCTATTCACATTGACACAATTGAATCCAATTCAGCACTTATCCAACATCACGGCATCAGAGCACAAGTTTTATGTTCATCTTCTCTACTTAGTAACTCCTTATTCATTCTATTCTATTAGTTTTAACATCTTTGTTAGAGTTGAGCAATTTTCTATATTTTCTCATATGTCCCTTGTCCCTCATGAAAACCTACTCCATTGTCCCTATGTCTATGAAATAGTGCACGAGAAACACTTGTCGTTTGTTTGGTGGTTGTTGGAACCAAAGAATTTTGAGGGAACCCTCCTCTTCACTTCATATATGAGAAACAATTTGAAATGTTTTTTTCTATTAACTTTTTTTTTTTGTCATGGTTGCTGGAAGCAAAGTTTGTGTTCATTGTTACTATGCTTTCTCCCTCTCTCAGTCTATCTATTAACATAGAAAACATCAATATATTGACTTGAAATCACTTGAGACATAAAAAATATCACAGTGAATTAGTTACTCCCTTCATCTTCATTTTACTGGCCTCTACATTCTTTGATAAATTTAAAAGAAATCTTATTTTTATTGATGATGAGCATTGTAAAGAGTTTGAGAATTTGTGCCTTTGTTTAAGACATTTTTATATTTGTTTAAGCCATTTGGGAACCTTGAAAGAGATCTTCTCTACTTAATTCTGCAATATTAGTCTTTGGATGAGACTGTTTGAAGGAAAATGATGTGCATTTATTCAAAGAAGAGATCGAGGAGTTTGTAACACTAAGGCATCTAATATAATTTATTGAAATTTTCAAATAAGAAATAATTACAATTGTATTTTTCAAATTGTCATTTCAAATTGTCATTTCAATGTTGAATGTGTACTAAAATTAAATGTAGCATCAACTTTCTAAGTTTATTTATCTTTTAGTATTTCTTTATTAAAGTTTTTAAAATTTTGGTAAATAATTATTAAAATATAAATTTGAGTTATTACAATTGTAATATAATAAAGAAAGGTTTTTCAAAAAAAAAATCAAAATACTAAATTTATTTATTTATTCAAATTACAATTTAACATAAAAAAAATTACAACTCTATCTATCATTATATAGCCAAATTCTAATATTATTAAAAAAAAATTGTAATTAGTTATTGACAATAAGACAAGTATTTATAATAATAATTATTAAATATACAAAACATAAACTCAAATATTTTCATCTATTTATAAAAATTGTAGATGAGGCATAAGGGGGTACATTGGATAAGTCTGCAAACAAGAGTAAATAATTAGCAGTTCTGAGTTGATATATTAAACCTTGAGAGTTGAGTTTGTTAAAAAATTACAAAGTGATGCCAAATATGAGACAAAAAATTGATTAGAATTAGGGAAAATTAATAAGTGCACCTCTCACATTTAGATCTTACAAAAAGAAGGGAGTTCGTGGAAAAATTACTTGTCATGTAGAGGAGTTGAATGGTTTAGAATTTTTATAGGATCATTGTTATATAGTTGAAGCGATTGTAGGATAGAAGGGGATCCTATAACATGTCAAATTGATATTTTAAATGCAAATGTCTTGTTAGCCACGATTCCCCGATGAGTCTGTTACACCTTGAAATTATTATAGATCAAGAATTTTCTACATAAAAGCTTCCACCTCAAAGTGGAATTTGTGGATGAGTTTTCCATGAGAGCATAGCTGAGAATGATATTGGCATAGCTCAATTTAACCCATAATGGAGGGTGTTGGGATATGGAAGTGGTATCCTTTTTCATTCATTTCTCATCCTTTATTTACCCTTTTGACTCCCAAGACCATATTTTATCACTGTAATAGGCACTATCAACCTAAACATGTATCTTTTTATATGAAATCCTTATGATATAATTATACTTGTAATTTCACATGATAAATACTGCTTTTCACTATTTTTATCACAAAACCAACAAATGGGATATTTGACAGTATATGGTCTCTTGAAATGTTGTTACAAGAATACACTTTCAAAATTTTCCTCTCCAATGATGGGTTAAGGACTCATTAAATGTTGTTGATAAACGTGAGACTTATTTTGGATCCATCACTATTATTTAATTAGTAATGGAGACCAATGTGGAAATTTATTTAGTCAAATTCAATTCAGCCACCAATGGATGTATTCATGGATAATGTAGTTGAAGTAGTTAGGATTTTCCATAGATGAATTATTGTAATTTGGAAAATTTGTTAGAGCTTTGTCCCAACCATGGGATATGTTATTAAAATTTTAATATGTATTATAGATCTAGATCACATGAGAATTGAGAGATTCTCGTGATGATCTTATCTTTTTATTATGAAATGCTAATGCACTCTCTTCCCTCGAGTAGATATACATAGAAATAATACATGGGAGAGAGAGAAAGCACTAGAATTGTAATCATGCATGTTTTATTAATTCAAATATCAATCATTCATGGTGATATACATTTATGTTAATTAGTGTATGTGTTATGTAGTGTACCATCCCCTGCTTAGAAGGAAGGGCCCTCCTTCTTAGTAAGGATTATGGGTTAGGAAGGTATTGTAGAAATTTGATTTATTTTCTCTCAGTTGTGATTGATTTATAATTTTTTTTAGTATTACTATTAATCTTGCTCATGCTTTAATGATTGTATATTTCCAACCTCTATACCGTGTGACATCATATGTCCTAGATTGATCCCTTTGCTAGCGTCACAATTATTTAATCCTTTTTATAGTTTGGTGGTGTGTTTATTTTATTTGAATGTGTGTTTTGATATTTGCTTGAGTAAATGGTTTCTAGGAGTGTTTTTTATTTCTGAATAAGGGTGATTGTGTGTGTTAAGTCCCTATATTAATAGTGTAGTCCCTTATTATGTTAGTTTAGGCCCCCTTATTTTTATTGTTGTACCCCTGTAACCTCCATATTGTTTTTTTTTTTTTTTCTGAATTAGACTAATTCTATTAAGCAAAATATGGTACAACTGAAAGTACAATCAAGAGAGACAAAAACACGGCCAACCGGAAATGATAAAATATCAACATCGGTCCCCGGAAAGAAAGAAGAGACAAGCAAGGAGCAGCATCAAGCGACTAGAAGGCAGGAAGGAACCGACTCCTACCCAGAGTTGGTAGATTTTTCCACACGAAATTTCTTCCCTTTATTTTTGTTGACTTTAACCCAACCATTCTCGTGAGTAAGTGTTGTGACAATTTGAAGACTGGAGTTCTCCAAAGGAAGGGCCTCCTTATCTGAATCAAAGGAGGCGGACTCATGATTACGCTTCTGAGTGACGGTATTATAAGGGGGATGCTCGGGTGCATCGGTGGACAAGTTCTTAGTCTGAGGAGCAGGGTCTAATTCTGCATCACTTCCGTCATCATCAGAGCTCGAGGAAGTGGAATCTACAGCAGGCGGCGGAAAACAGGGAGTCCATTTTTTGGGGTTGGACTTTGTGTTGTTTCCTTTTGTCTTTTTTCCTTCTAGAGAGGGGCAGGAGATCTGCAGATGCCCTGTTTCATGACAATGGCGGCAACGGAATGCAGTGTTCTCGTAGTCTAAGATCTGAGTCCAAACCAAGTCGCCGACCTTGATGTTGATTTGATCAGGCAAGCCTTTGCTGATGTCAACCTCCACACATATTCTGGCATATGCGTAGAGGCTCTGAAGTGCCCTTTCGAGATCTACTGTGATAAAGCATCCCAAGGTATCGCCCAAGCTTCTGAACACTGGCAGATGCCATAGATGAACAGGTAAGTTGGGAAGCCTGACCCAAACAGGAGTCTTGGTGATGGTAGCTGTAGCAGGGTCGAAATCTGGGAACCATGGGGTTAGAAAGAGCCCAGCATTTCCATAAAACCAGGGACCTTCCCGTAAGGCCTGTTCATAATGTTTTGAATGATCAAACAATACTATGAAGAATCCTCGTGAGCAGCAGCTTACCAGGCATTTGCTTGTCCAGTTTTCGTGGATCCAATCAAAGAGATCCTTGGTTCGCGGCCAAAGTCCATTAAATCTGCCAATGATAGCTCTATCTGCATATTTCTGAAGATCTTCTGCGAGATCTGGATGAGAGATCTCAACAGAAGGTACTTCATCCAACTTGTCTACTAGAAAAGGCTGGGTTTGGGGGGCTACAGGGGGTTTGGGTTTCTGAGAATGAACAACATCTTTGTAAGAGAAGGTGGGGGATGAAGAAGATTGTCCAGCCGCACCTCCTCTCAAACGAAGGGTAAACACAATTGAGTAATTTCTGTAAATGTTGTAAGCAGAGAGGGGAAGAGGATCCTCAAGATGTTTACCTTGGAATAGAAGTCTTTGGTATGTGAAGGTAATCCCAGTCCATCGTTCCAGATTGAGCTTCAGAGTCTGTATCAGGTCTGAAAGAGAAACCCAAAGAAGAATAATTTTGCTGCAGAGCATCCGGAGTTGAATCTGAAAAGAGGCTTGGCGCTTTTTAAAGGCCGGATCTGCGCTACAATAAAGGGCGTTGCTTCCTTTGTAGTTAGGGTTGTTTCCCTTGAAGCTGGGGCTTGGCTGACTAGTGAACTCTGTGGTAGCTCTCTGAAACAATGGACTGTAGGGGAGTAGGGGCTGGCTAGAAAAATCGTGGCCTTGCTCCAAGACAGAAATTGCGCGAGGGTTCCAAGCTATGTCGAGCTGGATCCATGAGTAGTTGGGATGCAAGGTAGCTCTAGAACCCGCGAAGAATGATTTGTTGCCTGTCAAAGCATTCAAAAAGTCCAAAAAAATGGCGGCCTGTAGAAGTCCCTCGAGGCCGAGCGCCGTCCTCATCCTCTCAGCGAATCTGCCTACGATCTGCCGCAGAGGAGGGTCCGCCGCCATAGCTGCTGCAGTGCTAGCGCAGCAAGCTAGTGGCCCAACCCATGCATGTTTCTCTTTTTTTCCCTGCGCAGGTCTGCATGCGGTCTTAATCGCCAGGTTAGGCTTGAATGGAGTCGGGGCCCCTCTGAAGCACGCGTCTCCATCTTCTGCAGGGCCGAGCCGAGGCCAGTCGACAGCAGAAGGAAGGGAGGCGACGGCAAAGCGATTAGGGTTCATTTTTCGGATGGACAATGTCTTGGGTTTATAATATTAATATTCTCTTACCCTAACCTCCATATTGTTATTATTGTGCCCTTACACTATTATTGTTAGGTCGGCTAGGATTACATTGTGGCCCCACTGGGATTACATTGTGACCCCATGGAATCCTATATATAGAAAGGAGGTTTTGTCATTTGTATCATCCAAGAATTGTTCATGTAATGTATTGGAGGTTGCCCCATCGAAGTGGCTTATTTCTAAGGCATTGATATCTATTTTCCTCTATTTTTGGATCTTGTTTCACAACATTTGGTACTAGAGATTTGGATTCTAGGGTTTCTCTACTCCAAACAAGTCATCGTGGCATTTTCACTATAATTTTTCTTCTACGAAGGTTCACAAGCTGATATTTTTAGAGTGCCAAGCCTAGCTCTTGAGGAACATCATCGCAAAATTTGAGAGCTTGGTTTGTAATATTTTCGGATATATGGTCTATGGAATTTAGGTCTTTTGCAGGCTCCCGAATTTCATCTCAAAGAGGTGATCATGGTAAAATCTTCATAACTCTCACTCTGAGCATCGAATTTGAATTATGTAAAAAGTGACCACAAGTACACATACTGCAGTTTCATCTCTATCAATTTCAGAGCCAAAGGAGGAAACATTGACACGTGGCAAGTCGTATAATTTTGCTCTACTGAACTAGTCCATAATTAGGTCATCGTAGGAGATTGGGCACAACTTTGTCTTTAAGAATCCAAATCAGGTCAGACCCATGGCATTTGAAAGAGAATTCATAAGGCTACCCTAGTAACAAATTTGAGATATTGAAGATCCGAAATGACAGAGATAATTCAGTTTCAATATCGAGATCCTCGAAAGAAAGAAAAAGGTGTGTATTTGGTTTTTAAAATTTCATAACGTTTGTTTGAAAAAGGAGTTTGAAGTGATTCCAAGGGAATATTTTAGAATTTTTTTTAGTATTGGGTTCTATCATGCCTCAAAAAAATAATTTCATACCCATTAAGCCCTCAAAATGCTATACTATGATGCATGAAGAGGAAGAATTGCAGTATGAGATATCAAAATTACTGTACTAAGTGCAACAATTTTCGATCCTAAGAAGAGCAACCGAAGATGACATAGATGGTTTAAAAGAAGAAATGGAGGCTAAGTTGGATGGTTTGAAGGATCAAATAATAGCTAATATGGATGATAAATTAGTGGAAGATCAAATCGAGCATCAACAACAATTTCTCCAACTCTCAAAGGATAACCTAACTTTAGTGCAAAATCTAATGAAACAAGAAGAAGATAAACTTCACATCGAAAGAAGTTCTGAAGCAATCACAGAAACAAGAACTTGACAAGTACGATCAATTTTAGAGTACCTCGGTAAGTGGAAGAACTTTCATGTAGAAGATTCCACATGGGAGGATAAGAATTTTATACAAAAGCATCAAGAAATATCAAGCGTTGAGGACAACACTTGTTTGAAGGAGAGGGGCATGTGAAGTCCCTATATTAATAGTGTAGTCCCTTATAATGTTAGTGTAGCCACCCTTGATGTTATTGTTGTACCCCTGTAACCCCCATATTGTTATTATTGTGCCCTTACATTATTATTGTTAGGTCGGCTAGGATTACATTGTGGCCCCATTTGTATCATCCAAAAATTGTTCATTCATGTAATGTATTGGAGGTTTCCCCCTCGAAGTGGCTTATTTCTAAGGCGTTGATATCTTTTTTCTTCTATTTTTGGAGCTAGTTTCACAACAATGTGACATAGTGGTTTATTATGCAATGTGTGTTTATTTCCAAAAAGTATGAATGAGATTTGAGAGTGTAACATCTAAAGCATTGGATTGTTGAGATTTTTATTATAATTATTGGATTTGATATTAATTCGCACTATTCACCATTTTTCCTTGCATACACTTTGCATAGTAGCCTTGACATAAAAATGCCTACACATGTTGATAATTAATGTGAGATTTAAATATGTTGCTCTACATTAAAAGAAGAATTGTTCCACCCAACATTTTCATGTTGTTGTTTGGGAAGGCTATGAGGCGTTCATATGTGTTAGTGGTTTATCTACATGAATTTATTGATCATGTGGTATATTTGTTCCTAACTGAGGTTTTCGGGAAGTAAGAAGGGAGGTAAGAACCTGTGCATTGCTTCAACATACCAAAGTGGGCTCAACCTCATAAGAATTAAGACACATATGACTGGATTACATGATTATTGAAGAAGAAAATTATGGTGTGCCCAAAGAGACTTATAATTTAGGTGGAAAAGCAAGATTTAGGAAGAATAAGAATCAAGACTTGGGAAGAGTAACTTACATACACAAGATAATTTCAAAATTTGAAGCATAATCCTCCACTCAAGGAAAGGTGACCAAGAAGAAGGAGTTCGGAAAAGCTACTTGAGGGAGGCCAACATCTCCTAAGAAATATGTGTTGGGTGCACATATCAAGGAGACAGAGTTCTTAGAACCTTTTGATCTCAAAAACCAGTCAAAGAGTCTCCAAACCCTCTGTATCAACAAAGGGAGAGAATCAATATTTGAAAGAATGATATAGGGATACATATGAACATGATTTGGAATTGTACCCGAAAGAAATATTACTTGATCAATATACCTTGGGATTTTGTAGTGTAGTGAAATAACTTGTTGATACAAAGGGTATTGAAAATTCATTAGGACCACCTAAACCATCTGAGCAACCTAAACAATTAGAATATCTTGGGAAATCCCCATTACCAAAAAGAGATATATCTATTTCACCAAGGAAGACACCCATAATAGTTGTACGGAAAAAACAAAAAAAATCAAATGGAAGGAATCTTAGTGACTAATTTTTATTCCCCTATTGGGAATCTCCAAGGTCATGCCCCAATCAAATACATTCCTTTGTTTACACTCCCTACATTTCAAGGCATGATTGCTGAAGATCCAGATACATTTATGTTCGAAATTTATGTCATATGTAGAAGTTATTATTACACCACTAATGAACATAAAATAAAATTATTCCCATCTACATTGAAGGGAGAAATACTCAGCTCATTTATAGCACTTAGTAAGGCATCCATTAACTCCTAGGATGAGATGAAGAAATTTTTTTTAGAAAAGTATTAGTATTATTTTCATTCAAAGGATTCATAGGATGAACTATTGATAATGACCTAGAAACCATATGAAAATTTCAAAGAATATGTTTAATTGCATCAATATAATTCATAAATATATTAACATAGAAATATGGATAAGGAAATAGTTAAAAAAATATTTGATTAAAGGAATTATGGATGACTAACTTGACATGATAAAAATTCTCATGAAAGGAGATATATCCAAGGAACCTTATGATGATATTGTTCAAATTTTTAGAAGAAGTTATGAGGACCAACAAGAAATCAGACATTGATGAATGGTACCTCTACCAGGGTTCTAAAGTCAAGTAACAATGTAGCAACACTTGCAGAGATTGGGAATCTCTTAGATAAGTTTATAACTAATACTATGAGCTCGATGGCCTCTCAGTTTGAAGTATTGCAAGCAAAGAAAAAAAAATGGGGTAGACAAATCTCTTGCCATTTTCTACTCTCATTTTAGGAAGAAAAATCCTTTGGGGAAATTCTCACTCAAAATTTGTACTATACGTGAGAGGAACCACGACACAGAACAATTCCCCTCATTACATGGAATCAATAAAATTTAAAAGAAATAAGGGGAGCATGTTGAAGGAGTATATTTTATTGGTACTAAAAAGACTTGGAAACCTCGGCCATCAGGGATAGTGCAACAACCTTTCCCTTCTTTCAATTCTTGTTCAGGTATGTATAATTCCTTAAAAATGCCACAATAGTTTCAATATTTATTATCTCCATGGAATCCCATTAACCCTCATTTCATTCAATAACATACGCCCTTGCAAAAATGGCCTATCCCCTCATGGCCTGAACCTTGACAAGGGCCCATTTACCTTAACTAGATGCCTATAAAATTCCAATGCAACACCAAAAACTACAAAATCCTTCTAATTTACCCACGAGTAGTCCTCTGTTGATGTCCTTAGATATCTATATATCCCAACCCTAACCATAATAATAAGGCAACACAATAGGTTGAAACTCAAATTCTCCTTTCCTAATATTTTTCACCCCTGGAATGCAATGAAATCAAATTATGATCGAGAAGCGTAGTGACCCACATTATTTACCCTATCATAATAGAGAACGAGGAAGCTAAAAAAATATCAGAGGAAGAAAACCCAGCTCAAGGATCTTTAGAAAAGTAGCAGGTTGTAACAACTCATGTTACCATTTTTGAAATATTTGATGAAGTTTCAACAACTAGAACTACCGCCAATACTACTATAACATCCAATATTACTACAATAATATATATTACTTCGGTTGTGAAACCTATAACAAATACTAGAAACGAGACTTATTTGTGCCCTCCTTACCCTAAAATATTAATTGAGTTCAAGGATACCCCTCAAGTTGATTCTAACATCCTAAAGGAACTAAATAGCATACATGTTCATATCCCTTTACTTCAAGCAATACGAGATTTCCTTATTTGTTCCAAAATCATTACGGATCTATGTGTTAAAAATACATGAAGGAAACGTTGGGATCCCCTACTATGCATGTAATTAGGAAATTATTAGAACTAACGTTTGGGAACAATGTACCTTCCAAATATGAATATCCAAGGAACCAAACCGTAGTTGTTTACATTGGTGGAATAACTACTCTAAATAAGTTGATTAATTTAAGAGAAACAATCAACATAATAACTAATGAAAGTGTAGAATTACTTTGGCTTACGAATATGAGACTAGCCCGTACTATTTAGAACTAGTAGATAGGTCTAGGATCCAACATGAATGAATATTGGAGGATACTATTATTTCAGTAGATTCATTATAGTATCGAGCAGATTTTATATTTCTTCACCCGAATACATTCCTAGGAGGACATCGTTTAATTTTAGGCATACCATGGATGGCTGCTAGAGACACCTTTATTAGATGTAGGTCTGGCTGCATGAATATCTCTCATGGTCACACTACCAAGGACCTTTCTCTTTACCCTCTAGTCAAACAAAGTTCTAAATTTGAGAATACTTCATGGTCTGAGTATGACTTGGAAGAATTTGATGCATGTTCAATACTCACTATAGGAAAAGCCTTTTGTTTTGAAAATGAGACAGAAGATGATATAATTAGAAGTTTTATCAATTACCCTTATTCTTTTACACTAACCACATCTTGATTTCTAAGCTTTGTGATACAAAAATCTAATGAGAAAGAAACTCTTGATGATCCTATGACACAAGAAATACCTACTATCCCTAGTCTTAAGGGTGTACCACTAGATATTGAGCTTGGGAAAAAACTAAATATCAAATCTAATTTATCCATTGTGCAAAGAGATAAATTAGTGTTTTTACTCAAAAATAATAAAGAATCCTGCATGTGGGATTATAAAGACATTGTAATATCTCTAGCGTAAGCCACTTCAAAAACTCTCGTAAGATGAGGGTTGTTGAGTGATTAGATATTATTAATTCTTATATTGATATTACATCAAGAATATTATTGTAATTATTAACAATAAGAATATTACAATAATTAATTCTTAATTATTTTATTTAGAAGAATTTATATTCTTCTATATAAAACAATTATATTTCCAAGTTGATATCTTTTATGAGTTTTAGAAATAATGATTTTAATAGTTTTAGAAAATCTATGGTTAAGTGATATTTTTCTCATAAGGAAAAAGAAAATCTACCTTGAAAAGAAAAACATGAGAGATTTATGGAGTTATTTTGTGATTTAGTAAAAATATGATTTATGGAGATATTTATGGGTGATTTATGGAATGCTTTTAGGATTTATAAAATCTATTCCTTTTTATTAATTATATTTATTGTAAGCCTATGAGAAAAATAAAGGGAGGAATGACATAATACATGGATAATGGAGCCAAGACAAAGGAAGAATGGATTCCAAGGATGCATCAAAGATAAGCAACTATGTTCTTTGAAAATTATTGTGTTTTCATATGGTGTATGATAAAATAAGAATTGAATTTATTTACTTGGAAAAGTTCATATGTTAAAGAGTCAAGATTATTTGTTGATAAAACCTTTATGGAATTTTTTTTTCTAAGTTGGACTAAATTATATTAATGTAACATAATGTACAAGGAGAGATAGGCCTCTCGAATCGCTGTACTATACAATTCCGGAGGCATTATATGTCAAAAAAGAAAAATATTGACTACCTGAGATGGGGAAACCAGTCATAATACAACTGCCCTCAGAGGGGAAATTAGCTTCATACAAAAAATAGTTAAGTGTTGTGAAAATATTCAGGAAAGATAGTTTAACATTGAAAATAAACATAGTTGTAAAAAAAGATCTCTCCATGTTAGGTGTAATTTTGTTGAGGCAATGGTTCCTCCACAATGAGGTACCTATAGTCTTCAGAAGAGTCATCTACATATGTCGTTTGATGAGCGACTGGTTCAGGTGTTGTGGAAGTGTGAACAGTGCTTGCATTACCTTTGAAACCTTCTTCACCTGACCATTCTGAGCTACCACTTCCACTACTGCCATTTCCCTTCCTGCTGGAGGACTTGGCACCTGGTTTGATAGGAAGGGCCTCTGACTTACGTGAGATCTAAAGAGGCGCAGAGGCTATGGTGGACTTTCTCTATGTTGTTCTGGAGCTTTGGCCTGCTCTGAAGGATGCCTCTTCCTTGAAGCTGATAGTGATGGTAGCAGTAAGGCAGGGACAATCCAATTCATAGGTGTAGTGGAATTGCGCAGAATTCTCCTTAGGCAGAAGAGGTCGTGTCTCCAAGTGAAAGGACTGCATAGGTTGAGAATCCCTACCCCATCCTCTACCACAACTTGTGGCATGACGTTGAGCCAGATTCTCATGAGGATAAATAGAGCGAGTCGACCGAGAAGCTTGACCTCTGCCTCTACCACGACAAGTGGAGGGATAATGGGAAAAATTCTTCTTGAGGCGGTGAATGAGACTCAGAGTGGATGGATAGAGGGGGATGAGATGCATGAATGCGCTCACTGCCTCGACAGCAACACATTCTATGCCTCCTGGGCTTGTTAGAGCCGTCAGAATCATTTGGGATGCAGTTGAGCAGAGGTGGCAGAATAGAGTGAGCTGAAGGCTGGGAATTCTGAGACCAAGGAGCAGAGTTGAAGTTGCAGTAAAGGATGTGAGTGAAATGGAAACTAGGAGCGAGCATAAGGAAATCGTAAAATATGAATCACCTCCCTGTGTGCATTCGAGAGCTCGTTTCTGAGACCACAAAGGGGAAAATGTAGCGGGAGGGAGATGGCGGAATGATGCATCACAAAGTCATTATTAGGAGGATGCAGCAGAATTGGCATCTGGGCATACTGATGGTGGAGTGTTGCGAGTATTTTGCTGCTATAGATGTTGTCGGACTGAGCCCATGTGTGACCATGTGGCATGGCCATGTGTCACGCATTGGCCTTGACATCTGCCTTCCAGAGTTATACACTCGTATCAGGGAGAAACCTCTATGGAATTTAGTGCATAGAGGAATAAGTATTTACTTCATTGAGTTCTTAGAGTATTTCATGTAATTTGAATTATTAAAGTTTTTTCATGGCTAAATAATTATGTGAATTTCATGAGTTATTGAAAAATAGGTCCATATATGCCTTCATATCTCCAAAGCCATAATATATGTGTATAAACTGAAAGAGGTTTTTGTATATATTCTTTAGTGCTGGAGTTTGTCCAAGGTGGGACATCGGATGTAGTGGAGGAGTATTCCTCTTTCACTGTTATCGCACAGGAGTGGATTCGATCAGAAGATCGAGGGGTTTTGGCAGCCTAGCCCCCTCGCAGGGGGGAGCTCCAATAGATGACAGTGCAAAGGTTCAAACATATGTTTCTTTTGCAAGCATAGAAGGCAGGGGAGGCAGTGATGGCATGATATTTGAAGCATTGGTTTGCTCTGGGTCAGATTCGAGCAAGGACGAGGACAAGTCTGCAAACTCTATGGAAGCAGCCCTTACCTCTACATATTGATTTGGAACAGCCAAAAAGTTTTTTATCGCATGCAAACCTTCGGCATCAGGTAACCCCCAATCATTTTCAGATTTTTATTAAACCCCCCGTGGGAAAATCCCTCTTAGTTTAGGTACAAGAAGACTACACCATTCTACAGCTGAAAAAAAAATATGGGGACTGATGGGGTACTCAGTCCTGATTCAATACTTGGTTAATGAAAACCACTCTCTATAGGATTGAAAATCTCTAAAGGATTATGCTATCAGTGCATAAATGACTATCTCCCTAAACCTTCATCTGAGAGGGGGCGCAGTAAACCAAGGCATAGCTAGATCTGCAGGGATAGAAAAGTGGAAAAAACCCACAAATCAACAACCATCAAACAGGGGCCCATCTTACAAAAAAAATTTACAGGGAAAAAAAGACGTAGGATTATCCCTAGAACAAACAGGAAATACCCCAAGGCCATACATAGTTGAACAGCTTGGACAAAATCCAACACTAAAGATCGATGTCCTAGAAATAGAGGCATACGCCAATACATATGAAGCCCAAGCGTTAATATGCCGGTTTAACTATTTCTGGCCCAAACCAATGGACCTCTTCCATTAGATTTTCACTCAATGGACCACAAAATGTGAAATCCACCTATGTTCCAAACGATTTTTTATTGTCAAATTTAAATCCTCGGAGGCCAGAGATCTTATTATCAGAGAAGCGCCTTGGTTTTGGGGAACCACGGGCCTTTTTATGACCTCATGGTTTCCAGACTTTGATGAAAACACTATGACAGTCTCTAAAATGTCAATATGGGTTAGATTATATAACCTCCCCCTTCATTTCTGGAATGAGCAGGTCTTCGAGGGTATTGGGAATAGGATCGGGCATTATATCAAAACATATATGGAGAGAATAGAGGAAAGGATATATAATTTTGTATAGATTTGCATGGAAGTAGATATAAGCAAAGGATTACCGGAAAATATTATGATGATCTACAAGCATCAAAACTAGCTGTAATCACTACACTATGAAAACAATGCATTTAGATGCAGAATTTGTAGGAACATAGGAAATTTACAAAATACATGTCCAGAGCCCAAGAAAGCAAACAACAAAAAGAAAAATAATGGGAAACAAAAAAAAGGATGGCAATACCCCCCTCTAAAGTCAGAGGATGAAGAGTTAGAAGAAGTTGATGAAACAACTCCTGCGGGGATCAATCAGTCTACACAGGAACCAGAGGTACAAAGGAAGGATACAACAACACACATGGATCTTAAAATTCATCCGAATCACACAGAAGGAATTTAGAGGATACAGGAAATGGAGGGATCAAAAGAAACCATCCATCAAATACTTCAAACTCAGATAAGGACACTCGAACCTAGATAACAGATAATCAGATTGTCCTTGCAACGTGTGTGCCATCTCAGGGAGAGTGGCACAAGGTCGAGAAGAATAAAGGGAGAGGAAAACTTATTTTTTGGAACTACTACCCACATCCTGGCAGTTGGGGATAATTCGGGGTCGTCAATTTATTTCCTCTCCCCTTTTCTCTTGATTGGCTATTTCTTTTCCCTTTTTATTTTTTATTGAATGCTCTGGTAGCCTCGCTACGATGCATTGTGTGTGAGAGCACACAATCCCTATGGGCACTTTCTAAATGCTTAATTGCATATACTACATGTAATTTTTCATTTTATAAATAAAGTTGCTGATATTTTCCTTAGAGAAAAAAATATTTTGTTAGCGTTGTTGGAAAGATGATGATTGATAGTGCTTTATTTGTTACTAATGCATGTGAAATGATGTAAAATAAGACATTTTATGACAATTTGTTTATGTTTTATACATGCATACAAATAGTCATTGAAGTGTCACAAATAAAGATTGATTATTGGTGTTTTAATATTCTATCTAATAATGATATCAAGTGTACTGACGACAACAATGGCAGGAAAGGATAGTGACATGAGAAAATGATTCTTCATGTTTAACATTGTAGCAGATAGATATTTATTATTCCATGCAGGTTTAGGAGTTCCAATTGCAAGGTCTCCCACTGATGGAAACAATATGACCACAAAGACAAAAATTGAAGATTCATGGGTAAATGATATCATGATGATTGTAATAGTGTATATCTATTTATGTTTCATTTAATATTATTTTTCTATGGAGTATTTTATGAAAATGGTCAATGATGGACTCCCTTATAACCACTGAGTCAGGGGTGAACACCCTCATGAGTGTTTAATAATAAAATTAAATGCTTGATGGTTTTCACCCTACGGGGTTTCTAGGGTATATCGCTGTCTAATGATTTGATTACTCATTGTGCCATTTTCATGATGTTAATTTCTTTCATGATGTGCTGTTTTTATTATCAAGTATGTGATTTACTAATTGAGTTAAAGTGGTCATGGAATTGATGCATAGTTATAGCAGGGAATTTAAGTTAATATGCTGCAACAAGGACAATTAATGGTTGTGTAACTCACTATTATTTTACTAAATATGTCTCTAGGTGATGATGATGACTATTATAATGGTCAATGAGGGAATATAGAAAGTCATTTAGAAAGTTATACATTGGTAAATGTTGAAAATTTTTCCTAACTCCATGCATTTTCCTGCGAGGTTACTGGGTATGTTACAAATGGTATTAGAGAAAAATGTTACAACATTGGTACCTTTTGGGGAATCATTAAGCATGAAATGACTAGAGGTATGATGCTAGTGGGAATCATCTTAGGTATGGCTCTAAATGAACTTGAAAAAGACTACGATCGACATGAGATGCGTGATGCATGTTTAATGACCATATTAAAGAGTAGAAAGTGATATTGTTTCTTAAAAGTTGTTATCATGATATTTGAATATGGATGTGGATAAAATACAATAAAATTTTTATTGCACCTATGAACAATCATGAGAACTCACTAGTTACAGTGCAATTTAATTACCAAGCTTTGCATGCATATTAATACAACAAAGATTATGGTGCACAAGAAAAAGAAAGGAAAAACATGAATAAAATTATAGTGCACTACATATAAAGAATGAATGTATGTATGGGTTGTGTTATAAACCAGCCTAGATCCATCTTAACTCTGGATCTATCAAGCGCCGAGAGGGATCAAATCTCTAGAGGTGCAAACCTCTTTTTTTGAGTGAAAAACTTGAGGAAAGGTTTGCACCTCGAGATATTTGATCCCTCTTGGCACTTGATAGATCCAGAGTTAAGATGGATCTAGGCTGGTTTCAGTCATGTGTGGCCAAGGAAAATCTATCGAAAATATGATTAATTTTATCAATAATATGTAAATATAGATAATATAAATATAATAATTTTATATATGCTAAATATGTCTGATATTTATCTCGTCATTTTAATTTTAAATTTTTCTTAGTTACCTCAGTTTTTTAAGATGATAAATATTGTTAATAAATTTAATGACGAAATAATTTTTTTGAATGCAAAGTGACAATGTAATAGTGTTGAATGATAGAAAATGAAAATAATAAGAATGTAGTCAATTACAAATACTCGTCATTGTGATCAATCTCAAAGTATTTTCTTTTTCTATTCTTAGTGTCACCCTTGTTAATTTTGTCATCTTTCCATATCAATTATATGAAAAGGGCAATTGAAATAGTAAACCATTTAAATATTTAGCTTGAACTATTGTACTAAACATCATACATTGTCTCTCTTGCTCTTCAATATTAATAGGTTGATTTACTATAACAAAAATATTAATGTACATTGTCAATAATTTTGTGTGCTTACACTGAAATCAATGCACAATCTTAATCCAACCACTTTAAAATTAATGTACCATCAATGTACATCAAAACAGAAATCAACGTCTGCATTGAAATCAATGCACCTAATGCAAACAATCCAATAAGATTACAAAACAACATCTACACTGAGGTCAATGCATCTAATGTAGGTAATCAAATAAGATTGCAAATCAACATCTATATTGAAATCGATGGATATCTCTCTCTCTATATCTCCCTCTCACTCCCTCTCTCTCTCCACTTCGTGCTCCCTATGTAAATACATTACTCTAGATCCAAAGTTTGATATTATGTGTATTTACATTGATATCAATGCATCTAGTGCAAGTAAGAAAATAAGATTAGAAACCAACATCTACACCGATATCAATGCATCTAGTGTAAGCAATCAAATAGGATTAGAAATCATCATATTAATGTACATTGTTAATAATTTTGTGTGCTTACACTGAAATCAATGCACAATCTTAATCCAATCACTTTAAAATTAATGTACCATCAATGTACATCCAATTACATCAAATCAGAAATCAACATCAACACTGAAATCAATGCAAACAATCAAATAAGATTACAAAACAACATCTACACTGAGATCAATGCATCTAATGAAGGTAATCAAATAAGATTAGAAATCAACATCTATATTAAAATCAATGGATCTAGTGAAAGTAATAAAATAATATTAGAAACCAACATCTACACTGATATCAATGCATATAGTGCAAGCAATCAAATAGGATTATAAATCACCATCTACTTCCCTATCTCCTCCCTCGAACTACATCTCTCTTTCCCTCCATCTCTCCACTCTCTCACATCCTCCCTCTTCCTTCCTCTCTCTCCATTTCTTTCCCACATATATATCTCCCTCTCTATTCACCCTCCAATTATGTTACTCTCTCTCTCTCTCTCTGTCTCTCTCTCTCTCTCTCTCAACATCTACACTAAAATAAATGCATATAGTGCAAGAAAAATAGGATTATAAATCACCATCCACACTGAAATCAATGCATCGAGTCCAAGAAATCATCTTCCCTATCTCCCCCCTCCAACTAGATCTCTCTTTCCCTCCATCTCTCCTCCTATACACTGAAATCAACATCTACACTGAAATCAATGCATCTAGTGCAAGCAATAAAATAGGATTATAAATCACCATCTACTTCCCTATCTCCCCCCTCAAACTACATCTCTATTTCCCTCCATCTCTCCACTCTCTCACATCCTCCCTCTTCCTTCTTCTCTCTCCATTTCTTTCCCACATATACATATCTCCCTCTCTCTTCACCCTCCAACTATGTTACTATATCCCTCCCTCTCTCTTTCTCTCCATATCTCCTTCTTTGTCTCTTTATCTCACCCCAAAACATATACACACTCTCTCCATATCTCCCTTGTCACTTCATCTCTCTCTCCACTTCTCACTCTCCATGTATTCCTTCTTCCGTCCCTCTCCCCCCCTCCAACTCCATCTCTCCTTCTATCTCCCTCCCTCTCTCCTCCTCTCTCTTGTCCTTCCTCTCTCTCCCCCCTCTCCCTCTCATGTCCTCTCTCTTGTCCTTCCTCTCCTACCTTCCTCTATTATTTCCTCTCTCTCTCTCTCTCTCTCTCTCTCTCTCTCTCTCTCTATTTTCCTTCCAATCCTCTTTCCTCCCCCAACACACACACACACACAATCTCTCTCTCTCTCTCTCTCTCTCTCTTAACATCTACACTAAAATCAATGCATAAAGTGAAAGAAAAATAGGTTTAGAAATCACCATCCACACTGAAATCAATGCATCGAGTGCAAGAAATCATCTTCCCTCTCTCCCCCCTCCAACTCAATCTCTCTTTCCCTCCCTCTCTCCACTCTCTCACATCCTCTCTCTCTTCCTTCCCCTTTATCCCTTTCTCTCCTGCATCTATCTCTCTCTATATCTCCCTCTCTCTCCCTCTCTTCACCCTCCAACTATGTTACTATATCCCTCCCTCTCTCAATCTCCCCATATTCCCTCGATCTCTCCTTTTTAACTCTTTATATCACCCCCAAACATACACATACTCCTCTATTTCTCTCTTGTCACTCCCTCTCTCTCTCCACTTCTCGCTCCCTATGTAAATACATTACTCTAGACCCAGAGTTTGATATTATCTGTATTTACACTGAAATCAATGCATCTAGTGCAAGTAAGAAAATAAGATTAGAAACAAACATCTACACTGATAGCAATGCATCTATTGAAAGAAATCAAATAGGATTAGAAATCACCATATAAAAAATTTACATTACTCTTGATCTATCAAACTTTACATTAGAAACCACCATCCACACTGAAATCAATGCATCAAGTACAAGATGATTTCTTCCCTCTCCCCCCCCTCCAACTCCATCTCTCTCTCCCTCCCTCTCCACTCTCTCACATCCTCTCTCTCTTCCTTCCCCTCTATCCCTTTCTCTTCCACCTCTATCTCTCTCTTTATCTCCCTCTCTCTCCCTCTCTTCACCCTCCAACTATGTTACTATATCCCTGCCTCTCTCCTTCTCCCCCCATTCCCTCCATCTCTCCCTATTTTTCTCTTTATCTCACCCCCAAAAATACACATACTCTCTCTATTTATCCCTTGTCACTCCCTCTCTCTCTCCACTTCTCTCTCTCTCTATGTATTTCTTCTTCCCTCCCTCTCTCACCCTCCAACTCCATCTCTATATCCCTCCCTCTCTCCTCCTATCTCCCTCCCTCTCTCCTCCTCTCTCTCTGCATTCTTCTCTTTCCCTTCCTCTCCTACCACCCTCTCTCTTCCCCCATCTCTTCTCTCTCCCTCTCTCTTTTTTCCCTCCAATATAAAATGGAAGAGAAATAGAGATATATGGTATTTGGCCCACTGTGTTAAATTTATATATGTAGGGAGAGAAGTGATTTTTCATTAGGTCTGAAATTAGATTAATTAGATTAAATTTTAAATGTTAAATATTAAACATTATTTTTACATTTACGTTTACATGTTTATTGTTACCTAAGATAGGCAATGAATATAGTGTACTTTAATTTGGCCCATGGTATTTAGCTAAGGATTCACCTAAATAAAACCACTTTTTGAGTGTTCCTAAATATAAATAGGATTATGGAGTAAATATAAAAAGACGTTTTATTTATTTACCATACCTATGGTTTATTTATAAATATGGTATTTGGCCCATGGTATTCAGCCCATGGTATTAAAGTGGTACATTTCTATACACTCGGACATATCAAAAGTTTACATTAATTAAATTTAATAATATTAATATTAGGGTTAATAATGTTTTTTTGGCATGTACTAATAATAATTTGGCCCATGGTATTTAGCTCAGGATTCACCTAAATAAAACCACTTTGTGATGTTCATAAATATAAATAGGATTATGGAGTAAATATAAAAAGCCTTTTTATTTATTTACCATATATATGGTTTATTTATATTTTATCTATTTACCATACCTATTTTATAAATATGGTAATTGGCCAATGGTATTAAATTGGTAAATATATCAAAAGTTTACATTACTCACATGACATCTACACATCTATATACACTCCGACATATCAAAAGTTTACATTACACACATTACATCTACACATCTCTATATATTGGGCCCGACATATAAAAAGTTTACTTTACACACATTACATATACACATCTCTATATATTGGGCCCGACATATCGAAAGTTTACATGACACACGTTACATCTACACATCCCTATATACTAGGCTGTAGAGCGCCTCTCGGCGCAACAAGTAATTTAGAAGTTGGGCTGGACATTCAAGAGGACAATGGAATATCGTAAAAAAAGAAAGAAAGAACCTCTTTCATTGTTAAAAATAAGAAATGAGTCAAGTGGAACTCATATAGTGAATTTTAAGTCAATAAAAAACTCATAGTAGCATAATTATGGGTTGCATTTCTTCATGTAGAGCTGTAGATGAAATTTTTCATTCCACGTGTTTGAAAAAAGTGGTAAATGAGATCAATAGTTTTGTTGTTTTAAATAATTGCATCCGTGGGATTTTTGTATGTGATTCATCTTAACATCAAGGGGTATTTGTACCTTAAGGTAGTTTACCCCCATCTTGATTCCAAGAAAAAGTTCTATTGTGACTTGGATCCATAATCTGGACGACTTTTCTGATTTGACGCTCCTGTAGGTATTTTCGGTTGTGTTGTTTTGCAGAAATTTTACCATTGATGATATTAATATGACTCATGTTATTTTGTAAATTCTAGTTTTTCTATCTCTTTGGTAGTTTAAACATATTTATGGTAATTTATTTCATTTTAACTGATTAATTGTTAAAATTCCTCAATGGTGGTAGATTTCATGCTTGCAAATTACTTGTTAGAATGTCCCATTGATTGTAGATTGCATGCTTGCAAACTATTTTTAAGATTCCTTAATGGATATATATTGAATTCTTGCAAAATTTTTGTTAGAGTGCCTCATTAGTTGTAGATTTCATGCTTGCAAACTATTTGATAAAAGGCTACAGTGGTTATATATTTCATGATTGCAAATTATTTTCCCAAAAATCACTAATGTTTTTCTCTTACATGGCTGCAAGCTAATTGTAAAGAAAAGAAATTGCATTTTGTGTCCTAAATGGGACTATTATTTCTCTATAATATTTAAGGTTGGTAAGGCATGACCTTATACAAAATATAATTCTATGGTATGCAAGATATGTTAAGTTTTTTTTTTTTTTTTTCCTAAGCTGCATGATTGTTATTATGTGGAAATTTTGAAGGTATGCCACCTATATTACATGTGATGAATTTTTGTTAATGTACTTTGACAAATTGTGGGACCCATTTTGAGGTCAAGTATAGATGTGTGGTGTGCATAAATATTCCTTAGCTCCAATGATAATCTGAAAAATGGACACTTGTGTAAATTACGATGGATTTTTAGGCATTTACTATTTTTAGACACTGAATTAGTATTGGATTCAATGGATATGGAAACCATGATGGGGCTAATGCAATGATGTAATATTTTATTTTATTATTGAGGTAATGAATAGATTGGTGGGAATATTTAGAAAATAACTCTAGAGTTTTAGAATAATTCTTGTTATCTTATGAAAAGCTATAGGTGGTTAAGTCCAAGATGGACCTTCCCTAAAATTCTCCTAAAAATCCCTACAAGAAAATAATAAAGAAGAAAATATTGACATAATGGGAGAGAAAGATTATGTTAATCACTTAGTTGGAGATAAATACTAAGTCGGGTAAAATAAAGGACAGAGGGAGAGAAATGCATGCTTTAAAGAAAAAAAAAAGTTATCTTTTTCAAAAAATCTAAAACAAAAATGCATAGGCAAAAGGTTGGCAGCCCTTAATAAACATTGCCTAAATAAGTGGTAATGAAAAGTAAACATTAATGTTCCAATAAGAGAAGAACATTGAGGAAGATGTTTTCTTTAAAGGGGGAAGTATATAATATCCCTGGCGCAAGCCACCGTAAAAACTCTTGTAAAATGAAGGTTGTTGAATAATTAAATATTATTAATTCTGATATATATATTACATCAAGAATACTCTTGTAATTATTAATGACAATAATTAATTCTTAATTCTTTTGTTTAGAAGAATTCATATTATTTTATATAAATTAATTATATTTCCAAGTTGTTATGATTTATGAGTTTTAGAAATAATGAGCATTAATTTTAGAAAAACTATTGATAAGTGATATTTTGCTCATAAGGAGAAAACAAATCTACCTCGAAAAGAAAAGCATGAGAGATTTGTGGAGTGATTTTGTGATTTAGGGAAAATTATATTTATGGAGAGATTTATGGGTGATTTATGGAATGCTTTTAAGATTTAGAAAATCTATTCCATTTTCTTAATTCTATTTATTGTAAGCTATGAGAAAAATAAAGGAAGGAATGACAGAATACATGGAAAATTGAGCCAAAAGAGATGAATAAGGGATTCCAAGCATGCATCAAAAGATAAGTAACTATTTTCTTTGAAAATTATTATGTTTGCATATGGTGTACGATGAAATAAGAATAGAATTTATTTGCTTAGAAAAGTTCATATGATAAAGAATCAAGATTATTTCTTGAGAAATCCTCTATGGAATTTAGTGCATAGATGAATAAGTATTTAGTTCATTGAATTCTTATAATATTTCATGTGCTTTGAATTTTTAAGGGTCTTTCATGGCTAAATAACTATGTAAATTGCATGATTTATAGGAGAATAGTGTCTAGATATGACTTTGTCTCTCCTAAACCATGATATATGTGTACCAACTGAGAAAGAGGTTTTGGCAAATGAACCCGTTCCATAAAAAAAGCCTCTTTTAAATTTGAAAAAATTATTTTTCATGTCTCGAAGACCATGTCCAAAATTGATGAAAAATGAAGGAAATTATTTCATATTTAAATTTGGAAAATTAGGTTTAAATGATTTATTCAAATATTCCAAACCGTTATACCTTTGTAAAAACTAACAATTTTTTTTTTTTTTTAGTTATTTTTTTACAATCAAAAACCTCTTTTTGATTTCAAAATTTTTTTTCCATATGTTCAAAAGCCGTTTCCAAATTTGACGTCCAAAATAGGAAATTATTTAATATTTAAATCTGTAAAAATGGGCCGCAAAGATTCATTCAAATATTCTAAACCGTGACACCTATGTAAAACCCGAGAGAGAGTTTTTTAATTAGCCATTTTTAACAAAAACCTCTTTTGGTTTCAAAAATTCATTTCCATATGTTCATAAGTCACATCCAAAGCTGATGAATAAAACATGAAAAACAGAGTGCTTTCATTTGATTTTTTTGCCGCATAGGAATTGTTGGTTTATGTACATATAAAGCTTGCTATTGTATTAATATTATTGAAAGAAATAAATTAATTGCATGCAAAAACAAATAGAATGATTATGTCGATATTTCTTGAAAATAAATAAGTTTTTCACATGCACAAAAAAAGAACAATTATATTGGTAATCCTTGAAAATGAATTAGTTATTTCATTTAAAATATTACCAAATACATTCTCATGATGCATATGCATTAAAAGTTTTAAATGGAAATATTGGACTCTTGAAGAGAATATGTGCTTAGGTGCACACGAATAATATCTAGTATATTTGATCTACTATAATTGAATGTGTGATTTTACATTCATGGAGAGCTTGAGTCGTGCAAAAAGAGATAAATAAATTTTGTGAGAAGTAGTTCACATAAAACCTTTTCATAAAAGACAATTGGTTGTGTTATTTGAGAAGGATTTCTTACTCATGTTATTTCTTGAGGAAATATTACAAGTTTTCCTTATGTGTGAAATGATAAGAAAACATTTTGTATTGCTTGCATAATACCTAGTGAGTTAGCTAACTTTTGGAAAGAAAACTTAGTGTGTTAGATTCCTTGGAAAATAAATATATATATTTGTATGCAAGGAAAAATTTATTGTGTTATAACTCTTCAAAAACAATAGAAGAGAAAAACATATTTTTATATGCATTATTGAATTAGATTCTTGGAGAGGAATCCATGTAATCGCCTGCTTTATTATATTACGATTATTTAGAGAAATGTATAGAGTTGCATGCATGGAAAAGTATAGCTTTGGTATTACATTTATAGAGTAAAGGAAGGTGCAATCACATGGTATTTATTGTGTTATCCTTCTTTTGGGAAAAATAATTTTCATTTTCACACCTAAAGGAACTAACTATGGTATTATTTTTCTTTTAGGAGAAGATTATGTATAGTTATGGTATGGCAAGATTAGTTTCAATCATTTCGTTATTGAAATGTCACAATAATTTCTTATCTTATTGATGTGAAGGGAGTTGAAATCATATGGGACTTACCTACATTCTCTTACTCAATTAGCACTATAGTTTAAGACAATTCAACATGACTCTAATAAAGAAACCCTATCCCTACCATCTTAATTAACTTTTGTCTCTGCCAAAGGTTTTTCTTGCATGAGGACATGCAAGATGATCAGCATGGGGAGATGTCAGCCCCTGGAATTATCATGTTTAATTCATATTCTCACCCTATGCTTACTCATGGTTTTCATTTTTATTAGCAATTGCTGGGTAGTATCTCAAACTTGGAGCCTGATCAGGTTATTGTTCATTATTTAACACATTTTCTTTATTTCAATATGATTTGCATCAAAATGATTATTGATGATGGTAATTTTGTTGTTTCAGGAAGGCATATGAACTCATAATGAAAGATGCACATGCATCAACAATTAATTGTACCAAGTTCTATTCCTGCACCAACACTCCTATAGTAGCATTCTTGCACCAATTTGGGGCTTCAACATCTAGGCAAGTTTGTGGGGAAAACAAAAGAATTTATTGTCCAAAATTATGTTATAACACCTTCGCATGAGTTTTATTACACCTAGGTCACTCATGTCGGTCTCTAGAAGAAAATTAAAAAACATTCTAAAATTTCGCAAAGTTTTCAAACTTCCAAGTTTGACGTTGATTTTCATGCAGCACGAGGCCAATCTCAAATATCCAAGCAATTTTTTTTACCAGTATACCAAATTATCTAGAACCCAAACTGTTTCCCAAGATTTGTAGTCTAAAAATTACACTAGATATTTGAAGTCGTTTTATAAAAAAATATTGTTTTCCATAATTCTAGGATCTTGCCAAGATTTGCCAAAAAATGGAAAATTCATATCATATCCATATTTTATTGATGGGAAAATGGTTATACTAGTATCTATTTCTGGAAAATAGCTTTGATTCACTTCTTCATCTTATTTTATAATTGATTGGCTGGCCTAGAGCCAAATTTGTATCATGAATGTATAAAAATAGAGCTATGGCTCCAATCCTAGCGATTGAAGCCATTTCTTTGTACCTTGATGCTACTGAGATGAGTGTTGGGGGTTCTACCCCCTTCCCTATGATAAATTGTAGGATGGACTACTGCAGATGTGGTAACATTTTAAGATTTTAATTCAATGATAGATTCATGCAACTCTTATGTCTATTTTCTGCATTGTAAACTTTGCTCGCATAAGTTAAAAGTTTTCCTTAAAGGGAGATGAGTTGATTGGATAGGTCCAAACCAACCCATCTCATTCTCTCCATAATTCTTAGTGTGCTTAGATACAATTATGGTGGTGTGAACAAAGTGATTTCTTTATACTTGAGCTTGCTGGTTTGGTGAAACCCTTGTGAATGTATTTCTTTATGCATGATCTCAGATCTGAGGAGTCCTCATGTGTGTTGAACCAATTTTTATTTCCAGTCTTAGTATTTTATTCTTTCCTGAGGCATCGCACTGTTTATTTTCTTTTCTGATAATGTTTCTTGATTTATTTCTGAAATATTAGACAGGGTCACATGTTTAATGGTTTATGTTTTATAGGAAGATTTATTTCCTTTATAAGAACAAGGTACCCTGATATAAATACGATTTCTGGTTGAGTGATGATATCTCTATGTACAAGTTTCGACTGTAAATATTTCCTCAAATGATCATGAACTAAATATCACTAAGTATAGGAATTGTTTATGTTATTTTTTGAGCTTAAATACTTTATGAAATTACTATTTTAAGCAGGGTGTATGTATAACCCTATGACAAAGATATGAAGAGGTTTAATTTTCATCTTTTGGATAATATACTTTTATTTACAATGCAAGAGTTTGTCCGTTCTGTCATTGTCAGAATTTCCTTAAGTATTTTCAATTTATCTCTTCACTGAAAGTTTGCATTTGATTTGGGATTCTTTTCATTAATGTTCACGCTAAATTTTTCCTTCTTACTTTGTTAACTTCTTTCTTACTATTTACAACACATCAATTTATGATGAGGGATTGACGAATGTGAAGCTATCTCAGTACATGAACAGGATGTTCTATGTACAAGAACAAATCATTCTAGTATAGGAATAGAACATTATAGTACAGGAACATAGTATTTTGATACTGGAACAAAGTCATTGTAGTACAGGAACAAAGTTATTATGATATAGAAATGGATTTTCTCTATTTTCCTAGTGCAGGGACATAATTGTTCCATTACAAGAACAGGGATATTTCGGTACAACAACATAATTGTTATAACATAAACAAACTCACTTTGTTTTCCTAGTACGAGAAACACAACATAAGAATAGTTTTAATTGAATTATTGAGTGGCATGATTCAAGGTTTATTGATTTCTTTTAAGAAGTATTTTTTCCAGTAAAATCTTTTATTGCTATTTTTTGAGTGAGAGTCGAGTTTCGAGTGTGGTGTGAGAAGTTTCTACACAAAGTTAGGGTTTTTTTTTATAGGTTGCTAGAGTCCTTCTGTAGCATTTCCATTGTTGTGCCTCGAATTTCACAAATTCACATATTGACAATTAAATGTTGGCCCATTAATATGCAATAAACTACACACAACAAATATCCAAGATATACATGGTGCAAAATACTCTTGGAATGATCTCGCTATGGAGGATTTTCTGCTAACCTCCTTAAACAAGAATCCAAATTAAACATTGAAATCACTTCCTTTGGTGTTTTTTTGGTGAATTTGACTTGAAATAAATGTTGTTATCTTTTAATATCAAGGAAATTAGTTTAATAGAGTGGTCTACAATTGTTCGGTTGGCCATCCAACATTCATTTCCAAGAAATATTATAATCACTATGACACTTTAATACTCATATTCAGAAGAATAAGCCTTGATATTTCTTTAATGGGATTGCAATCACTTCCCCTCATTGCGATGGGCCAAGGGGATAGCTATCTCTTTGAAAAACACTTTTACTCATGTTGTATAGGCCTTGCATTAAAAAATAATATAGAATAATTTTTTTTAAAGCTTATTTTATAGTTGGGAATATTATTAAAAATAAGTGAGAAAAATATATAGTGACTTTGAATGTAATCAATTGGATTAATGGGAATTCGCTACTGAAAAATCACACACTCCTTTCGCTATATGAGAACATCCAAAACATGACCAGGACTTTCTTATATTAGTTTCTCTCATGTTTACAGGGATATGAACTAGGAAGCATTTGTGTTTAAAGGAGGAATTTTTCTAACTAAGGGCCAGTGGGAAATCAAGGAATGTAAGGAAGGATCGCTCATCCACCTCCGACTCTGCCCCTATGACTAATTTACTTTTCTATGTTTTTTCATTATCAGGATGAATTTTTATTATATATATATGTAGTAGGAAATATCATAGTTTTGTACCATACTTACACTACGATGGGTGGAGGCTCTTTTTTCTCACTATGCTCTAGCTTCATGTTATGCACAAAAGATAATGGGTATGTATTTTCTTGGATTGATAAAAAGAAATTGAAACAAAGAATTTTGTGGAAAAATCTAGTTCTCCACAGAACACTTGATACACTAAGGAGGAAAATCTAAATTTCGGTAATCTACAGTCACCAAATTACACGGTGCTGGTGGTCTAAGAACAACCATACAAATAGTAATAACAGCATCAAAATACTATTAATTATTCACGTCAAACCACTTATTAGGATTATAAAGAGATACAATGAACGAATAAAGCTGAAGCCAGTGTCAACATGTCGGATGTCTTTTTCAGCGTAAGAATGAAATTTATTTGAAAAGCAGAGGTACGGTCAGCAGGTGGCTACAAATGGTGATCTTTCACTTCCTTTTTGAATTCCTTTTTTATGTGATGCTCGTGGAAGGCGTAGCCTCCGGCTCCCACTGCAGCTGTTGCTGCAATCTCCTCCGCAGCTTTGTGCCTGTGTGCGTTCTCTGGATCCTTCTTTGCTTTATGTTTCTCGTACTGAATACCGAATGAGAGAATTAGTACTCCGATTAAAGCTATAAACGCTATAAGCCAGATAAATATATCTTTTCGGTTTCTCTAGGTTATCGACTCTTGCAAATTACGGGAATTCGGATTTTACAGAACGATTCATACCTTCAAAATTTTAAAATTTACCATGTCACCCCTAAATTTAGAATTAAATAATAAGAGAGAGAGATATATAGTACCAGTGCAAACGTTCCAGCAGCGACTGCTGTGAGTTCCCCTAAATGCTCCATTCGCTTATGGTGTTTCTCCTCCTTCATCGCCTTCTCGTACGGCGTCGCCTCTGAATCGGTGTTCTGGTTCTTTTGATGGTGGAAGTGATGGTGCTGCTGCTGTTTATTTTCCGACATCCTTCCCTCTGAAATTTCAGTTACAACGGATTGCAAGGAAATTCAAAGAGCTCTTTTACACCCTTACAATAATCAAAACACAATGGAATAATTAGATCCAGATGGGATGGAAGGAAATGCAGAGACTGATTTTTACCCTCTTACAATACTCAGATTGCTTAGCAGATTAAATTACATGAAGGAATGATAGGGAATTAGTCGTGTATATATACCCAGAGTTGAATATTCAACCAACAACACAATACCGTGTTTAAACCGCGCTCACGCGTAACAGAGTACTGCGCAGTTTGCAAATGGCCGGTGCGACCGCATGGGTGTCGTAATCCAAAAGAAGAGACTGACGAGGAAGGTACGTTTGAAGGAAATTTGACATCGTCAAGTAACGAATGGAAAGCGCGCTTGGGCAGTTTCCAGAATGGCTGCGGCGATCCCATAGTCTGTCCTTATCCGAAAGTGAATACTGACGAGGAAGATATGTTCGATTGGAGGAGAAATATGACATTTCGAAGTAACGAACATTAATAATTAATAAATTTAAATCGTGCTTGATTGATCTTGTTAACGTCATGCATGACCACGGGTTAACTTAATCAGAATAACTGGTCCATGGTACGCTGAATAACATTAACAGAAAGCAAGTCTGTTATGTAAACATGGTTTAACATAGATCCGTAAAATTTTCTTTCTAATAATAACATTTTAAAATCCATACTTTCTACTCGAGGAAAGGTGTCCAAGAAGGAGTTAGTGAAAACTGCTCGAGGACAAACAACATTTCCTGAAACGTATGTGTTGAGTGCAGATATCAAGGAGATAAACTTCGTGGAACCTTTTAATTTCAAAAACCAGTCCAAGAGTGTCCAACTCCTCTGTATCAGCAAAGGGAGAGAATCAATATTTGAAAGAATGAAACAGTGATACATATGAACATGATTTATTACTTGATCAATATAGCTTGGGATTTCGTAGGGTAGTGAAATAACTTGTTGTTACAAAGGGTATTGAAAATTCACGAGGACCACCTAAACCATCTAAGCAACCTAAACAACTAGAATATCGTGAGCAATCCCCATTACCAAAAAGAGAGAAATCTACTTCACTAGGGAAGCCACCTGTAATAGTTGTACAAAACCTAAAAAAATAAAATTGAAGGAAGGTTAATCACTACTTCTGATTTCCCTATTGGGAATATCCAAGGACATGCCCCATTGAAATACATTCCTTTGTCTATAATCCCTACTTTTCAAGGCATGATTATAGAAGATCGAGAGACATCTATTTTTGAATTTGGTGTAGAAATTATTATTACACCACTAATGAACACAAAATAAAACTATTCCAAGCTACATTGAGGGGAGAAACAATGGTTTGGTTTATGGGACTTGGTAAGGCATCCATTAACTCCTATTATGATATGAAGAAAATTCTTTTTGAAATGTATTAAGATTTTTTCCATTCAAGGGATCAGGAGGATGAAATATTCATAATGACCTAGACACCATATGAAAATTTAAAAGAAAATGTTGAATTCCTTCAATATAACTCACAAATATCTCAACATACCAATATGGACAAGGAAATAGTGAAAATAATATTTGATTAAAGGAATGAGGGATGAATAACTTGACATGATAAGGAGGGGATGATGAAGGAAACTTCCCACCATATGGATAGTACCCAACATAATTAAAATTGGGTTATTGAAGGTGTCCACTAATATAAGGACTGCCTTGTTGTTCAATTGTAGGTGTAGGTGGAGGATAAGGAGTAGGTTGTATAGTTATCATTATAGAAGTGCGAAACAAAATTTTAGAAATCTATGTCATGGGAGAAGTCCAAGGGCCAGATTTTGCACTAGAGAAAGTAGCATAAAATGAATAATAACCAGGTGGGACGAATGGGCCACCACAGAGATGAGTCTCTAGTGATGTTGAAAACATGGATGAGGAAAAAAAAATTGATTTCTCAGTGATAACAGAGAAAGACTAGGAAACCATAGTAGATTTAGTTGTGGCTAATGATCCCAAAGATGACTCTCGCGAGAAAATCACAGGTGAACTGAAAGGAAGAGAATTAGATAAATATGCTTCAGATGGAGTTTGAAGAGGAGGGAAATGATGATCCTGAAAAAGATGTAACCCTCTCTGATGAACAGGAGAGGAGGGATAATATTCTTCATATGGGATCTCTTCAATAATCACAAGACCATATGGAAGGGATTCAACATGGATTCCAAGATATATAGCCTTCGGTTATGTCTCATACAAAGGAAGAGAAGAGGAAGGTCCTAAAGTAACATGTGAATATCAATGAGTTATCTGAGGTTGAATAACCTCAGTCAATAAGGTATCAAATTCAATGAAGTTTGGTTCAATGACCTTAGGCAGTAAAGGTTTAGGTACTTATTTTTTTATTGTACTAGATTCGCCAGCAATATTAGATGTAATCTAGGGATCATAACTCAAAGGGAAGGATGATTATGGCAGATCAGTTTTAGGAGGAGGACCAGAAGTAGTTCCCAAAGTTCTCTATCTAGTAGTGTGTGTCTTCTTATGATTATGACGACAAATAGGAGTTTCCTATGGTGGAAGAGGAGGCTTATTTTTCATTCTACGAGATCGATGGGGAGCCGCTATTTTTTATTCATCGTTGGATTAATAAATTTTAAGAATTAACACAAAAATAAATAAAAAATGTGTAAAACTAGGCATAAACATTTACCAAACAACCGTGAAATACAATATAAACGTTGGCAAACAAATTACTTAGCATACGTGCAAGAAATATCATTGACTGTTTTGTTCAGTGTATCATAGTATACAAGGAAGCCGACCCGATTAGGGTAGGAACTTATAGGGAACTTACAAAATATACTTGACCATACGTGGAAGTGCAGTCTGAAGTAGTGATGTCTAATGTGTAACCGTTGGATGAGAGCGCTCACATATGATTTTCATGTGTGGAGCGCCATCTAATATACCCGAAGTTATGTGGAGCATGATTCGATACACTTACGTACGTGGAACAAGATATCAGCGTCGGAATATAACACTAGAAAACAATGAAAACTATTACGTTTAAAGACCTCAACACATATCTTTAACCTAGACCTCTGAATTTTTGTGTTAATGTTACAAGTGCTCCTTAGGTTGATTCTATAAATTTTAATGTTTATCTTCAATCAATTTTCAGTGTAATGGCTCGCCATGAGATTCATCTAAATTCTCTAAAATGCAAACTAGCATAAATAAATGAACTATTTCTCTTTCAATTAAAATCTTTCTAAAGGAGAGAGGAGAAAAATAGTATGAAACATAAAAAATTCAACAAATAATGTGTGAAGTGTAATTCCCTTTTAACGCAATTGTTCCTAATGTTGATGCATACACAAAACCTTATATGCCAATGCAAATACTTTTCTTCTCAATTCCTCTTAATTTTAAATTTGATGAAAACTATCCATGGCTAATCACTGATTGAATTTTTTTTTTAGAATGATGGCTAAAACACCAATTCATTCAAGCACTCAATGACTAAATAAAATCTGTTTTCTAATGACCTAATGATAAGAGAAAAGAAAAATCTAAAGAAATCCTTATCAAAGTAACTAAAATATAAAACCAAACCAAATTGAGGCTTTAGAGATGCCACAAGGCACTGAAGGACTCAAGCAAGAGAAGCTAGAACAAAGATGTACAAAGTAAAAATCAAAACAAGAGAATTTTTTCCATGAAGACGAGCCAACGTTGGTCCAACAGAGGCAGTAGTGCTATGCAACACAGGCATAGGGAAGGAGCTATAGGGGTGTAACTCTCTGTCCCTAGCTAATTAGAGGGAGTGTTGGTTAATAAATTGAAATTTTTGGTAGAAAATGTATAATTGAAACTCAATGAAGGGTCTTCCTAGATATTTTCTTGATTGAATATGACACTAAAGGTCCAAAGAAGAGGTATAAAAATCACTATGGACAAAGAAACCACCAACATAATACGATTATCCCCTGGGCCGCCATTTTGTTATATGAAATCTACGAATACAAACAGAAGTATATTCCCTATACTAGGTGGCCTAGCATAGAGCAAATAAAAGAAAAAGAAGCTAATTTTTTCCTTCATGTAAATAGACAATGGGATGAAGCCTATATGGAATTCCTCATATGCTTCACTCCTTTCTTGGCCTGTACGCTCCAATGCTAGCCATGATTTCTATAATTAGAATCTGCACAATCAAACGACACAAGCCAACAATCTGCGAAATATATGTAGCATCATCTAATCACTTAATTCAATGGATCAAAATGGCGTCAAAATAAATGAAATCATAACATCAAATATAGGAAAAAAATAAGTCTTTACATTGATAGAAATGGATTAATTTACAAACATATATAGGAGTTGATATTTTAGAAGATCTCCTCCAATTTTAATTGTCATTGTTTTCCACAAAGATTACCTGTATGTCACCTTAATGCATGGAATAAAGACTCTCACAACAACAACATGAGTATAGAATTTATCTCGAAAACCAACCCCTAGCTTGTGGATGTCCACAAATATATATAAGAATGATGGTAAGATGAGAGTTCTTATCCATTTACCAATCTAGGCTCGAGATCTACTCTTGATGGGAGGATGTGATCAAGGGATAAGGGATGAAAAATCCAAGGTAATATAGGATAGGATCCGAGAATTTCATCAAAGGTAAATAGTTATAATAACTCCTTGAAGCTTCTAGAAGAGGAAGCTTGAGGATTATTTTTATTTTTCCTGAATTTCTAGAACCAACACACCCCCAACATAAGGAAAGATCTAGGCGACCATCCCACCCTAGTAAGGGATAAAATGTAGGTGAATGCAGGTCTCTAAGGAAAAACAGTGTGTTGGTGCTTTAAATGAATGAAATGAATCAGTTTTGATTTCGCAAATCAGGGATTAGGAAGAGCCATTCTTAGGGATTTGTTGAAGGATGATGACAAGGGGTAAAAGGATGTTGATTCGTCCATTTTTTAGGCCTATTCAACATATGTGACAAAAATTCCTATAAAAATAAGCTTCAACACTCCACTATCCATGTACCATGCAACCTCATCAATGGTACCCTGTGAGAAATGAGATATAAAATAAAATTCCTCTTTCATAGGTCTTGAGTAGGGCCATTCATAATGCAAAAAGAATACACTCTCTAAAAGTTACTTCTATCAATCATAATTGTTCACTCTCACACCTTATTTTCTTTTTATTACATCTTAATATTTCATACATTGGATGTTCGAAGCATGAAATCCATAAATTATATCATAGACAACTTCTCTATTGTGACTGGAGTGAAAATCAATCATGAAAATTCCATTCTCATTGAAATTGTTATTTTTTCCTTCAAAATAAAATCATACTTTTATTTATATTTGAAAATAAAATACATTTCTTATATACACATAAAACACGTGCATTCATCAAGAGTTACCAACTTAGATGCTTGTGTGGAAATAAACTACAAAATAGATACTAGTAGATTTGTACATAAATGTATGTACTTCATGTAAAACTTACAAAGAAAAATCCAAATTTAAGTGTAATAGAAATAATTTGAATTATCATTTTTTCATTTCTTTTCCAGAACAATTTCCAACTCCTCGGGTTGGGTACATAGGAACCAAATCCAATTCTATGGAAAATGACACTTGAAGAACTTATTTATATGAATCTAAAATCTTAGATACACTAGACCCTTTTGTACCCCCCACAATATTTTCTATCAGAGCCTCATTTTTCAGTCGATATGATCCCTGAATCTCTTGAATTTCAATGTCTTCCTATTCATAGAACAAATCCCCACACTAGGCCTAAGAAGGAACTTCTACTTTTGTTATAGGATCCACCTTAATTTCCTCCTCCTCTTCTTCTTCTAACAATATGGGATTTTGGGTTTTCCATCCTTTTGGTTTGTGAACCTGCTCCTTTTTCTTCTTTGCAATAATTTTTTCTCGATGGAATGCACTCTACAGAAGACATATTTCAAAGCATGTGTAGCATTTAATTGTCATATTCTTAGAGACTAGTACTTTTATCCATTAGAATTTTTTGTGCTTCATTTTTATGTGATTGGAAAGACATTTTCCGACATTGATATCTACACATTTTGTAGCAATAGAAAATGGACATTTCTTTGATCTCTTAAGGTTGATTTATTTTTTATTTTCCCATAGTGTTTCATATTTCCTTTAAAAATTTATGGTGCCAAAATGGCAGAGGTAGATTTTGAAGCCTCACCAAAAATGACATTTTTGAAACCAACCATGCTTGTGGCATTAAAATATAGGAACGATTGGTTGATTAAGATCCCTATGTTACCAAAAAATTAGGCCTCATCATTTAGAACAGTCTCCAAATCTTTCAGTGTATCAAATTGAGAAATAAAAAATCCTTTTGAGCATAAGTTTTTTCACAATATGGGGCCCAAGAGGAAAAGACCCACTAATGAAGAGCATCATATTTTGGCTAAAAAAAATAAACTATAAAATAATTACCTTTGATTGAATAACAAAAAAGAGTGTGTTTACCTTTGGATTATTCAACATGAAGGTTGGCACTTTTTTCATTTGTTCTACTATGTAAGAGTCTTGACTGAAGTTTTGTTGATCTTATAAATTTGTTGAAATTGAATGTAGTGCATCCTTGAAAGATATAGACCCAATGGGGTTCCTATGGACTTGAGCTCTACAAAATAATATTAGGGATTCAGAAATGGTAGCGTTTCTTAAGATGTTATAATCCTTCACTTGACAGGGGTCTTGTAACACCTTCCCTTCAAATGAAAAACATTGGGAATTAGAGGGGATCCCTAGTTTGAGTTCAATCAAGCACTTCAGTGAAGATACCACATCATTTTAACCAATTTAAAATAAAATGGAATTCCCTTTAATATTTTTAAGAGTAATATGAGATGACATTTGAAGAGCCTCAATACAAAAATGTCTAGAGAAAGGGGTAACTCCTACAAAGTGTGTAGCAGAAGGAGAACCCATCTGTGACACCATCACAAGCCTTGAAACTACTACGACCAAAGCCATTGAGTATTTCCAAATATATAAAAAAAGGAAAAAAATAAATGCTAACAAAGCATGTCCGTGGAATGCCTCACATACATTCCCTCCATGCCCATTTTGAAAATGAAGGAATGCCATTAACACAATTAATGTTACTAATTATTGCACCATTAAAATAGGGATTCTTGTTGGAGTGCGCCCGAATGGATTAAATAAGCATAAGGATGAGCCCCCCACTTCCTTTTAGCTCCATAAACACATCGCTTTGTGAACCCAAACACATCATTGAAGGAAAGAACTACAACCCTCCATAGCCAACGCTAATAACAAAACATAACTCAAGCTCCCCTTTTCTCGAGATGTTGAGAGCACCAAGATTGAATCCAAATTTTATCGTGGCAAGATGTTCCTAGCTGCAAAATGATGAAACCCTAGAACTCCTCTCCATGTTTTCCTCCCCATTTTTGTCCCGCTTAATTGTAAATTCTCTTCATCAAAGGACCATGATCAGGTAATTTTTCATTATTTAACCTATTTCCTCTATTTCAATAATATTTGCATCAAAATGAATATTGATGATTGTAATTGTGTTGTTTCATGAAGGCGTATGAAATAACGATCAAACATAAACATGCATCAACAACTAACTGTATTAATTTTTGTTCCTGCACCACCACTCCTACATTAGCATTCTTGCACTAATTTGGGGCTTCAACATCTAAGCACAGTTGTAGGAAAAATGAAAGAATGTTATTATCCAAAACAATGTTATAACACCTTCACAAGAGTTACATTACACCTAGGTTACACGTGTGGGTCTCTAGATGCAAATCAACAAATCTACTCAAAATTCGCATAGTTTTCAAACTACCAAGTTTGACCTCGATTTTCGTGCAGCTAGAGGCAAATATCAAAAATGGGTTGAATTGCATTTTTACCAGTATAAAAAAGTATCTAGAACGCGAATAGTTCCAAATATTCACATTAGTATAAAAGTTACACTGAATTCATTGAAGAAATTTTATAAACAAGTTTATTTTCCAGAATTCTAGGATCTTGCCGAGATTTGCTAAATACTGAAAAATTCCTATTAGATCTACATTTTATTGATGGTAAAATTGTTGTACTAGTCTCCTATCTATGGATTTAGTTCCGATTCACTTTCTCATATTCATTTGTAATGGATTGGCTAGACTAAGGCCAAATTTGTATCATCAAATGTATAAAAACAAAGCTATGGCTCCAAGCCTAGGGAAGAAAACTATTTCTTTGTACCTTGATGCTACTGAGATGAGTGTTCAGGGTTCTACCACCTTCTCTCTGATCAATTGAAGGCTAGACTATGACAGATGTTGTGAAAGACTGAGATTATAATTCCTTGCCAGGTTCATGTGTCTCTTATGTATATTTTATGCATTGTTAATTTCACTCGCATAAGTTAAGAGTTTTCCTTAAAGGTAAATGAGATGGTTGGCTAGGGCCCAAGCAACCCAAATTGTTTTCCCCGTATTTCTTGGTGTGCTTATATACATTTATGTTGGTTTGAACAAAGTGGTTTCTTTATTCTTGAGCTTGCAGGAATCCTCGCATGTGTTCAGTGGATTTTTATTTCTAGTTTCATTATTTTATTCTTTCCTAAAGCATTGCACTATTTATTTTCTTTTCTAAGAACGTTTCTTGAGTTATTTTTGAAATATTAGACATGGTTACAAGTTTAATGGTTTAAGTTTGATAGGGAGATTTATTTCCTTTTATAAGCAGAACATACCATGATATAAATATGAGTTCTGGCTGAGTGATGATATATCTATGTATAAGTTTCGACCATAATGATTTCCTCAAATGATCATAGTTTTTCTAAATATCACTAAGTACAAGAATCGTTTGTGGCATTTTTCTGAGCTTAAATACTTTCTGAAATTAATATTTTAATCAGAGTATATGTATCATGTTGTGACAAAGATATGAAGAGGTTTAAGTTTCATCTTTTGGAAAATGCACTTTTATTTACAATGCAATAGTTTTTCCTTTCTGCCATTGTGATAATTTCCTTAAGTCTTTGTAGTTTATCTTTTCACTGAAATTTTGCATATCATTTGGGATTCTTTTCATTAATTTTCAAGCCAAAGTTTTCTTTACTACTTCGTTAATTTCTTGCTTACTATTTATAGCACACAAATTTATGAATGAAGGATTGGTGAATGTGAAACTATCTCCGTACAGGAACATGATGTTATAAGTACAATAACATAGCATTATAGTACATGAAAAGAATGGTCCAATACAAGAACAGAGTATTATGGTACATGAACAAAGTCAGTCTAGTACAAGAAGATAGTTATTATAATAAAAAAAGGAATTTTCTCTATTTTCCTAGTGCAGGGATAGAATTTTTCCAGTACAGGAACACGGTCATTTCGGTACAAAAACATAATTGTTATAACATAAACTCACTCACTCTATTTTTCAAGTAAAAGAATCACAACACAATTATAGGTTTGCTTTTCAAATATTTTGAATTTTTCAATTTATTTATTGAGTGGAAAGAATTTTGAGTTTATTTATTTAATTTAAGAAATATTTTTTTCTAGTAAAATCTTTTACTATTATTTTTTCAGTGAGAGTCCAATTTCCAGTGTGGTGTGAGCAGTTTCTACACAAGTTAGGGTTTTTTTTGTACATGTTGCTAGAGTCCTTCTCTGGCATTTCCAGTGTTGTTCCTTGAAGTTCATTAACTTCTAGATTGACAATTAAATGTTGGTCCATTAATATGCGATATACTACATTGAAGATTTTGGCGTCATTGTGAGGGAGGCACTTGAGGGATAACGTCTTGTTGATATATTATGCTCTTTTTGTTTCATGCAAATGAATTTTTAGTGTGATTTTCTTGCTTCCTTAAGCATACGAGATAGTATTATGAGAGATCTCAAAAGTATTATTTGTTTCCTTTATTGAAGGTGAATTTTTAGTGTGATTTTGTTGCTTGCTGAAGCATACTAGACCTTATTTCTAGAGACTTTAGAAGCCTATTTTGTTTCCTTTCCTACAATTAAGTGAACTTTATTTTTTGGGTGTTGTGAGAACACCCCCCCCCCCCCGATATGTTAATCCATGTGTTATCATTATCTTTTAGCCAACAGAAGAAGAATGACCAAATGCTTGAAAATATGTGCACTCCAGGAGCATTCTCAGATCTTGGAAACAACTGGCGTCTATGCTTCGTAGGAGGAACAAATCTTGGCAGAAGGTAAGAGAATATACATATCTTGAGATGTGATAAAGGAAAAAAATATCAATGATCCATCCATTCAAGAAGGTCAAGAAGCTTGTTTTTAATACCTTTTTCAATCTAATGATGAAATTGAAGAATCATGGATCATACATGATGAGGAGGAAGATCCGTTGGAAACATAGAGTGAAGAGTTCTTGACATGTCTATCAAAGGGTAAACCTACACTCAAGAAACAAATCAAATTTCATGGGAAGATGGACATGATATAATAGATGAGGGGACACTACCAGTTACTAATGAATCAAAAGACCAAGAATATGTGAACTCCATTGAAAATTGGTTCCAAAAAAATTTCGGTACACAATGTTTCTCCATCATTAAAAAATTGTTCGTACATCTCAATTAAGGTAGATGTTTCTCATACTCTGGTATGTGTTGAAGTTTATTCTTTAAAACTGAGTGTGAGTATATTTAGCATGCTATTAAGCATATGGTTTCAATGGAAGTACTCCTACAGCTGAATAAGGTCTTCCTCTCTCTAAATTACGGCAGGGTAGAGAAGAATGAATAAAATTTTCAATTGAAATACAATTGTTATGAAAAAACAAACTTGAATTCCCTAAGACATAACCGTTGAAATTTCTATCATTATGCGCTCTTGTTGTGAGTCTTGTCAGAAGCAATTCATTCTTAATGCCTTTTTATTTTGTAAAATGACGATAACTTATGGGTTGGTTCCTCTTCATTGTTTGGTCATCCATTGAGTCAATGAGTGGGACTTATCATGGTTATGCTTAATACTTTCCACTTATAAACTAACAACCCTAGCCTTGGACTAGTCACTTGTTCAAGTTATTATCCAACAAATATTTTCAAGTTTCTCTTAAAATGTATTTTTGAAAAAACCTTCTATGGTGGACAAATCCTATAAAACCCTAATGATCTCTCATGAGAACCATAGCATGATCAACTCGAGGAATATTTTGGTCATTATGTGATATTATTTTCTTTAAAATTAGTCTTTAGGGTAGAAGGACCAACGTGTAAAGATTATTAATTAAAAAAATTTCACGGCATCTTGTGCTCTTAAGGAGAAACTTTTCCTCCCGACATATTAAGTAACCTATTTAAGGTTAATTATAACCATATTTTATTTTAAAATGATTGATTTAGGGATGGGAGGTTTCATTACAAGTTGAACTACTATGATCATGGGAGGTAAAGAGAATGACATGACCGCTACTGGTCACCAAGCCAGCTTAATCGCTTTTAGTTGAAAAATTGGAAGACAAGAGCTATCATCACAAGCAAACTTGTTCATTCTTGTCATTTCTTGTGAATTGTACTTTCGTTAGCTGGTTAACAATCCACGACAATGACCTTCAATTAATTTCTAAACAAATGTAATTTTTTTCAATTGACTCTGAATCTATATCTAATAGGTGGGACAAAAACATTTCAGTGTGTTAAAAGGCATGCCTATCGAGGCTATAGATGCTTGCTGGTAGTAAGGCCATGCTTTTGGTATTAAAGTTAATTTTACACTATGATTGACTTGGTCAATTTTATCTTTCACTAAACTCATTGTTATAGCTCTATGATAATGGATTTAATATCCTTTCAGTAATGTGCTTTGGAATTCTATCTTTCAAAAGTATGAAGCTTTTCATATATGTGGGACCCTTAGTGCAGGTAATTCACTTTTCCTGAAAAAGAATAAATAGAGCTATATGCTTGGATGACCGTAAGATATGAGGGTATGATCTTTTTCATATTTATTCTTACCCATTTCCATCCATTATTATATCCTAGGTTTCAAATAAAGTCACTTCTATTTATAATAATGAGGCTATTGAAAGTGAAGAATTGATGTTTTGGACTACTCTTGAGATTCTTTGTGGAAATTTTTATAGTTAAATATTTTATGATGACATTATCCCTGCAATAACAACATTGTTAGCATTCCTTAGTATACCTAGGATTAGCTACTCTTTTGAAATAATGAAGATCAATTTTGACACAATTGAATCTATGGTCGCATGACTTTATTATCTTGTTGATTTGAATGGAGTTGAAATCATATGGAAATTACCTACATTCTCTTACTCAATTATCCCTATAGTTTAAGACAATTCGACATGACTCTAACAGAGAAACCCTACCCTATTGTCTTAATTAACTTTGGTCTCTGCCAGAGGTGTTGCTTGCATGATGACATGCAAGATGATCGGCATGGGGGGATGTTAGGACCTGGAATTGTATGTTTAATTCACATTATCACCCTATGCATACTCATGGTTTTCATTTTTTTTACTATCATTTTGCACAATTGTTGGACTAGTATCTTAAACTTGGAGCACGATGAGGTAATTTTTCATTATTTAACCTACTTTATTTCAATAATATTTCCATCAAAATTATTATTGATGATGGTAATTGTGTTGTTTTAGGAAGGAGTATGAAATCACAATCAAATATACACATGCATCAATAATTAATTTCACCAAGTTATGTTCATGCACCAACACTCCTACACTAGCATTCTTGCATCGATTTGGGGCTTCAACATCTCGACATGCTTGTGGGAAAAACAAAGTAGGCTATTGTCCAAAAAGATGTTATAACACCTTCCCATGAGTTTCATTTCACCCAAGTAACACGTGTGGGTATCTAGAAGAAAATGAAGAAATATGCTCAAAATTTGCACAATTTTCAGGCTACCAAGTTTGACCTCGATTTTCGTGCATCTAGAGCCGAATACTAAAAATATGAGCAAATGAATTTTTCACCAGTATAAAAAATTATCTCTAACCCGAACAATTTCCCAATTTTTTCATTAGTATAAAAATTACTCGTAGGAATTTGAAGTTAATTTATTAAAAAAAAACTGGTTTTTCCAGAATTCTAGGATCTTGCCTAGACTTTCCAAAAAATGGAAAATTCATATTGTACCTGCATTTTCTTGATGGTAAAATGGTTGTATTGGTATCCTATTGATGGAAAAAAAAAATTGGATTCACTTCCTCATCTTTTTTTGTAATGGATTGGATGGCCTAAAGCCAAATTTGTATCATGAAATGTATAAAAACAGAGCTATGGCTCCAATCCTAGGGAAAAAACAATTTATTTGTACGTTGATGTTGATGAGATGAGTGTTAGGGGTTCTACGCCATTCCCTCAGATCAATTGGAATATGTACTATTGCACATGTTGTAAAATACTGAGATTTTAATTCAATGGCATATTCATGCATCTCTTATGTCTATTTTCTACATTGTTAACTTCGCTCGCATAAGTTAAAGTTAACTTTCGCTCGCATAAGGGAAATGAGATGGTTGGATAAGGCCCACCCAACCTAGTGCATTCTCCCCATATTTCTTGGTGTGCTTAAATGATATTATGCTTATTTGTACAAAGTGACTTATTTATGCTTGAGATTACAGGTTTGGCAAAACCCTTGTGAAAGTATCTCTTTTATGCGTGATCTCAAATCTAAGGAGTCCTCGTGTGTGTTGAATGGATTTTTACTTCCAGTTTCAGTATATTATTATTTCCTGAAGCATCTCACTGTTTCTTTTCTTTTCTAAGAATGTTTCTTGAGTTATTTCTGAAAGATTAGACATTCTGACAAGTTTAATGGTTTAATTTTGATTGGAAGATTGATTTATTTTTATAAGCATGACATGCCATGATATAAATACGAGTTCTGGCTAACTGATGATATCTCTATGTATAAGTTTCGACTATAACAATTTACTCAAATGATCATAAAATAAATATCACTAAGTACAAGAATCGTGTATGTTATTTTCTGAACTTAAGAAATTTATGAAATTAATATTTTAAGCAGAGTATATGTATCACGCTATGACACATATATGAAGAGGTTTAAGTTTCATCTTTTGGATAATGCACTTTTATTTACAAAGCAATATTTTGTCCTTTCTTCCACTATGAGAATTTTCTTAACCCTTTTCAATTTATCTTTTCACTGAAATTTTGCATCTGATCTCGGATTCTTTTCATTAATGTTCAATTTAAAGTTTTCTTTCCTACTTTGTTAAATTCTTGCTTACTATTTATAGCATGTCAATTTATGTATGAAGGATTGATGATTGGGAAACTATCTCAGTACAAGAACAGGATGTTGTAAGTACAAGAACAGGGAATTCCAGTACAGGAATGTAAGTGTAATTTTACTTCCCATGTCTGAAAGTTTTGCTTATAACAACACATAAATTGGCACTAATCAAATGGTTGCAATTTTCGTTCCCATCTCTGAAAGTTCTACCAGTATGCTTCCCCATATTTTACTGTATGTGTTTCCATTTTTACATTTTAGTGTAATAAGTCTCTTTGAATTTGAATTTCAGAGAAAAAATACCTATGAGTTGATTCCCTTGTAGTTGTCTGCTACATGGATGATTTGAAGAGAGTTGTCTACACTCCTAGTCTGCTTATGCCCTTTGTTTATGGCCAAATTTCTTCCTTCAACGTAAATATCTTCTACAACCTATAAGATAATATTATATAACTTGGGATCACAAATAAATGTTGTGAAATTTAGCCCACGAGATGGTTTGATAGTCAGTAACATGTACATTTTTTTACCTTTGTCTGATTTTGTGTTTTTCAGTAGAAATTCATACATTTTTTTTATTCAATAACACAAAAAAATTACATTTCAATCTTACAAAGGAACTTAAATTCCATACTTACAACATTGCTAATTTATAAGAAGAAAAAATAGTCTTTATGTTGTCTCGAAAATTCATAAAATATTGCTTTCACTCGTACAAAAAAATAGTTAAAAGACTTGGAAATGGTCCCACATAATAATATAAGATGTCTAGATGTAACTGTAAGTTAAGAACCAGGGTGGAAGATGGGAAGATGGATATCCATGGTGGAAGATGGGAATCTAGAATCCATGAGTTTATGCTTTTCATCGGGGATCTACAATCTTACCTATTAGACTGATACATTGGTAAAGAAAATGTTAAACACATGCATTGTAAACACAGACACAAGTAGGAAAATAGGCGTGAGTTTCTATTACCATTAATATTATGTATGTTTATAATACAATGGTGTGACTCTTGCATTCCACATTCCAAGGTCACTTGGACTCATTTTGTCCATTCAGCTTCCACACCTACCCATATAGGATTAGGTGTCCGAAGTCCCCCCCTTAATCCAAAGGGTTACGTGTGAGTCTAAGAAGAGAGCTATAATAGAAATCTACAAAGTGAAAATTGGCATAAAGAGGTGGTTTAAGGATGACAACCAACACTGGAATGCTTAGTGCAGTTCCTAGAGCTCTTCTAAATTTGGCAAGAAGCTGAGGGCTTTTGCTAAAGGAAGTGTCCCTCATATTTGAAGAGGGAGACCTTCAACCTAGAAGAAGGGAGGTCTGCAACCTGTGATGGTTTAAGGATGACCACCAACACTAGAATGCTTAATGCATTTCCCAAAACTCTACCAAACTTGGCAAGAATTTGAAGTCTTCTGGTAGAGGAAGTGTCCCTCATATTTGAAGAGGGAGACCTTCAACCTAGAAGAAGGGAGGTCTACAACCTGTGACAGTTTAAGGATGACCACCAACACTAGAATGCTTAATGCATTTCCAAAAAATTTACCAAACCTGGAAATAAGCTAAAGTCTTCTGCTAGAGGAAGTGCTCCAAATTCTTTGAAGAGAAAGAATATCAACCTCGCATATATGGTTTAAGGTTTTCCACCAACCAAAGGAATGCTCATGGGCATCTGTGTCTTTGGCTACAAATCTGAATCTGGAATGACAAGTTGTGGCTCAGGCTCACTTGAACTTCTATGTCTTTGGCTACAACTCTAAATCTGGAATGAAAGGTTCACTACAAGGAAAAGACGATCTAGCGGATGTTTCTGAGGAACCCCACAGAAAGATACCCCAGACATCTGTTTCTAGTGGAGGATCCTAGAGGAGGTTGGTGGGCAGAGGTTTTTGTGGATGTATTTCTTCCGGTGCTATTATTAACCTAAAACGCACCGATGCGTTCATTATGACAAATCACCGATGCATTAATGAAATTGGCACAGCAAACACCGTGCGCTCCGTACACACACGCCTGGTGCGTTTTATTTCTGTATAGCACTAGTGCTTTATATGTCGACCGCAAAGATACCACCCGGTGTGGAATAAATGAAACGCACTGAGGCGCCCACAAATCGCATGCACCGGTGTATGGTTAAATAAAAATATTATGGCAAAAAAACTGCATAAAACATTGGCACACTGGAAACAATGTGCTCCGTACACACCCTCTCGGTGCTTTTAATTCAGCAACCGTGTCGGTGCGTGTCATATTGTTAGTCTCAGTGCCTCATAAAAAGTGCGTGGAACATAAACGTCCCAGTGTCGAATGACTGAAATGATTCTGGATCCCCCTAAATGCCGCACACCAGAAATATGTTTAAAAAAAACAAAATTAAGGCCAAGAAACTGCAGAAATCATTGGTTCACCGAACACTATTACCGGTGCATCATGATACTGTATAGCACCGGTGCTTTAAAACTACGTCGCCCTAGTGCCTCCTAAAAGCACGCGAAGAAAAAAGGAGCCCAGTACAGCATACAGACAACACACTGGTACTCCAGCAAAAATCCCGCGCACCGGAATAGGGTTAAATAGAAAAAATTTATGGCCAAAAAACCGCAAAAATCATTGTTTCATTGGACACTATTACCGATGTATCATATTACTGTAGAGCACTGGTGCTTTAAAAATACGCCACCCCAGTGTCTCCTAAAAGCGCCCGAAAATAGAAAGAACCCGACGTGGCATACAGGAAATGCACCAGTACTCCATTCAAAACCTTGCTCACCGGAATAGGGTTAAATAAAAAAATTACAGCCAAAAAACTGAGGAAATTATTGGTTCATCACACACCATTACCGGTGTGTCAAGTTACTGTAGAGCACAGGTGCGTTACAGTTACGTTGCCCCGGTGCCTCCTAAAAGAGCGCGAAAACAGAAAGAGTCCAATGCGGCATTAAGACAACACACCGGTACTCCAGTAAAAACCCCGCACACTGGAATAGGGTTAAATAAAAAAGAAATTATGGCAAAAAAACCACATTTTTCACTTTTGTCAGTGCTACAAAGCTCTCAAGCACTGGTGTAAGTTATCCTTTCTTGAGCCGCATTGACATCCGTGCTCCCATTGCACTTATTGCACGGACTGCTGTTGTACATTGCCACCAATCTCTGGATTGAATTTTATAAAACAATGGACAAATTTTCTTTTTTAAATTGTACAGCCAATATGCCTCCTCGATAAGTAAATGTACAGTTATTTTTCTTGTTTTTCCATAATTAAACCTTTTAGCGGATTATAATTTGAAAAACCCTTAAAATTAACCATTTAAAAAAAAAAAATTGTCGCATGGTGCGCTCAAGCCTTTCGGCTTGCATCGGTTTGTGGTGCTACAAGTAAATTTACTGGCTGCACCACACCTGGTGCTAAAGGAGTCCGCACTAGTTCCGGGGTAGTACCGCGAGGCGCACGGTGTTATTTTAAAAATTTTTAAAAGTGTGTTGCGGTCATTTGCCATGCCGCACTGTTGAGAATGTTGAATCGTAGCCACCTGGTGCGTTGATAAAATTATCTGCCCCAGGGCATGTAAGTTTTTCAGCGCACCAGAATCGAAAATCGACATTGTCAATGGTTCGGGTTGGTAAACCGGTGCTAAATGTATCTGCACCAGTTCCGTGGTGGATTCCAAAGGCAAACCGTGTAATTGTAAATTTTACGACAAAGAGCGGTGCGCTCAAATACCTGACCACACAATACGACTATGTACGATGGCAGGAGGGCAGTGTGCTGACTTAGCTATAAGCCACAGGGCATATAGTGAAGTCAGTGCACCGGCCTCCTGACACCGCACTCAGTGAATTGTGTGCCAAAAATATTTTCTAGAGCACTCCTCTCGATGCTTTTTATATCATTATGTGCACCGTCACTAGTGCGTCTCTGTGGAGGGACACACCATTACCGGTGCCTGACTATGTTGTTGGTGCACTGACTCTTGTTTGATTTATTTAAAAAAAAATATTTATATATGTATATTTATAAATACATGTGTCATTTAATTAAAAAATTGTGTTTAATATGTCAATCATTCAGAGATGTGAAAGGAGAGAAGAGGAGCAACAACAACAACAATAGACGGAACAATATAACATGGTTTTCCTGTGGGAGGCAAGAGAGAGGGAGAGAGATGCGTACCCTCACCCTATTATAGAAGTGATGCAGGGGCTCCTAAGGCAGGTAGGCCTCCTCAAGTTCCATGAGGAGGCTACTTCCCTAAATTCCCATAGTGGTTTTTTGAGACATCTTATCCGAAGGTGGAATGCCTAGCAACATGCTTCCGAGTTGGTATCGACCAGTGGTACATGCCCACTGAGGAGGATGTATAGTTTATTACAGGGCTTTCAAGGAGAGGGGTGGATTTTCCCTCGTTCCCCGAGGTTCTAGCTGGCTTTGTGGCAGGGATTCAGTTACTTTACTCCCATAGATACATTAGACCATATATATTGTCTCCTTCAGATTTTTAGGTCTCCAGAGGACAATTACATATTGGTGTGTTTGGTTGTGAGGAGGTCCAATGTCTCTCACTTATCATTTCGACCATTTCGCACAACATCAGTGACGGACAACACATTAGTTGCCATCTTTTATATTATGTTGATTCTTTACTATAGGAGCCACGACTTGTTAGGTGGTTTTCCATTTTTTTTATGGCAGTTCTGTACAACATTAGATAGATGTCGTGCTCGTGCACAAGGGAGGGTCAACTTCCCTTTTGCTTCAAAGATTTTTTGTTTATTTTTTGAGAGGTTTCCAGAGACGAGACCTTCTTTTCTTCGACAGCCTTGTAGGCTGATTACTGAGGCACATATGCATATGTGGGGGCAGATGATGCCCAAGAGGGAGGAGAGACTCTGTTTCCAGAGAGGATATCAGATGATGCACTACGGTTGCTAGCCAGTGTTTTTGAGCATCCCATCATTATGGTCCCCTGTCCTTATGCGGGGTTGGATTGGCGAGGGTGTGCCAACATCCTCTTCATAGATGATGAGCTGCCAAATGATAGAGGTAATATTACTGTTTTATTTAAATTTATTCTAACATTTTCTTTAACTTGTTTTTACTAATTTGTGTAATCAAATTGTCTAATTATTGTTGTGTACTTGTATATATTTTGCAGACATTGGCTCTTATGATGGCGAGGAGATGTCGCCACCACCACCTAATCCAATTGTGGATCTTAATGAGGATGCAGAGGGCATGATGCCAGATATTGTCGAGGATCAACAGGAGGCTAGTGCAGATCAAAGACCTGGTCCTGCTGGTGTGCCGACCCACGGTCAATGTCTGAGTGATGTTACATTTAGGATGGAGTTGGACGACTAACTCATTTCATTGTTTGTTGAGGCGAGCATCCGCCCCGCTAATTTTAGAGATATAGAGGCCAATGATAGGCTCTTAGAGATGTGAAGAGGCATGCCGCGTGGCATGTACAGCCTGATGTGGCATGTCGTAGGAGTTATGACAGCTTTTACGAGACTGACGATGACTGTCGCACGTTACGAGCAAGCTGCAGTACATGATGGACAGTCTGCTAGGTGTAGCGTACCATCCACATCTGATGATAGTTCACAGCCTTGCACTATGCCATATTTGCATGAGCCTCCAGTAGCATCTACCAACAGTCATCATGGAGATGAGGTTTGATCATTGGTTGATCCATGAATTTTATATTACAGTTGTATATTTAATGTTTGTGTTGTACTGATGATGTTAATATATAATGTTAATTGTGTTTTGTTAGATGATCATGGTCACGATGATGCAATTAGCAGTTTTGAATGTGTTTTTTAGTAAAATATGATGTTTGTACGATGCTTATCATGAATATGATGTTTATTAATTAATTTATAAATACAAATGATCATGATATTGTAAATTTGTAATATTTGTATTTCTAATTGTATTTAAAATTCTAAAATTGTAATTGTATATATGTGAAATTCTAAAATTGTTATTGTACGTGAAATTGTAAAATTTTAATTGTAGTTCTAATAATTCTAATTCCAATTCTAATTATAATTGTAATTGTATGTAAAATATTTGTAAAATTTTAATTGTATTGATGTGAAATGAATTTATTAAAATTTGTAAATTTGTAAATTTGTAAATTTGTAAATTTTAAATAGTTGTAAAATAATAAATATAGAATAATATGATTTATTGTAACATAAGGAAATTTAGAAAATAATGTAAATAAATTCCTGTACTTAATTAGAATTATCATTATTTTATTATGATCTTAGATACAAAAAAAAGAATTAATTTATATAGTGTGCCATTATTTTTGAGATCAAGTACATAATACCAAATTATCAAGTGAATTATTGATTTTAACATTAACACAATGCAAACTACCAATTAATTCAAAATATATATTACATTAATATTTCGAAAAACTCATCTTAAAAAGTATAAATATTGATGAAATAACACATATTGTACCATATAACTCTCGATTCTCATGATCACCCTCATTATCTTCTAGCTTGCATGGCATGATAACACTATTGTTCTCAAAAATATGTTTTGATATAGGGTCATGTGTCAATACGAACCACCAATCCCTATCCAACACATCTGGATAGAAAAACACCTGGTTGCAGTGTTTAGGGAAAACATAGGGTCCCTTAGCTTCATCCCACATCTTTCTAGAGTTGATACATATCAGCCTACTAACGCGATCTTCTTTTACATTATTCCGATCAAAGGTGTCCCATCACTTGCACCTAGAAATAACACATTGGAAAGAAGATAAATCCACTTCAATGATCTCTTGTATCTTTCTGACGTAACCTAACATTCCTCTTACTAGTTGTTGATCACGGTGGCTAGATCGACTAGATTGATCGAACTCGACTTCCACTCCATAGTCTTGTGTGATGTTTCCAGCATCAACATTTTCTTTGCGAAAATGGTGTCCATATGCCCACGTAGATGGGAACAAATTCACCTATTATAAAAAAGTTTAAAAAATCATATAAGTGTCATGTGTCTTATAAATAATAATCCAACAGTTAAAATATGAAATGTATATGTCTTAATATAAGTTTCAAATTTACATATAAATTATTACTGAGTTGCTGCACCCAATCCCTACGTTTAGCGCATCCTCTTCAGCACACGGGTAACGAGCGGTAGCACCGTATTTCTCTCTAACTTGATCAGCAACCCAACTGTTGGGGCATATTTTTGGCATATTTTCTTTTAAATGATTAGATAAGGCACACTTCTACCATTCAACCATCTGAATTCTTTCTTGTCACTATCCCATTTCATTCTTTTTTGTTCGTACAATGTGACCCATGGTTATGTCGCTTCAGAATTGTAAAGAATGAACTTATTGATTGCTTCAGTTTCTGCATTCGCTGATGAAATCAAACCAACATTATATAGTACTTAGACATCAAAATATACATTATATCTAATTTCAATATGAATATTAATTACTTTTTGTAAATTTGAAAAATTATAAGTCTCTTACTGTTTATCAAGCGCTTTTTTCCACTTGTTTGGAGCAACTCTCCTTCTCTTTTGTCTTCATCCAATTCATCACCCCAAATCACCACACCTGGTCTTTTGTCAATCTGCTTGATGTACTTACTAGCATAGTAGAAAGACTCATACGATATGTACCCCTCTTCCATAAACCCCTCAGGTTTTGCCCTTTTTCAAACAAAACCTTTCAATTTCTTCGTGTACCTCTCTAAGAAGAACATCTAACAACAAGAAACAACCCCAAATAATTCAACCTCATCTACCAGGTGGATTAGAAGATGAACCTGTAAGTCCATGAAACTCATCGGCAATTCCTTCTCAAACATACAAACAATCTCAACTATCTCTTGACACCACTGTGGAATGTTAGCCACATGAATCTCCTTTTATGTGATCCAATGTACAAATGTAGATAATTTAGATATGGCATGTCCTAGGTCTTGACGGAATTCATGTTTCACACACCCACGCACAAAAAAAGGATAATGACACTGCAAAGTTATAAAACCATGCAAAAATATACAAAATTAGTTATGTTTTATGATCACTGCATGGGATAAAATTTACTAATATAACAAATAATAAAATCATGCTTTTGAAATTATACGTACTCTTAGAAGATTCAAATGATCATGCAATTTCAACCCCGACAAATGGTCATCCACGGTGAAGCAGTGCCATAGTGAAGACCCATATGAAGTTGGCACCCTCACATCCATTATAACTTCCTTTGCCAAAGATATATCATCTTTTTCTAAAATCCATGGAACATCATCTTCTTTAACAAACCATGAATTAGAGGGACCAATGCCTGCCTCTGATCCCGTACTTTCTAATCATCTTGGCCAATATCTCTTTTTAGTTTTTGAAGTAATAAGATCTTTCCTAATCGCCAATGTGTCACTTTGTTTCGATGATATGTGCCTCCATAAAGAAGATGAAACATTTTTAAATATATGCATGGGATCTAATACGTGGGCAATATTAAGATGCTCCCAATATGGGAGGTCATAAAATATAGATTTTCTTTTCATCCCAATGGGAAATTTCTCAACATAGGTGTTGAAGAAATTTGGATCATCTAACTTAGGCTCCCCATTTGAATCGAACATTTTTGTGAACTCCTTCTCCTTCTCTCTCTCATATTCTCTAAGCAATTTAGCTGGTGTCATTATTGGAGGCCTTTGGGTTCTTTCTTTTTTACCATTGAAAGTAGTTGCTGCCCTTTTGTAAGGGTGTTTTTTTGGTAGGAATATCCTAGAGAAATCATAGACTGGCTTTCGAAGGTCCTTGGACCATCTAGCTTTCAGAGAAGGTCCACAACATTTACATCCAAAATACCATTTTGTTACAAGACCTGCGAGATTATATTTGTATACATTAATTAATATGCATGGAACATTAAATAATATCCTGAAGATCAGAACAAATAATATAAAAAAGAATTAAATAACTAATATGTGAAATAATATTGTTACATTATATATAAACAAATCAATAAATTAAACATGTAATTTACCAAAGAAATCTCCTAAGCCTAGATAATCATGTGTCGTGTAAGCACATATGCCATACAACGTAAACCTCCTCTCTGCTACGATGAATCTTGATACATCGTATACATTTATCCCATCCCATAATTCCTTCAATTCATCTACCAGTGGTTGTAAGTAGACATCCATATTCTTCACTTGTCTTCTACCAGGGACTATGAGAGCCAACATAAGATGTTCACTCTTCACAAACAACCATGGGGGGATATTTTTATTGATCACTACTACAGGTCAAAAAGAATAGTTGGTGTTCTGGAGGGAATATGGGTTGATGCCATCCATGGTTATGCTGAGTTGTAGACTTCGTACTTCATCCTCGAATTTTTCGAGCCATGTATCATTTATATGCTTCATGGCTATTGAATCAGTTGGTACTCGCACAACTCCCAACTCACTTCTATGTGAGGCATGCCATCCTTGAAACATAGCTAATTATTTGCAATGAAAGATCCTTTGAATCCTTGGGATTATAGGCATGTGCCTCAATATCTTAAAAGGATGACTAGTACGTGATTTACCCTTATTTTTTGATTTATCATACCTATCATGCCTAAATTTAGACACATCTCTTTGTCTGCATATTCTCCTCTATATAGAATACAATCATTTGGACATGCATGATATGATATGTACTCAACACCCAACATTTTCAACAATTTTTTTTCCTCTTCGCAGCTACCAGGAAAGACATTATCACTCGGAAGAACCTCATCTTTGAATAACCTATATTTGGTGATCATGGAAAACTATAGTAATAAATGTACATTAATGTCCATATAATTATTAACGTTCATAAAATTTGACATTTGTAATGTTCATTGCAGTGTACTAATTATATTTCAAATTTATATATAAGGGAAGTTCTTTATGGTAACTTACCTCAAAAGTTCCGAGAAACATGCATTCAACAAGCCAAAATTTTCTTTCAAGTTGTGCAGTAACATCATTGTCCCCAACTGGGTAGACTTTGACTAACCGCCGGGTCCAAAGACAGGGGTGGTGGAAGCAAATTTAAGGCTTTCAAAAAAGTTTTTAGCGATATGAGCATCATCCCCTAGCTAATCATCATTTTGGAATGTATCTAACAACATTGTCTCCATGATAGTCGTATCCCTTAAGTAATCATCCATACCAACCTCTATTTGATTGTCTCCATTGCTAGCTTGTGAAGAACTACTATTGCTCTGGTAATTCCTAATTGGTGAATCTGGACGTAGCAGGAATTGAATCGGTGGTTGATTCAACCATTCTTGGTATCGTTCCTCTCCGATTTTTTCTCTTAATTCATTATTCTCTCGATTTGACATTGTCGTGGGGTGCAACGGAAGATGGTAGGTAGGTCGTTCATCATCACTACAATCCTAATAATTAAAAAAAAAAATTGAACATGATTAGTACAAAATATTATGATATCAATTTGTAACCACGTTGACAATATTGCATGATTTTAAATTGGTTTGACGTTGAAATAATTACATATTAATTAATATATATACCAAACAATTATAATTATAATTACCATCATTGTCCCGAGATTGTGGCTAGAAGATGCAATATCGTTACAATTGGCAGGGTGAAGCGGCTGTCCATTTCCATCTACCAAATGTGTCTTGCAGTATGCAGCTCCTGATAAGAACTTTCGATGTTTTGGAGAAGTAATTTGAATATAATTTTGTGCATCTGAACTCGATGATGAATCTGCATGAACCTACAAATTTGTATACATTATAAATTTAATTAAGTTGTGCATTATTTACTACATGGATAAAAAACATACATAAATTCAATTAGATAGTGAAAAAATAAAACAGATCTGAAGTAAATATTACATCTCCACAAGGATAGGGAGAACTCTGCGATGGACTTTGAGAAATATTATGGAAAGACCTGGATTTTAAAGAATTGTCCATTTCATATAATATATGATATTTTCTCCCTACATTTGAGGAAAACAAAAATAAACTTTGGTGCACAAACCTAAATGTAATTCTGGTGTGTACTGTTCAGATAACCACACCGGTCAGTTCTTTATTTTTCACATCGGTGTGCTTTTGTAACAAGTAGCACCGGTGCGGTTTAATTAAACGACACACCGGTAAACGAATAACCGTAATAAAAAAAGCGCAATCCTATTTTCTTTAAGTGAAAAAAAATGGTAAATTGAAAATTGGGCGGCAAAATATTTTTGAAAATATAATTTCATAAAACATTTCTTTAAATACTAAACACTTTTAATTATTTAACTATTTTTGCAAAAAAAATCAGCTAGAGATTTGCAGGATACATACCTGGAGTAAACAGAGCATAAGAGCACTGTGGAGCAAGGAAATACGTTTGAACAAAAGTATTTAAACAATCCTAATTCCAAACCTCTGGTAATTCAAACCTTGTACCATAGAATTTTGAATGACGTGAGGAAAGTTTATTGTTTTTTTGTACTTTTTCTGCAGTTTTTTTTATGCAGTGAAATAAGAAATCAAAGTCTATTGTTTTATTTTATTTTTTCTCTAGTTTTTTATGAAGTAAAATACAAAATCAAATCTTATTGTTTTTTTAACTTTTCATTTCTGCAGTTGTTTACCTTTTATGCAGTTTTCAAAAACAAAAATAAAAAAAGAAATCAATTTTTAGAAACAAAACCCTATATTCTTTTTGTTTCTGCCATTTTTTCTCCCTCTTTATTTTCAATTTATATTTATAGGGATTCTATACTCACACGAAATCCAACCCACGGGATGACTTGCATAGTCGGATTCCACTCCATGTTGGCCCTTGTGTCAATATTAAAAAAAATACAGATTTTTTTTTCACCGGTGCACCCTACGTAACGTTGCGCACAAGTGCGCTTGGTTATACCAGCGCACCGTGCAAGTACAGTGATAAAAAATAAAAAAACAAAAATTATGTTTTTATCAGTGTGCCATATGTAACATATGGCACCAGTGCACTATTACATTATGGCGCACTGCACAATGTGTTGTTTCGAAAAAAACCATTTTACAAACATACCCTACATTATTTTGTTTTTGCCCTGTATTCTCCCACTTGCTGTGATTTCAGAATTAGGGCTTTTCAATTTATATTTATAGGGTTTATATTGCTAAATATAAACCTAAGACATCCAACGAACGGGTTTACCTACATAGTCGGATCGCAATCCATGTCGGCCCTTGCATAAATAAATAAAAAATAAATCAAAATTGGTGCATCATGTCTGAACAAGTGCACCGGGGCACTCTGTTATCACAGCACACCGCAAAAGTACTGTCATAAAAAATTAAAAAAAATATGCAGTCGCTGCGCTATTTCATTATGACGCAACACGAACGTTCAGTTTCGAAAAAAAAACTTTCAAAAAATAAAAACCTTACTTTATTTTTGTTTCTCCCCTTTCTTCTTCTTCTTTCTGTGATTCAGAATTAGGACTTTTCAATTTAGATTTATAGGGTTTGTATTGCTAAATATAGACCTAATACGTGCAACCGACGAGACGATTAGCATAGTCGTATCCTAATCCATGCAGGCCATGGAATGATTTAAAGAAAACATATTTTTAAATGGTGCTCCCTATGTAAGGTAGTGCACCGGTACTCTATTGTTTACAAGTGTATCAAATAAGTAATGTGAAAAAATAATATTTTTTGAACGGTGCACCATATGTAAAATATAACACCGATTTATGCTAAAAAAACTAACACTGGACGATTTTTATTATTTTTATGATGGTTAACTGGTGTGTTCATTGACATGTAATGCATCGAGGCTTCTTGTTGACATAGAGCACTGTACGATGTATTATACAGTTTTTGCGGTGCGTGGGAAAGACATACATGCACCGACGTCGGTGCGTTCACCATGAATGGCACATCGACTTTTTATATATTTTTTTTAATTGAGAAGTTAACAGTTTATTTAAAAATATATTATTGACTGATATGATACATGTTTGATATTGTTAAAGAAATGACTGACAAGAGATCAAGTAACAAAAATACTGATAACACATTAAGAAAAGCAAAAAAGGGAAGTTCTTTGTAAATTTTTTACAAATTTTTTTTTTTGAACTATATGTAAGCTTAAATAATATGTATCGTTTAATGTGTATGATGCAGAGCCACAAAATGATGAAGCTCGATAAGATTATTTCTGATCTAGGACCAGACGAACGTATAAGCTTGATGGAAAAATTGCAAAAGGATGAATCAGGTGAATGAAAGAAATACTATCGATCCAATATGAGTTTCTTTTTTTAGTTTTCATTAGTAATATAATTAAAATTATTAGATAACATGTGTGAAAAAGTCTATTAATTCACCTCTGTTTAATTTTCTACAGGGACGAACAACTCAGAAAAGGAATGTTGTTCTAAGAAAAGAAAAAAAATAGAACATGAAAATGAAAATGAATTGCTCCTTAGCTCATCTGGAGTAGTGTTGGAGGTTAACGAAAGGGGGAAAAACTTTTACAAATGTTTGAGGGATCTAGTGGAACAAATGTATAGCCATTCTTTCCACTTACAATACAAAAACCAATCCAATGATTCCAAGAACCAAATTTTATGTAAACTACAGGAAGGGTTTGCAGAGAATTGGTCAATGAGACATGTCAGACTTTTAATAGCAAAAACGTACAACAACAAAAAAGAATGAATGAAAAAGTAATATTCCTTTAGATGTTTGTCTAGAATTATTTATAGATATCACTGTTGTTATACTTACTTTCATATATCAATATAAAAACTAAATAGTTTTTTGTCATGTTACATTTTCAAGAAGATTATGAAAATCTCAAAAGATAAACGACCTGATATCAGAAATATGCCAGTAGGAATGTCCAAAAAGGTGTACAAGGAGATGGTCAAAGAAATGGACAAAATTGCATCGCAGGAGGAGCCATCTCAACAATAACGTGCTTCAAATATAATATGTAGTCATTGAATTTTTGGTCATTAGGTAAAATAAATAAACAATTTAGCATTAAATATTCATTTTCAAGTATTTTCTTGCAAAAAAGAATCGAAAATGGAACCCATTCACCACATTAAACAGGGGGACAAGGAAGAAAATGATTGATATCTAAGTTTGTGAGTAATTGTTACTTCCTTATAACAACTTAATTAGATTTCATTTTTGTATTTTTAAGTTGTTTTACAAAAATCATCATTGAATGTCTCCAAATTGGTGCTAACATACAAAGAATAACCATCAGAGGAATTGATTGACATTGGTTTAAATATGTGTTGTGCATATATGTTGGCATATCAGAACTTAATTTTGGAATTTGTAAGCATCTATCGATCTTGTTTTACTTAGCTCTGTCTATAATTAATAGAAAAAATAATCTTTTATATTAAACATATGATTTCTTATGGGGTATAAAACTTGCAGGAAACAAAGTATGGCACTGCGCCAACAGATCAAATCTTGAAAGATGGCATGTTACATGGTTTTGAAAGAATGTGTATAGTTTATGAGTCAATTGTTGCATTGGTACATCATTTCTTTTCCATTTACATTGATGTATATTATTTAATATTGTAATTTTCATTATTCTAACCAATGTATATACACTCATTACAGTTTATTTTTATGTTTGTAGATGGAAGAAGGTGAAGAAGAAGAAAACAATCAACGTCGTGAACAAAACATTTTTGAAAAAAACCCCAAGTCATGGAAGTAGCTCTAGCAGTGATAGCAGTTCAAGTGAAGAATGATGATCACTATGTTTGGATATAAAAGCAAGGCATTGTACTATTTTTGGAAAAATGTTTTTGAAATCAGACATTTTCTTTAATGTAATGGACAAAGTGTCCCAACTGAAAGATAAAGGGATACCAATAACTGTCCCATTTTGTTTGACAAAGAATGTCTTATTCATATATCTATATATATAATAAGAAATGTTTTAATTTATTCTATTGCGTTCTCTATTGTCGCTATTGCGTTCTCCATTGTCGTTCTCAAATGCAGTAATAAAAATTTAATTCATATGAATATTGTTATAACATATATATGTATCGACTTTTGATGAATAATGAATTTTAAAAAACCACAATAATTATGATATGATATAACAAATTAATCTAAAAATCACATTCAAATCCATTAATAAAATTTTTATTAATATGAATATTGTTATAATATGTATCGACATTTGATGAATAATGAATTTAAAACAATCACAATAATTGCACTGCCACAGGCCGATGTTTCTAAAAAATACAAAATGAAAACCGGTGTGCTTCTATTATTAAGTGCACCAGTGCATTTTTACTACATATCGAGACCGCAAAAATACCAAAACAAGTTAAAAATATCGAGGCATTTGTGCGGTACGGTGCTTCGGTGCGTTTATGTATCTATACACATCGATTTTGTTTTACCTCCTATGAGCACCACACAAATACCGATACCAATTATAAATTGCGGTGTGTATGTTGGATAGTATGCACCATGACGTTTTTTCTGTCTATACGCACTGGTGCATTTGGATGACCAATAGGCACTGCACAAATACCGATACCAATTACAAACATTGGTGCATTTGTGTGATAGTACGCACCGGGGCATTTATGTGTTGATAAGCACCGGTGCATTTGTATGACATATTTGCACCACACGAATACCGATACCAATTGTAAACCTCAGTGCATTTGTGTGATACGATGTATTGGGGTGTTTATATAAGCATACACACTGGCACGTTCTATGACCTATGGGCAGCACTTATATCCCAAGACCAATTAAAATGCCCTCGTGCGTTGTATCACCAACACCAGGCCCGGTGATGTTATTTTCCTTAATGCCCCGGTGCATTCTCCTTCGACTGCCCCGGTGCGCTGTCTACTGATACGCATTGGTGCATTAAAACTTGATAAGAGCAGCGATGAAAAAACATTCGTAATAACCTCTGGCCGCCCATTTTTTTTAGTTCTGTTGAATTTCCATTAAAATATCCTCCAAAACCTCCGTTACCAGAAACGAATGTGCTAGCATATGTTTTTTTCACAATTTTGGCCAATTTTATAACACTAAAAACCTCCTTTATAATCTCCACTAGAGGGTCTTTTCCTTGTAGTGGTTGTGGCTCAGGCTCGATTGAAGCATTGTGTCTCTGTTTACAACTTTGAATCTCGGATGATAGGTTGTGGCTCAGACTCACTTGATGTGGATTTGAATGTTATATATGAACAACATTTCCCTCCCTGTCAGGTACAAGGTGAGATGATGGCGAAAACTCAACAAGAAGTTTGTTCAATATTCTAGAACAATTTATAACATATGACTTAAACATCTTCTTGGTTGTTGATGCCCATTTCTAAGAAGTTATCCATCCAAGATGAATCTTTGTTCTTGGAGGAGGGTTGCTTTTGAAGCATCTGTGTGAAGAATGGGTGTGTCGACCACAATGCTTGCATCGGTGAATATCAAAACAATGATATTTCATATGACCAACTTGATGACAGTGTTGGAATTTTAAAATATGTTGTTGCTACTATGGAAGAGGAGTAGGATCTATAACAACAGAATGTGAACTGTCATGAAGAGATCTGGCACTGTGAAATTGAATGGGCTTGTAGTAGTCTGAAATATTAAAGGACAATTCCTTGTCATATCCAAGACCAGTTTTGTGCTTGTTGTGGAGAAGCTCTTCCAAAGGTCTGATGATGGGCTTGGGAGGTGCAGGCTGGATATTTTCTTCTACGTGAAAATATGCTCTTATACGAGGCATTGAATGTGAATCAATTGCAATATTGTTTTCTTTCTACTTATGGGAGTCTCTTTCAATGTTCTGAACAAAAGTAGGTTCAGAATGATGACCCCACTACTATAATTCTTCTTGTTGGAATTGAGATTCAAGCTGCAAAAATTCAATGTTGTCTTGGGCATCTTGTAGAGAGATTTGAATATTTGTGGGAGTGTCTTTACTGGCTTTAACTGTGCTTTCAACATTAGACATGATTAGAGTTCTTAATAGCTCTACCAAAGGTTCAATCTGAGCCATTTAAACTTCAAAAATTTCTTGCTAACCCCATGCTTCAACAATCAAAGAGTCACAAAATAATTAGGAAGATAAATAATCACTAGTTATGTCTACATCTTCAAATGTGCCTCATACATCATATGGCCATCAAAACTCTAACATACTAAATGGCTCAATTCAAAAAATAATTTCTCTTCTTTCAAGTTACAAACCCTGAAACAGAAAAAGAAAAGAGCAAAGAATAATTTGATTTCAACTTTCAATATCTTTATGGGCAACCAAATATGTCAAGTATTTTATTTCCATTTCTTTATAGTGCTACCATTTTCCAGTTAGAAGCTTGAAAACTAGTTTGCCAGCCAACTTCCACACTAGTCCCTTAATTCGAAAGACACCGAAATTTATTCATCATATTTAACTTTGGGATTTTAAATCCATGATGTTCTCCATGGACTTCAACGCTCATCACATGCTCTATTCTTTTGTAGCCTTCTGTCTCAAATAAGTGTAGCCCTCATGCTGCACAATGCGAATAGGGAGCCACAGTGGAGAAAACCTCCTCTAGGAAGGATATCAACCCCACGGGAATTTGGAGTGCCAAGGATGTGTGGAAAAAATCACCGCAGTCAACACCCTTACTACCGTCCTCCAGCTCCAAAGCAACAAGAAACCCCTTAATACTGCTTCCTTCCAAACAACGCTTCAAACCACCATTCCAAAGTTTGCCAACAAAGGCATTCTCCAAAGCTTCAGCTTTCGAGAAACACGAAACTGCTAGTAGGAACAAAATCAATTTTCAAACTGCAGAGCTACTCAAACCCTAGGTTGTGAACTTGCCGAAATCTTGAAAACCAGAAAACCGCCGATTTTCAGGGGGAGGCCACTTCTCAAGGAGGTAAGATTGTGGTATTAACCAGCCGTATGGGGAGGCCATGGGATCATTTGCCTCATAACCTCTTTATAGGCCATGAAAGAGATCCAATCACCTTGACTGCAGGGTTTCCATAGGCCGAAGCAAAACCACCTTGAGCATCAAAGGCAGGCTATGATGCTTTCACGATGAGTAACACATTGAAGTTCTACAATTGGGGTAGCACAACTAATACGTTGGACACGAAGAGTACCAATTATTTGATCTGTGGAACCAATGACCACTGCTCAAGGTGCATGAATCTTAACCACACATATAATTCATATCACATATGGAGAGCTCAATGCATTCATCAATGCAACATATAACACTTGTAGAAGTCACACATTCAATGTAGAGAACGCACATTCAACGCCCATCACCACATACCACAGTTCATTGTATTCAACGATTTCATTTACCATAATCAATATAGTGTTTTGAAAATGGTTTAATGTTGTTCAATGCAAAGCTCCAGAGCAGTGTTCCAATGCACAGAACAAGATTTAAACAATGAATAGAAAGTATACCCACAAACCAGCATAGATAATGGATATGCAGTCGAGATCACCAACACCATTCAACACACATTCCAGCTTCATAACTAGCATACTGAATTTCAACAAGACTCATTCATCACTTCAACATTGTTCAATGACCAACCTTTGATTAATGCAGAAAATTTAGCATTCAAAACTCAATGTACAAGTGATTAATCACTGCAGCAATACAACGAAGAGAAAAATCTACTCTTCAAGAATCAATGTAGAGGGACAAAGGACAGATGACAGAGCAAGTAATCAAAGACAGATTTTATGTCAAGGAAGAGAGGAGTTACAGGAGAAAAGAGCTAAATGGGTTTTTTGCTCAACATTGATATGTCCTCAACTACTTTCATTGAACCGTTGCCCGTAATTTATTTTATGGCACAACTTTTGAAGGAGGTAGGTAGTGTGAAATAATGTGGAGGAGGGCCAAATGCACAGGCCATGGGAGAGCCACGATGTCACACCTCCAATTTCACCCAAAAAAAAAAAATTTCCTTTGCGAATGCAAGCTTGTGAACCTAGGGTTATTATGACATTTCGATCTTTTCACTATGATAGTTTTCATTTCATCATGTTGCAATAATACCCTCTACCACTATCTCTCGTCTTATTTTATTTTTATTATAATTAGGGAGATGGTTTATACGAACCTATTCTTTACACAGGTCTCATATAACCACTCTCCTTTAGCTTAATGGTCATATATCCCATTTATGAAATTGTTGAATTCACACGTGAACCATATGGACTATGAACATATATTATATAAAATGCGTTGTATTAGTTGTTGCCCCAAGGCACTTTCGACCTTTCTAATAGCCATCGTTACGATGTTTACGTTATATATATGGTTATAGCCTTTTCATAAAATTCAAAATGCATATTATTATGAATGGACTTTCCCCATGCGTTTGGCATTATCATGTACATGCGCCTGGGTTGATATGACCACCCACCCTGGTACCTCATATTTTAAATCGAGTTAATATATAGTACTGGCATTGGGATTATTCTACACGTAGAGCGCATCATCATTCTAGATTTGGGTTTCTTTGTGCCTCGTCATGGTGGAATTTTTATCCACGTCAGGCGTTGTGATAACTAAATGAGCGTTGTATGGTTTCATGCCCTTTCATTGGCTTATGTGGTGAGTCCACGTCGCTGGCATACTCAGCCTATGTGGTGATCAACACCTACGCCGATACTTGCATAGGACATATGGAATTCAATTCGCATCTGCATCCATAAATTTTGATACGATGGTATTAGCTCTCCCAGGGCTACCCCTCGATCCGTGGCTTAACTGTTCCGATGCTGCCAAGTGGACGAAGGCGATCGTTTTCAGTTAGGGTTCATGTGGTTTAACGAAGGCTTATATCAGTTCGGAGTGTGGAGTTAAGTCGATTTCCACGCTCATCAGTTTCAGGCCTCCTCCGCGTCTGCACCATTCCACTTCTGCCGAGGGTTTCGACTCTCCGTTGCAGAGAAGAAATATGGCGCCTCTCATTCCTCAACACGCGGTCAGGTAATTCCTCCACGCACATTTTAATTCTATTGCAGGTGTGAATGATTCATAATTAGTTTGTAAAGGCCATACGCTTGCTCTGAATATATATATTGAATCATCAGTAAGGTGAATGCATCTGGTTTGTTTTTCGATGTTCAAGGTATCCGTTCAGTGCAAGGTGTAGTTGGTTTCTATTTTCAGGGTTATCGTCGACCCTTCTCTGGTTATATTTAAATTGTGAATGATGTGTTCTATACCTCTTGGGTAGCCTGCGTCGCCTCTCCTCAGGCGGACGTCTCCTGTTCCATGGAGCTTTATGAGGTATGTTCTTATTCGTGCCATCTCCGCATATAATTGTTGATTTCGTCGTGTTATACTCGAGGGTAATTTGTATTAATCCCTCTCTGTGTAATGTTCGATTGCAGAGCTTGATGCGTCTGAGGTTTGCATTCCACAGGTAATAGTTTTAATACCGAGCTTATTTTATTCATGCGCTTATTTCTCTACGATGGCACAATGACTAACTCGCATTTTGGGTCGTTCTTGTCTTCTACAGGTAAATCCAGAGGACTCCTGCGTACTTATGACAGTAAATAGTGACCCTTTCAATCGTATGGACACTAACATCGGTCTCTTGGCCATCCAGGTTGGTATACTTATGGGGTTACTTCCCCTCTCCTCATGCGTTGTCTCGTGAGTGTCGAAACAATGCTTCTCTTGTGATGTTGCGCAAGGTTGCTTACGGAATGAGACTCTCTCCGAGTCGGGTTTTTTTTTTGTTTTCTTCTTGTTAGCGTTGTCATCCTTGGATGGCACTGGTCTAAATTCGTTCTGTTGAGATAGGGGGTGTGAGTTATATACCCCAGCCTAATAGGCTCAGTATGTCTGTTGAAAATTTTGGACATTTATATACTCCCTATTGTCTTAGGTCGATTTTAATATACTCTGCCACAGTTTAAATGTACAGGGACTGTATGAATAATGCATATGATTTCATACCATGGCATTTGGATTTTTTTAATTTGCTCGTCTGAACCATATTTATTTTCCGGAAATGCTACTGACATTCCAGATTTCTTAATTGCATACATTAGGATTTACAGGTAGTTATATATGATATTTATCTATTCTTCTGATGTACTTTGTTCACTCTTTTCTGTATAAAATATACACTTTGGTACTTATATCATATTTACAGTTGCCTCTGCTCCTAGTTACACTGAACTGGTGTTATACCTATCTGTCTAGACATATGAAAAGCTTGGTGGAAATTTATGAGACCATTCTCATTTATCAATAGATGGTTAATATGTATGAAAGTCTAGAATTTATGTTTTCTTATTTTCCAAAGTTATGCAGGCATAATTCTATTCTCCAGTTTCTTCTCATTTTCTTGTAATTAGTTACAGCTCTTATAAACCTATGTGTCTGATGGTAGCTGGTTCTGAAGAGATGGTAATGGGATTTGAACTCTTTTCACTTCCCTCATAGTCAAGGGAATATTGTTTACATAAATGCTACTGTGTAAAATGTTGAAATTTATTTACTTCTTTCTCCTATGCTTCTCAACTGCTTACTCATAATTTCTGCACTCTATGTATTCATTCTCAGTACTATGATGTTAGAGTAGTTCCATGAGGCCATTGTCTGGTCTTTTTTTATTTATTTATAAATATCTACTCCTTTCCTCCACTAGAGTAAGGGCTTATGGACTACCTTGTTGTCTTAGACCATTTGATTTCCTGGAATTATAATGGAGTATTTGGCTGAACCTGAGGTCAATCTATTGAGTTTCTCCCTCTGTTCTTTCATAGACAGTATAAGTTGTAACTCATATCCTGCTATTGTTCTGGTGTACTATAGTTAATTCCATTTCTCTCTACTATAGCTGTAATAAAAATTATGCTAAGAAATAAAAGCAGATTAAACACAATTCCACAGTGTTTCCTGAAAGAACAAGGTTTCCTCAGATTTAGACCCACCCTGGGTTTAAACATTCTGTGGAATTCTACTTTACAGGATGTTCCTCTACAACTATACAGAGTGATCAGGTTACTACCTGGTGATTACTTTCTGTTAAATGTAGACTAATAATATGAAATAACTTAGAAACAAATTTTGTTTTTATATGTAACCAATTCATACCATAACAAACAAGAAGACAATTTTTCTCAGAGACATACCACTCGTGCAGTGGACCAACCTCCCAACCTTAGAGTTCTTCTGTCTCCCAGAACTCACCCCCGAGCTAAGATCACCTCTTGCAGCAGATTAACCTCTAATATGTACAAGAGCAGCTTATTTAAGCTATTGTTCCCCAAAGCATGTTTCTAATTCTGCGTCCAGAATCTTAGGATGTTTTTCTTCCTGTTTGCCTAGGCTTCCCATTTAGGGATTCTTTAAAGTTGTTTTATGCTTTTCCTCAGCTTTTCCAGCTTTTTACCTCTTCCCAACTACTTTTCTCATCATTGGGGAAATTCAGATTTTTCCTCAAAAATCTAAATTTAAAACTTACTATCTTCCAAGGATTTTTTTGAAAGATTGTGGGGAAATATTTGCCTCATCCATCCTCATAGATTTAGCAAGTGATCTCATCATCTCATTTTTGGTCAATTTGCACCACAATAATTTATTCATTTCCTCAATTAAATGTTTAATTACATTCACAAAATAATTATCCTTTGGGGTCCACTTCCCTTAGGATGTAAAGTTCAAGTATCTAACTTAAAATGCAATCACATGAATTGGGGGTGTTACACACGAAGGGCGGAGACTCTGAGCAGTGGAGTTGACATTGTATGAGATTGAAAAATTGTGGTCATTGTATGTATGTTGTGGGAGGAGGCACTGTACAGAATCTCTGCGTCAATGTGTTATTAGAGACGTTACTAAGGCATTACTAAAAATGCCCGACCCTCTTACATAAAAATGATCTCTGACATAAAATTAAAACACTCACAGGATTTGGCCATGGAAAGGTTAGGTTGCCAGCAGATTGACATAAATGCAATTTTCTTGCTTTCTTGCCCAAGACTTATGTTGAGTGTGAAGAGACTAGCCATTTTTGCTATTTGGAGAATGGAGACAACACATGTAATTCAATCAACCACAGATATGAATGAGCCATTTAGCGTGTATGAATGCCTCGAGAAACTATCAAGAAATAAAATATTGTGTAGTGAGAAATAAACATGCACATAATAATGTCAATTTTAACAAGAAATAAGGCATGACTGTCATGTAAATAGAAAGACCACAAAACATGTGGTTCAAATTGTAGCAAGGCCAAAATTTTCCTACTCTGATACCATGTTAAACACAAGAATTGTAAACACACAGAAGTAGGAAAATAGGCTTGAGTTGCTATAACCATTAATATGATGTATATTTATAATACAATGGTGTGACGCTTGGATTCCACATTCCTATGTCACTTGGACTCTTTTTGTCCATTCGGCTTCCACACCTACTCATATAATATTAGGTGTCCAACAGAAAATGAGAAATTAAGGGGCAGAGAGAGGCCTTTAGGTCTCAATTTTCACATTTTAGCTAATTTTTATGCATTTGGACATTTTTCCTACATGGGTTCTCTTAACCGGAATTGTTGAAACTAAATTTCAATTTTTGCAGGTTTTCTTGTTGTTGTTTTTTAAATTTAATTATACAAAGTTTTCGAATCTTAATATTGGTGTAACAAAATGCCATGTTACTAGAATCCTAACCAAGGGACCTATTTCTTGTTTTTTTTCCCATGTACCCATAAATTGAATGTTAGTTTAAATAGGTTTATTTCATGTAATCAGTTAAAAAATTCAATTCAATTACTTCCAATTGGTGATCTCAATATTGGTGCAGGAAAATGATTGTTACTAGAAGCCTATCCAGGAGACCCATTTCTTGTTTGGTTTTGTCCCTCTTACCATGTTGGCACCACATTTGTACATGTGAGTCCATTTCTTATCACCTGAAATCCTTGAGCCCTGTCTCTTCATCTATTCCCGATTCTCGTTGTGTTTCCTATTAACATTTTTGGTAGCATTGGAAAATATAGTTTGAATGAAAAATTTGACACTAAAATTTGTTTTCACAAACTGGCTAGGGAACCCACTATTTTTGGCTACATTAATGTGAGGCTTCTACTTTTCTATTTTCTTTGTAGTCTTGTTTCACGTTTACTAAGAAATGCATTTAGTTATTACATGACACATGCTTTGATCACTTGGGAGGAATTTTTTCTACATGCAAAATATTTTGTGAGAAAGTAGTTGGGACAACTTCCTTTGTTTGAAATTTCTCATGTACGGACAGGTAATTTTTTTTCCTTGACTAATATGATGGTGCATTTTGGCTCATTGAGTTTTATCTTTTTCGATGGAGATAAAAATTGTTTTAAAGAGTTCTAGCTCAATGGAAAAACATGTGCCTTGCAAGGAGGAAGTTGGTGGTTCGATTCTATCATGCCCTAACATGAATTAATTAGAGAAGAAACGAAAACATTCATATTCTATATTTTGATTTTAAAGAGAATTTTTTATTCTCTTTAGAGAGACAATACCTGCTATTAAAGACATATTGTCTCTATAGAGGAAATAATTGGGATTTGTCTCTATAAAGACAATATGTCTTAATTGTAGATATAGTCTCTTAGATAAAAATGAATTGTCTCTGAACAGACAATAATATTTGTTTTTGACATTGTCTTTATAGAGAGAATTTTTTAAGACAATCATTTGAGACAAATTATTTAAGACAATAATTTGAGATAATAGTTTGAGAAAAAAATCCTTAAGACAATAATTTTAGACCCCCGCTTAAAGACAATATTTAAGACAATTTACTCAAATTTTGTCTTAAAACCCCCTTCATGTAGTATTTATGTCAGATATATCATCCCATGATCGTCAACATTCCAAAGTTTTGTTTGTTTGCATTTCAAGTCCTATTTATGGCTATGCGATGACATCTCCATCTGCCATCTGCCATCTTTTAAGACAAAACCACCCCGTGTTTGACAACTCTACTAGTGGCATTTGTCAACTATACCAAAAAAACCACCCCGTGTTTGACAACTCTACTAGTGGCATTTGTCAACTATACCAATTGGTGCATGTCTCCCGGTATTTTCAACATTTTGGAAAAGCTTATGCAATTGTAATTGACATTGGTTTGAAACAAATCAGATCTAAAACTTGATCAAGAAGTGTGAAAACATCCAAATTTACTATTAATGTGTCTTTTAATCACTCAATGAAAAACTTGGAGGCCACTTGAAACTTCCCATCTTCTATTTGAAAATTATAAATGCTTGCCTTTTCTTATAATTATTTTTTAAAACTATAACTACTAGCACGTACTACAGCTACTAGAGTCGCTATCATGTTTAATTGCTTCATTTAATTTAGTACATATTAAACAATAAAATGAAAATTTCAAAAATAGAAGTGTAATTATGTTGATAGGCATATCGCCTGTTGGAGTTGGCTACTTTAATCACTTTACTAATTAAACAATTTGATCGGATGGTTTAAATTTAAATATGCCAGTATATTCTCGTCATAGCCAGTATATCGATGGATGGAATTCACACCACTAACTTCCCCACATATCTAAATAATATTAGTAAACCATGTTTAAATTATTTTTTTACAAATCTTGATTATAAATTTACCATGCCATTTGTAAATTTCCACCTATTAAGATTAACATGAAGTGGGAGGATTACAAAAAAAATTTAGACACTTATCATAGTAGTGGAAACTTGATCTATTGACGGTTTTCAATTTCAAAATGTTGATAACATGTGCCCACTTCCAAATAACAAGTGTCAAAATTTTTCAATTTCAAAATGTTGATAACATGTGTCCAATTCTAAAGAACAAGTGTCATTTTCTTGCCCTGGTCCATTTCATTAACTTGTATGTCCTTTTAACCATTTCATTATTTTCAAACTAATAGCCCTACTTATATTCTTCGGTCTTCATAGTAGTAGACTAAACGCTTAGGAAATATTTCTCATAACACTCGTAATGCATGCATAGAACTGACTGTGAAATTTTGAGATATGGCCATGCCTATGGAAATTTCATGCCTTTTAGTAGAAAAAAGATTGTTGAGCTTCACACATTCATCAATAAATTGGTAAGAATATATTTATAATTGTTTAAATTACAATGATATCTTCAATAAATGGTTAAATCAATGTTATTATTGGTTTAAATTGAAAATAGCGGATTCGATTTCTCTGTTTGATCATGGAGATATGTTCTTAATAAAAATTTGTAGATAAGTAACAGAAATAAGGCAATTTTTTTATTCAAATTGATTCATTGTTTCATGGAACTATAGAAAATAATTTGTTTTTTACATTACGTTGTAAGTTATTTTCTATAATCAATTTATTTTATATTTATATAATTTCACTCTCTCAAAATGTTTTTCTAATATAATGGAATATCAAAATTACAGAGATTAATTCTCATTCACTATTAATAAAATAACATAATTACATAGATTAAATTTTCATTTTTTCTGAGAGGTTTTTTTTGCTCACTATTAATGATCCTCTATCTATGTTGATCTTGGTTTAGATATAATGGATAACTATTTTAATGAGAATGAATTACATATAATCATTGCATCTTTGTAACATGTAATTATATTTTCAAGAGATGTATTTTACAAAATTTATTTTCATTTTCCAGCAAACATAGAAATTTCTACATTATTAGGAGATGAGGCAAGTACATTTCAAGGGGAAAATGGCTGCAACCAAGATACAAAATATTTTTCTGGTATGCCCATAAAGTGCCAATAACGTTAATAGGGGGAATATTGCAATTACGATAAGGGCTTATAGTTTCACCTATTTCATCAAACACCATTAAACCATGATCACTGTACTCAGAGTAATTTATGAATAATATACTCACCCTCTATTTAGGTCCCAATTATAGAAAAGGACAACAATCACATACGATGGCTAATGAAAATATTCTTAGATGATACATACATATGGAAGTCCATAAAGTGCAGAAAGAAAGCAACTAAAAAGTGTGGAAACATATGGAAATCTAGATAATTGTTCCACCTCCTTGTTTTTATTAATCTTCGAAAAAAATAATTTGGTATTAATTAATATTTGTATTAATTGATTATTTTATATTGATTTAGTTTTTCTATTAATTTATATTTGTGCTTCTTTTTGTACTGTTATCCAATCTGCTTTTACATAAGTGTTAGTGATATCTTTAAGAAATATCATCAAATAACACCATAATATAATTAAATTCTAAGAAACAGAAGAAATTAGATTTTAAAAGTTCATTTAGTTCAAAATGAATGTTTTTTAATAATATAAGAATTCAAATATTTTTACATTCTCATCATATTTACACGAAATTTATGTGAATATTATTTTTGGGCTTTATTAAAATACAAATACATTGAGATATATATTAAAAAAATCAAATAAATTTCATATTCCCTAAATTTAAATATTTTAGAAAAATAATAATATTTACATCTTCATTAATTTTAAAATGCAGTTATGTTAATAATATTCCATTCTAGAAGAGATAAAAAAATATTTCCCATGTCAGAAGATGGAGATGACTTTATGTTAGTTATTTATATTTTTCATTGGAAGGATGAATTGAGAGATTCATAATATGCATAGCTAGGTTTAGGTTGTTTTTAAAATTTTAATTTTAGATTTAACTAAAGTGAAGAGTGAATAGTTGAACAATATACTAGATAAATATTTTGATCTATTATAGGAACCCAGAATGATAATTGTAAAACCAAAATGAATACAAAATATATTTTTGCCAATGATTCTTTTCAAATTCAATAAGTTACAACATTTTAGTTTGTTTGGTTGTTGTTTATGCCAAAAGGTATTGAAGGAACATTTTAAAATTTGTTCATAAATAATTCTTATATACATATTTAGCTAGTTGTATACTATTGAAGGTATATTGCCCCTCTCTATAATTTAGCATTGGTACTTTGCAAAGTGTGGTAATTAAAGTATTATTGTAATGCTCATTACATAATGAAACATTATTATATATGTTTTAAATAATTGAATTTAGATATGTTTTATTTATTTTTATTTTTTTTTAATTTTAAGTAATTTTTATAAATAATATTGTATAAAGAAGACATCTTCAAAGTATTGGAGAAACCAATTTTTATTTAAATTTATTGTAGAGTAATTTTGTCAATGATAACTTTGTGTTTTATCTATAAAGTTAACATATCGAAATATTTAACCTTCCAATAATTTTTATTATTCAAATGCTGCAATTTACCATAATAATGTGTTGTATTTAAAAATTGTAAAGTTGACTAGCACATCAATGTTTCATCACATACATTAATCACAATTCTAGTGGTTGTAAATCCACTACTATGACAACTCTAAGTGATCAATGATGAAAAATTAAAGTAATATTTGAGTTAGTAAGCAATGTTATATAACTAGTTGTACTTATATTTAGATTTAATTTATTAAATATTCAAGCTAAATTTAGAAATATTAAGTTTAATATTTAGATTTAATATTAACTTTATAGTATTAGGTTTAATAATAATATTAGGTTTAGCTTTAATAATAATTTCATTTTGGATTTATAATAATATTAGGTTTGTATAATAATAGTTAATTTAGCATTATTAATGATTATTAATATTTATATTTTAACATTTATTTTAACTAGTATTAAAATTACTAACCATTATAGAATATTAATATTAATGCTTATCAATTTTTCCTTTTGAAATTAACACTTAAAATAATAACAGTAATAATAATATTAGTAATATCATTATTACTCATTATAATTAATTAATACTATCAATTATTAATAATATTAACTAATCGTACTAGTGTTATGTTTAATACTATTAATATTAAAGATTTACTAATGGTTGAATACTGATCCTTACTTAGGAAAACTTTGTTTAATTGACAACTTTCAGTTTTAGGTTTATTGTGTTATATAATATATTTAATACTATTTGATGTTTGTAACTTTTTTATATTTTTTAATCAATTTAAATATATATTAATGACCCCATATTATAATTTATGAACACATTCAAGTTTTATTAAGTAAAGACTATTAATTTTTTATTTCTATGTGTCTAGATGATCAATGTTGATGCAAAATTATGATGATATTTGAGTTAATAATTATTGTTGTATAATTGACTCTACTTATATTTAATATTTATGAGACATGTCATAATCATTTATAATTAGGTATAATATTAAATTTAGGTTTTTAAATATTAGGTTTATATTTTTAAATATTAAATTTAATATTATTTAGGTTTAATAATAGGTTTTGGTTTTATAATATTAGATTTAGTTTTATTAATAATATAATATTATTATTTTGGATTTATAATAATAATATATTTGTATAATATTTATTAACAACATTATTAATGATTGTTATTAATAATATTTTAACATCAAATTTCATTAATATTAACATTTTTAATAATTATACAACTTTAATATGAATTATTAAGAATGTTTTCTTCATAAAAATATTCATGAGATTGATAGTAATTAATATTTTTAGGTTTAGGTTTATATTTAATAATATAGGTTATTATAGTAATGGTTAATAGCATTATTATTAAGTATTGTTAATATTATTTTAACATTAATTCTCACTAAATTAATATTAACTCTCATATAATATTAATAAAAATTATATGATAATAATACTAATATCAATTATAGAATATTAATATTAATTATAATATTAATATTATAATATTAATTATTAATACTAATATTAATATTAATATTAATAATTTTATTATTGAAGATAAAATTACTTTTGGATAAATCACATCATTAGGATTAGGTAGATGTTTCAAACCAACTAAGGTGGAGAGACTAGTTGATCTGGATGAATAAATAGATGCATCATTTCCCGGAAATAGTGGTTCAAAACTAGTTGTTAAGAACTAGCGATTAGAAGGTTAGTTAGTTAGTTTTTAAAATAAATTAATTAGTTGAATACGAATTTTATTACAAAAAGGTTAATAAAGATTTAAGTAATTCAAATAAATATAATAGGTAAGAAAGAATTTAAAAATAATTAATTAATTAAGTAAGTAAGTAAATATAAACCAATAATTTAATTAAAATGATAAAAACAAAGTAATTCAAATAAATATAATAGGTAAGAAAGAATTTAAAATAATTAATTAATTGTAAATATAAATAAATAATTTAATTAAAATAATAAAGACAAACGTAAGGATTTTAATAAATAAATAGATAAATAAGTAAATTAATTAATTAATTAATAAAATTTTGAAAGGGGGAGGTTTATAAATTATAATAGGTAACACGGAGGGGTAAAAAAAAGAATTGATTTAAAAATAATAATATAAAATAAATAAATTAATTAATTCGATAAAATAAATAACTAAATAAAGTAAATAATTAATAATTAAATAAAAATGGTAAATAAATAGAGTTAGCTAAGAAAGAAATGGGAAAATTTAAAATATTTAAAAATAAATAAATAAATATAAAATTAATTAATTAATTAATTAGAATAAGATAAATTGAATAAAGTAAAATTAAATAATAAGAATAAATCAATAAATAATAATAATAAAATAAATAAAGGAAGAAAGAAATTTACCTGGCAAGAGCTAGGGTCCAACTCTTACTTAATTTCCAACCATCATCACGGTTGATATTCTTGACATATCATTAAATTTCGATCGCCTCCCTTAAGTACCTATGGTGGAAATGATCTACCTTAGCTACGACTCTTGAGTCTTCAATACAAACATAGTGGCAGGATTTTTCCACATGTTCAGCAAGAGCTGAGGTACAGGACCAATTATGACTAATATCTGCAACATGCTCCTGGATTCTCTGCCTAATGGATCGACATGTTTCCCCTATATAGGGTGTTCCACAAGAACAAGGAATCAAGTAAACCCCTTTCATGTCCTTAGGGTCGATAGGGTCTTTAACAGACCCAAGAGAATCTCTAATAGTGCAGAGAGGTTTGAAAGAAGCAGAGAAATTATTTCTCCTAAGGACATGGGCAATTTTGTCTGTTGTCCTCTCGATAAATGGGAGATGGAAATTGGAAATAGGATCCACTCGAGTAGATTTTCCACCCAATGCTTTATACTCCTTTTGAAAGGCTTGAAGATCTTGAGATCTAATGTAACCATTATTTTCAAAAATGTCAAGAAGATGAGATTTCTCTAATTCCAAGGACTTTTCGTCTGAGATTTTAAAAGCACAAGTCACAAGAGTACACAGGACACCAAATTTCTGAGCAGGAAAATGATGGGACCTACCATGAAGATATTTTTTCGTGTGAGTCTTCTTGTGAAAAACCTGGTGAGAAATGGAACCATCCTCATTCCTTGAGAGAAGGATATCAATGAAAGGAAGGCAAACATCAACCTCCACTTCCATCGTGAACTTGATTGAATCCGATAGTGAGTTCATGTGCCAAGGAACAAATCTAATTTCTCCTGACCATGGGGCCATATGACACAAATATCATCCATGAACCTATTCCACTTCCTAGGGCGAAATTTAGCTGAGGCCAGGGCCTTAGATTCAAAATCTTCCATGAAAAAGTTAGCAACAATGATGGAATGAGGGGAGCCCATCGCAACACCACAGGTTTGCTCATAAAACTCACCTTGAAAACTAAAAAAAGTCCAGGTGAGGCAAAGGCTAACCAATTTAGAGGTGTTCTCATCAGATATCCATTTAATGACATCAACGGCTTCTTGGATGGGGATCTTGGTGAATAAGGACACCACATCAAAGCTAATAAAAAGCTCACCAGGTTGCAGCTTGATGTTCTTCCACTCCTTGATAAAGGAAGCCGAGTCCTTCACAAAGGAATCGGTTTGACCTACAAGGGGCTTGAGCTTTTGGGCTAAAAATTTAGCCAGATGATAAGAGGGACCACCTATTGTGTTATAAATAGGTCTTAAGGGGGCCCTCGGCTTATGAATCTTTGGGAGACCATAGATCCAGGGGGCTAAGGGGATTTCTTTCAATAAGCTTCCTAGCAAGAGGATTAAGAGAAGAATCAGATTTAATAGCAAGGGAAACATCCTTACACACTAATTTAAGGGGATTCTTTTTAAGCTTAATATAACAACAACTATTAGATTGATGGTCAACCATCTTGCTGACATAGTCAGATTTATCCAAAATGACACTATTAGAGATTCTCTTGGGTCTGTTAAAGATCGTATCGACCCTAAGGACATGAAAGGGATTTACTTGATTCCTTATTCTTGTGGAACTCCCTATATAGGGGAAAAAGGTCGATCCATTAGGCAGATAATCCGAGAGCATGTTGCGGATATTAGACATAATCGATATCATACCTCATCTCTTGCTTGCTAAACATGTGGAAAAATCCTGCCACCATGTTTGTATTGAAGACTCAAAATTTCTAGCTAAGGTAGATCATTTCCACCATAGGAAATTAAGGGAGGTGATCAAAATTGAATGATATGTCAAGAATCTCAACCGTGATGATGGTTGGAAATTAAGTAAGAGTTGGACCCCAAATCTTGCCCCACACACACACACACACACACACACACACACACATATATATATATATATTCCTAATTAGCGATAGCTAATTGGAATATTCTATTTTGTTTAGTTTGCCGTCTATAGTTTGTAAATAAATAAAAAGTGAGTGAAGAGGGTCTAACTCACTTAAGTGAAATAAGACATCCACCTAGTAGCACAATGTTGTGACTTAAGTGGGAGTCAAGGGGGGGGCCAACACCACGTGGAGGAGGGGGCCTATGTACACTCTAGAAGCTTCTGCGTAGATTAGGATGAGGATGTGGAGGAGAGAGAGAGGCTACATTGGGTTTTGGAGGGAAACCAACGTTATAAAAGATGGAGGAGCCTCCTCATTTCACTCATGCTTGAGTTATTGATTGTTGAGTGAGACATTTGTCTTCTTTAGCACACTGGCTGTTTAGCCTGTATGTAGCACTGTTTAGTGCAACCGAGTGTCTCCATGTAGAGATCTCACCCTTAGCCCCGCGGGACTTCGAGTGCGTAGGCAAGGTTAGTTTTTCAGCATCATCCTCCAGGACAGCGTTATTGCTGCAGCAGCATAATACTGTGTTGTAGGGTGTTACCATAGAGATGCCACAACACCACTTCCTTCTCTTGTTTTTCAGAGGGAGAGTATTTCTTTCCTATGGAGGATCAGATTGGAAGACATTGGAGCCGATTTGCAGATCTTGGCACTTGGCCAAAGTATTCTATTCCACTCACTGCATAATCCCTCTTAGTTACTGCGTTATTTTCATGGTGTAGCTATTGTGAGGGTTTGCAGATTGATTTGTGGGTGGGATCTGAAGTGTAAGGATCAGCCTTCCACTTAGGAGATCCATTGGAGGAGGTTTACCTCAGTTTGTTCATCATATTTAGCCTTCTCTATTGAGTTCCATATTTGAGTTGCAGTAGCTGTCCAGCAACTCCATCATTTTTTCCATTTTGTGTATTTTAGCCAATCCCTTGGAGGATTGAGGTATTTTTTCTTATAAGGGTTAGAGCTTCGCTCCCCTATTGTATTTGGGCCATATATTATCATATCCATGTGTTGACATCATTTTTCAGAAGTATTTTATCATAGAATGCATCCTCATAGCCTGGGTTTATGCAGAAATAGCAGTGTTCTTTCATTGCCATGTACATGTATTATTGAGGCTTCCATTGCTTTCTTGAGAGGTTGTTTCCTCAAGACTTGTACTCTCCCTTGCTGCTATAAATTATTATTGGATATATATTCATCTTCTTGTCTCACATATCGTGGAGAAAACATTGAATGTTTTCTGGATCATTCTCTTGTCTTGCGGTACCTCATTCTTGAGGGGTTTTCTATATAAAAATGTTGTTTAGCCTTTATTAATGCCCATTCCATATTCCTAAACTAATTATTTGATTATTTATAGCTTTTTACATCTTATTCCTTCAGAAAATATGCGGCCCTTGCTTCAGTAAATTTCTGCATACTCAGACTCATGGGAAATCAGGGTTTTTCTTGACTAGTCGAGAAGGAGGAACTTTTTAACATATAAGAACGCCTTTTTTTGAGCTTAAATTATACATGGAAGTCCCTATTAACCTATTTTAACATATTCCAGAACCTTGACCCGTCATTGTACGCATATGTTCTTATATACTCATTTTAGGGCCAAAATCCTCACTTTTCCCCACCCTTTTGCCCTTAAAAGTTGAGTAAAGGTTGATGTTGTTCTTTCTTTGGGTTGATGAGAATTATCAGACATATTATAAGGTATCTGAAGCCAACATACCTGAAGGATGCATTTTTCAGGCATGAGTTGCTGAGAAATTCATTTTCTCGATGAGTTGGCATATGATATTATATGTCTAGTTCTATACCACTTGGTGTGCTTATATTTCACTCTTATACAGAGTCTAGAAATGGCCAAGAAGCCTTTGGACCTTGTCCTCTTTCAGAGGTGGAATATCCGGTAAATGCCCTCCCAGTATATGTCTGGTTGGAGTTTTGCCATGATTTAGAGATATCCCCGAAACGGGATATTACAGTGGTATCAGAGCATAGTTCTGGCTCAGCCTGTGGAGCTAGTTATCTATGACAAATATGAGGATCTCACATCAGCATGATCATATACCCTTTGGAGATTATTTCCGAGAATGGCAGTCCAAGGGGGAAGACTTCAAAGCAGCTTTTCCCTTCACAGATTACTGTCAGCTCAGGCAGGATGAAGGAGGAAGGAACAGTAGGGTTTCTAGCATGCACAGTTCAGAGTTCTAGCATACCATGGGGAGGTCACCTTTTCCCATGAAGGAGGGATCCACTAATCCCTATGAGTCTAAGCCCAAGAAGAAGATGAGTTTATTCTCATCTATTTTCAGATCTAGAGGAAATGCATCCACCTTTGAGGAGGTCAAGAAGATTGAAGAAAAAGAAGAGGAAGTACCATGCGCTTCCTATTCTCATCAAGAGGAGATCACATCACCTCTTGAGGAGGCTTGTGATAATACTGTCCCACTCATGAAGGAGCAGCCACATGCATCAACAATTGTGGCAGCCAACACTTTTGAGGAAGGGACTCTTGTAGCCCTACAAGAAGTTTCAAATGCACATCAAGAGCAGCTTGGTTGAATTGCGTTGTGCAACATGGAAACACTCAAGAAGGAATCAAACCATCATTCTCCTGAGCCATTTTTGGATTGTACGTCACATTGGAGTTTGGGGTTTGAAGCCTTGAAGATTTATGGTAGACATCTTGGAGTAAGAAACCTTTTCTCCCTTCAAGATGACACTTTCTCAATGAGCTCCTCTCAGCTCAAAGAGGAGCTTCTACTTTTAGACCCAAGACCTCATTGGTTTTGGAAGACTATGGATGAAAGGGAGGTCTCAAGGAGAGATCTCATTAGAGTTGCAATTAGACACACCATGGAATGCAATGATTTTCTTCCCTTTTCACAAGAGCAGATAGAAGATGGAGGACATCTTAGGATGGATAACATCTCTCATGCTTGTGTTGGACATCCCTTGAGCCATACACATCATGATGGGAGGTTTTTGCCTACCACCTATTTGATTCTTGATAGGGTCTCATTGATCCTTGAGAAGCTTACATTTCAAAATCCCATGAAGTGAAAAGATAGGAATTTGATTTGGGGGAATGGTAGCCCTCATAGGAGGAGTACCAGGATGAGGAGAAGAAGGAGGCATCCACAAGTGATTGAGTGGATGTGGATGATGAGCAAGAAGATAGGGAGCTACCTGCAGATCTATGATACCGGGTAGCAGGAGGCTTGGCTGCGCTGGTTACTCTTAAAGGAGTTTGGCCATCACTTATACTTGCAGAACTATGATACTGGGCAGTAGGAGGCTTGGCCGCGCTAGTTACTCTTGAAAGATTTTGGCCATCACTTGGCACACACTCTTCCTAAGAGTAGGAGGACGGGGAAAAGATGGCTGGATACTTGCATCGTTGAGCAGCATAGAGTATGGATGTATGATGTTGATATGATACTCATATCATTCATTTTGTCTTCATCACATGATTGTTATGATGGAGGTATGGGGAGGCAAGACAATGTATTGTTGCTTTGTTTGTTTCTGGGAGAGCAAGGGCAGATTTTCTCTCACACTTTGTATGATGTTGCAGGAAGAGGGGATGGCACTATCTCCTTGGTCTTTGATGATGACTGGGAAGCACTTCCAACTTGGGAGGTATTCCACATTTGTTGTAGCATTATTACAGGAGTCTTGACAAGGAGCATGTAAAGAACAGAGCTTTGTATTGACAGGAGCTTGTTTGCATAAGCTCACAGTGCTGTCACTTGGGAGCAGAGACTTATAGATGAAGTATGCCCAGTGGAGATATGGTGGATATATAACCCATAGGTCCCAGGATCACTTAATATTTGTTGCACTTGATGAATAAAGAGGAGGTAATGATGATAGAGACATCTATGGCATATTATTCTTGACTTGGATTTTCAAGCACAAGGAGGATTATCTTCTTGCAGCACATGGTTCATTCATATTCATATCAGGTCAAAACACTATGGAGGACTCATGTATGGACCCATGTACCATCTTACTTCCAACATATGGTGAGAATTTTGTTTATACATTCATTGATTTGCACACTCTTACCATTCTTATGCAGTGCATTGCTTCACAAGAGGGCAAGCTTGTCAAATTGCTCCATGAATTGTATTGGGCCAATCTACATGATGGAGGCAGCCATCTCTTTTGTGGCCTTGGGAAAATGTTTTATCACTACATGTATGTTCATTTGCTACACTATAGAATTTATCATATAAATACATGCATGATTAACCATGTAAAAGGAAACATTTTGCCATGTATTTTCATCAAGCAGCAACTTGTAAAACTGTGCTATACTTGTTTGGGAAGCTATTGGTACCTTCTCGCACCACATGAAACCTTCAGCATTCTCTTCATATTATTTCTGATCATGTCTCCATTCGCTGATATAGATCAGATTTGTATGGGAGACTTGATTATGAGGGAGACACATGAGCTGGATGTGTCCGTGAGTGGGAAGAATTCTCACAATTTCTGCACTACATGTTCTAATGGGAGCATGAGAGGAGATATGGCCACCACAACCAAATATTTGTTGTCTTTTGAGGTGGGCCATAAGATTGATATTCATCCATTGTATAGCCATGGGCAAGTTCTTGATCATGTATTATTGTTGTTACATTCACCCATTTACTATCCTTTAGTAGCTGTGATGAATCATGGACATTGCTTTCCATGTAATTTTCTGAGGTTGCAGTGGATGAGACTACGCTGCATCCTTCTGAGAAATTGTTTGCATCATGTATCATCATGTAAAACCTTCAGAAAATCTCTCATTAGGATATTCCATGATGACCATGTCCTATTCTTCATGGATGGTTTGTTTTGGGCTAGCTTGTTCTTTATTGTTGGAGGAGCCTTGTTTGGAGGATTGTTCTTCACTTTGCCATTGGAGGGCAATAATTTTGTAGCCCAAGATCAGCATACACTATAAAATTTTCATGAGTGGAGAGAAGGATAGCATGGGGTAAGCTATGATGCTTTCTAAGTTCAGCTTTTCCGCCCACCTTCATTATCGGAGCTTGAGGTGGAAGGAGATTTTCAGGAGTTGCCTTGTTGGGAGGTGGCTCATTTTGTTTGGATGATTGATTGGAGATGGAGGATCCACATGAGGGAGATGTTGATATTCCAGACTCCATGCCTTGAGTGGAGATAGGTGCTCAGTTGGTACACAGTCGATGGGACAGCTTACACCATGACAGATACATCACAGTAGGAGTCATGGTCTTCGCCTCTTAGAGCAACAGTCATAGCCAGAGGTAGTGCGCAGTCTGAGCCATGGGACTTGGGATATTATTGGCCATGTTAGCCATGGGATCCGGAAGGATTTTTGGTTGGCTGGTACCGTGACAGATCAGTTTAGGATCTCGGCATTGAGAGATGCCTTCATATCAAGGTGATGTAGAGGACAGGGAAGATTTTGTGGCACATCTCGGACCTGGGCACATTTTGCAGAAAGGAGACTTGTTTAGGCAGTTGCTTGAGGGCAAGAAAAAATTTGTTGGGGGGGATTGTAATATTCCTAATTAGCGACAGCTATTTGGAATATTCTATTTTGTTTAGTTTGCTGTCTATAGTTTGTAAATAAATAAAAAGTGAGTGAAGAGGGTCTAACTCACTTAAGTGAAATAAGACATCCACCTAGTAGCACAACGTTGTGACTTAAGTGGGAGTCAAGGGGGGGGGCAAAACCACATCGAGAAGGGGGCCTATGTACACTCTAGAAGCTTCTGCACAGATAAGGACGAGGATGTGGATAAGGATGAGGATGTGGAGGAGAGAGAGATGCTACATTGGGTTTTGGAGGGAAACCAACATTATAAAACATGGAGGAGCCTCCTCATTTCATTCATGCTTGATTTATTGATTGTTGAGTGAAACATTTGTCTTCTTTAGCACGCTGGCTGTTTAGCCTATCTGTAGCACTATTTAGTGCAACAGCGTGTCTCCGTGCGGAGATCTCACCCTTAGCCTTCGGGGACTTCGAGTGCCTGCTCGGGCAAGGTTATTTTTTCAGCATCATCCTCCAGGAAAACGTTATTGCTATAGTAGCATAATATTTTGTTGTAGGGTGTTGCCGTGGAGATTCCACAACACCACTTCCTTCTCTTGTTTTTCAGAGGGAGGGTCTTTCTTTCCTTTGGAGGATCATATTGGAAGACATTGGAGCTGATTTTCAGATCTTGGCACTTGGCCAAAGTATTATATTCCACTCACTGCATAGTCCCTCTTAGTTACTGTATTATTTTCATGGTGTAGCCGCTGTGAGGGTTTGCAGATAGATTTGTGGGTGGGATATCAAGTGTAAGGATCAGCCTTCCACTTAGGAGATCCAGTGGAGGAGGTCTACTTCAGTTTGTTCATCATCTTTATCCTTCTCTATTGAGTTCCATATTTGAGTTGCAGTAGCTGCCCAGCAACTCCAGCATTTTTCCCATTTTCTGTATTCCAGCCAATCCCTTGGAGGATTGAGGTATTTTTTCTTATAAGGGTTATAGCTTCACTCCCCTATTGTATTTGGGCCATATATTATCATATCCATGTGTTGACATCATTTTGCAGTAGTATTCTATTATAGACTGCGTCCTCATAGCCTGGTTTTATGCAGAAATAACAGTGTTCTTTCATTGCCATGTACATGTATTATTGAGGCTTGCATTTCTTTCTTGAGAGGTTGTTTCCTCAAGACTTGTACTCTCTCTTTCTGATATACATTATTCTTGGCAATGTATTCATCTTCTTGTCTCACGGATCCTGGAGAAAACGCTGAAGGGTTTCTGGATCATTCTCTTATCTTGCGGCACCTCATTCTTGAGGGGTCTTCTATATAAAACTGATGTTTAGCCTAGCTTAATGCCCATGCCATATTCCTAAAATAATTATCTGATTATTTATAGTGTTTTACATCTTATTCCTTCAGAAAATATGCTGCCCTTGCTTCATTAAATTTCTGTATACTCAAAGTCATGGGAAATCGGGGTTTTTCTTGACTAGTCGGGAAGGAGGAACTTTTTAACATAGAAAAACGCCCTTTTTTGAGCTGAAATTCTACATGGAATTCTCTATTAACCTAATTTAACATATTCCAGAACCTTGACCTGTCATTTTACTCATATTTTCTTATACACTCATTTTAGGGCCAAAATCCTCACTTTTCCCCACCCTTTTGCCATTAAAAGCTGAGTAAAGGTTTCTTATGTTCTTTCTTTGGGTTTATGAGCATTATCAGACATATTTTAAGGTATTTGAAGCCAACATAGATGAAGGATGCATTCTTCAGGCATGAGTTGTTGAGAAATTCATTTTCTGGATGAGTTATCGTATGATATTGTATGTCTAGTTATATACCACTTGGTTTTTTATATTTAACTCTCAGATAGAGTCTAGAAAGGGCCAGGTAGCCTCTAGATATTTTCCTCTTGCAGAGGCAGAATATCTGATAAATGCCCTCCGAGTCTATCTCTGGTTGGAGTTTTGTCATGCTTTAGAGATATCCCCGAAACGAGATATTACACACACACACACACACACACACAAACACACACATATATATTATTATTATTTATTAATTGATTTATTCTTATTATTTAATTTTAATTAATTAATTTAATTTTTATTTATTTATTTTTTAAATTTTTAAATTTTTTTGCCTCCTTTCTTAGGTAACCTTGTTTATTTACCATTTTTATTTAACTATTTATTATTTATTTTATCGGAATAATTAATTAATTAATTAGTTAATTTATTTAGTTATTTATCTATTTATTTATTAAAATCCTCAGGTTTGTTTTTTTTATTTTAATTAAATTATTGATTTATCTTTACAATTAATTAATTAATTATATATTTTAAATTCTTTCTTACTTATTATATTTATTTGAATTACTTTGTTTTTATTATTTTAATTAAATTATTGGTTTATCTTTACAATTAATTAATTAATTATATATTTTTAAATTCTCTCTTACCTATTATATTTATTTGAATTACTTAATTCTTTATAAACCTTTTTGTAATAAAATTCTTATTTAATTAATTTATTTATTTTAAAAACTAACTAACTAACCTTTTAATGGCTAGTTCTTAACAACTAGTTGTCAACGACTATTTCTGAGCAATGATGAATCTCCCTATTTATTCATCGAGATTGATTAGTCTCTCCACATTGTCCTCAGGATGAACCACATTAGTTGGTTCGAAACGTCGACCTAATCCTATTGATGCGATTTATCCGAAAGTACTTTCATCTACATTATAGATCACAAAAGTCTTAGATCAAACAATTTTAATATTTTTAATATTAATATTAATATTAATTAAGAAATTTTAATATTAATTATTAATATTAATATTAATTAATATGATTGTGAATTTTGATAATATTGATATTATTTATATACATTAATTTTAATATTAATGATTGATATTAATAACATTAAGTAACATTAAGTTTTAGTTTTAGGTTTAGGTTTATTGTGTTATATAATATATTTAATATAATTTTAGGTTTATAACTTGTTTATATACTTTAATAAATTAAAATATGTATTAATGGTCCTCATATTATAATTGATTAGCATATTCAACCTTTATTAAACATAGATTATTATTTTTTTATTTCTATGTGTCTAGGTGATCAATGTTGAAGTAAAATTATGTTGTTATTTGAGTTAGTTATCAATTGATGGTGATATTTGAGTTAGTAATTAATGTTGTATAATTGACTCTACTTATATTTAATATTTACGATATATGTAACAATTATTTATAATTATGTTTAATATTAAATTTATTAATATTATATTTAGGTTTTTAAATAGTAGGTTTCTATTTTTAAATATTAAATTTAATATTATTTAGGGTTAATATTAGGTTTAGGTTTTATAATATTAGGTTTAGCTTTAATAATAATATAATTTTTTTAATATATTTATAATAACAACAGATTTGTATAATAATAATTAATAACATTATTAATAATTATTATTAATAATATTTTAATATCAAATTTTAATAATATTAACATTTTAATGATTACACAACATTTTTTTAATTATTAATAATATCTTCTTCATAAAAAAATTCATAACATTAACAATAATTAATATTATTAGGTTTAGGTTTAAATTTAATAATATTAGGTTATTATAGTAATGGTTAATAATATTATTATTGAGGGAATTTTCACGCGTGCTTTGCAATTCGAACAGGTTGAGCATGGACTGACCTTCCTGTGACTTCCCAGCTGCCATAGCACCAGGAGGGTACCCAAGGCTCCCCTTCCACCCCCCCCCCCCCCCCCCCATAAGTCTTGACATTCAAGAATTTGATTGCAGCCAGCAACAAGCGCCCTCTAATGGTCTCACCACAAAAATCTGTGAATAATTTTGATGGTATCCATTCGGTGGCCCTCCCAATCGAAGAAACTTGTCAATCTACATAGAATCTAGTTGAAAGAGGGCTCATTTGACAGTTTACTAGCCTCTGGGCCTCTCCCAAAGCTATGGAAGACTTGGTGAAGAGGAACTAGATTCCCTTTGTCTCGGAAGGCATCAAAAGCTATTTTGTAGGAAAATGATACTTTGCCTTTGTTTTTGAAAATGTGGAAGATAGGAGCCTCATATTCAAAAACAACCCATATTTTATGGGGCCTCAAAGACTTTACTTAAATAAATGGACCCACGACTTCGATAGCACTCAATATTTTCCTTCAGTTGTTGCAGTGTGGGTACACCTAGGGACAATTTAGGGGATAATATTCGTAGGTGGGCTAATTTTACATGCTTTTTCCAAAAAGAAAATTCCAATTTCCATTTTTTTGAGAATTGATTCCTGAATTTTATACTATAAATTTATTTTACCTTAAAAATCGCCAAAAATTTATATATACTAATATAAAATAATTAGAAACCTAAATATCTTTACAGAAATATCATCAAATTTCTACAATTTACATATCAGGGACTAGCAATATTTGCCAAGGTTTCTAAACTTTAAGATAAACTTTCATCCTTAAATTTTCCCTGGGTACGCCTCCCACACCTCCCATTGCATTGCTGGAACCATAAATCTCTCCAAGCCATTGGTAATACCCTCAGGAAGTATACTGATCAATCAGTGAGGAAAGATCAATGCTCGTGTGCTCATATTTGTGTCGAGGTGAATTTGAAAGTTGGACTCCTTGAAGCTATCAAACTAACGGTTGCTGACTCAAACCATATCTGGGAGTTAGATTACGAGAAACTTCCATTTAAATGCAGGCACTGTCACGACTATGGCCATTTTGCAAGGCGCTGCAAAAAGAAGGTAGAAGAAGAAAGTGATAACTCGAAAGGAGAACAATGGACTCTAGTCCAAAAAGCAGCCCCGACATAAGCTAAAAGAAAAGGAGCCACAAAAGGGACCAATGTATTAGGATAAGGGTAAACTCTAGGGGCATAGATCTATGTTCCCCTATCGGCTGAAGTCAAAAAACCTATTGAAGAGCTCAAAACTCTTATAGACCCCTTACTAACAACTTTGGAAGCCATAGAATAGTGGAATTCTCCCCCCTCTTTGGGAAAAGGTAATGAAGAAACAACCCCCTTCGGAGTACTCCCAGGTGCCTTCTCTCCACCCTCATATGCTGATATGAACAGAAATAAGTCATTGCAAATATATTTTTCCTTAGAGAATGAAACCTTTGAGAGGCCTTAGAAAAGAGTGGGAAGAAAACGACGCAAAGAAGCCATGGATGAAGAAGAAGAATCACAAAAAATGAAAGGAATTCAATCTACAATCGAAATGTCCTTCGGGAGAAATACCAGAACAAGGCCTCCCAAGGGAGGAGCTACCAACCCCTCCATTAGTAAATAATGAAATTAGACTCTTGGAATTGCAGAGGCTTGGGGAACCCTACGAAAGCTAAAGCTATTAAAGTCCTTCTGAAGATGGAACCTCCTGAAATCCTCATGCTCCAAGAGACTAAAATCGAAGGGGACACCCTTCTTGACATCAAAAGATAGAAATGGAAGGAAGATGCAGGGAAGGTCAGAAGAACATGGGGCTCGTCAAGTGGAATTACCACTCTGTGGTTAGAGGAACAATTTCAATTGGTGAACTCCTTCAAGACCCAGGATTGTATATTCACTGAGCTAATGAACTTCACATGTAAGTTAAAATTTTATCTTTTCAATATTTATGTTCTTGTTTTGTACACTGAAAAAAGAGATTTTTTGAAATCTCTCTGAATTTCTAGATGTCCACTCTCCCAAGAACATCATTCTAGCCGGAGACCTGAACATTGTCTTGCACTTGAGAGAAAAGAGAGGTGGTGGTAGCAGTAGGGATCAAATGTTTCCCATGGTGGAAGACCTTGAGCTCCAATGGGACCTCTTGAGCCCTATCCCGTTCCATTTCAACCCACTTTGGAGTGAGAGAGACGAGTTTTTTTGATACTGTTCATTTGGCTTGGTCCAAATCTGTCATAGGATTCCTAAGCTATGTGTGGGAGCAAAAACTCAAGGCCACAAAATACACACTAAAAGAGTGGATATAAGATCCCATAAAAACCCCAACCAACTAGAGGAAATAAGTAGTCCAACTGTTGGAAGTCCTGCAAATGGAAATGGATAAAAGAGACAACACATCCATGGAGCTCGAAAAGGAACATATTGCTCCAAGAAACTCCTATTGTTGTTTCGGCACTAAAGAAGAATATTGGAGGATCATGTCCTCCAGCCTTTGGCTAAAAGGTGGGGATCGAAATACTACTTTCTTCCATAAACAGTATATGGGTTGCCTCTCATGCAATCACATCTCAGAAATTACTAATCCTGAAAGATTGATCTGCAAAGGGTTTGGCAGTATCAAAGCAGCTGCAAAGTCTCACTTCCAAAATTTCTACAAAAAAGAGAGTGACAACAGTGAAGAGGACACAAAGGACTTCCTCACTCACATCCCCTCCCTTCTTAGTATAAAAAATAGCACTAGCCTCATGAAGCCTTTCATTGAGAAAGAAATTTTAAGCGTCATATGGTCAATGGAACAAGATAAGGCCCGTGGGCCTGATGGTTTCTCAATCCATTTCTACATAATCTATTGGGACATCATCAAGACCTACCTGCTGAGAATGATCAAATTTTCTTAGAATAAAGCTAAGGTGGGAGGTGGCACCAACTCCACCTTATTTTCCTTAATCCCTAAAGAGTTGAACCCTGGATCCTTTGAAATATTCAGGCCCATCTCCATCTGCAACGCTTCGTATAAAATCCTCGTCAAGGTCTTAGCAAGAGGATCAAGCCTTTGCTGGAGAACCTCATTTCCCTCTTTCAAGGTGGTTTTGTTAAAGGCAGGCACATCCTTGATAATGTCATACAGGTTTAAGAGGCAATTCATTCCAGCCATCAACGGAAGGAGGAAGGGATGATGATCAAGATCGACATGGAAAATGCCCTTGACAGGGTTAACCTCTCTTTCCTTTGCACAGTCCTTCTTACCTTTGGGCTCTCCTCTAACTTTGTCAATCTAATCAAAGCTTACACTAATAAGTCTTGGATTACCCAAAATGTCAATGGTAGACCTACCAATTACTTTCAAGCTTCGAAGGGATTAAGGCAAGGCTGCCCTCTCTCCCCATTCCTGTATATCCTAATGGAAGATACCCTCAGCAGAAAATTGACAGAAGTAAAGCACACATGGATAGTTCGAAACATACGACTGTTGAAAGGGTTGGATCTAATCAACCATGCTCTTTTCCCAAATGAATCACTTCTATTAGGAGGTGTCTCTATGGGGATCGCGACCACCATTAAATATATCCTTCACAACTTTTGTAATGCTTTGGGTGCTCTCATCAACGAAGGGAAGATCACAGTGTATGGGTGGAAGGCAGACCATCAAACCATTAACAGAATCTCTCCCCACCTGGGCTTCGTTGGTCATGCCAATTGGGAAAAAATTAAATACCTTGGGCTCCCCTTAACTCTTGGAATCAACAAGAATGTGTTGTGGGGCAACGTCATCTACAAATTAAAATAAAAAAATTTCCTCTTAGAGAGGCCACTAGCTTACCGATGTTGAAAAATTAATCCTCATCAAATATGTTCTCTCTGCCTTACCAATTTATCAGGCCTCGTTTCTTATGGCTCCCAATTCAATCACATAACATGTTTATGAGCTCATCTGCGACTTCCTCTAGCACGATGGAAAGGGAAATCAAATGAAATTTAATCTGGTCAACTAGGATATGGTTAAATGACCCATTCAAGAAGGTGGTCTTTAGATCAGAGACCTCCCTTGTGCAAACATTTCTCTTGGCTATAAAATCATGTGGAATTTATACTCTTACCGCATCCGGTCATCCAAATCTTAAAAAATAAGTATGGGACAGGAATTCTATTGAGAAATATGCAGTTTGAAAACACCTCAAAAGGATCGTTGATCTATAATATTTGTCATAGAGGAACAAAATTCTTTCAAAAACATCTCTACTACATTTGAGGAAATGGAAAAAAAATTCAGTTGTGGCAAGAAAGTATTATGGGACATCCACCCCTTGCCAATTCTGAAACTCTAAGAGGGATCCATGAGTGGCTCGTACAACAAGGCATTACCATACTTGAAGACATATTCTCTTGGGATGAGAATGGGAATTGGCTCTCTTAGTCCTTTCCCAGAGTCCTTGATCACCTACAAAACCAATAGAGTATGCTCAAAGATGAGCTAGTTGACTCAGCTCCAATCCACAAGAAGGCCCCTAATTCCTGGGTATGGGGAAACACAAGAATTTACATAGTTGCGATCAGATTTTGGTATCTCCAATCACAAAGAGAGATGAATCAACTTGCCATCTTTTCGAAACGGGACTGAGATCCCGTCTACATTCCTAAAATTAAATTAATTTTTTTGGGTTCTAATGCATAAGAAGATATTGACAAGTGAAAATATAACAAAAATAAGTATTTTCAGACCCCATAGATGTGCGCTCTATAGAAATTATCTTGAAAAAATGAATCACCTCTTTATGGGTTTTTTCTTCGCAAAAGAAGTGTGGAATCACATCATCCATGGCCTTAATGTCTCTGCCCCTACTCAGATCTATGTGGTTGAACTCTTCTCCAATCGGAAGGGGTGATATCCCCATGCTATCCCCAACATGTCTCTATGGCTCCAGATATGGAAAAACATCCCCAAATACATCTACTAGAAATTATGGATTGCTAGAAATGAACAGATCTTGAACAACACTACTTGCACCCACTCGACAGTGGTAGCCAAAGCTAAAGCACTCCTCCTTGAGATAGCATCCCAACAATCTCATGTGCTCATAAGCTCCTTTCTCCCTGAAGAAACGAATTAGATGGGAACCTTCATTTATCAAGACAAAAGTCAAACCTCAGTTAGACCCCCCATTAATCTAAGATAGTGCATAAGGGTTACAAATGAAATATTTCAAACATTTTGGAGGAACCAGGATAAAGAAACGATCTGCTTCGACAGTGCCTCTAAAGGACATCTTGGGACTACAATTGCAGGGTGTGTTCTTTATTCCTCTGATGACACAAGAGACAGTTTCAACTGGGGTCTCAGACATAGAAAAAATAGTTAGGTCAAAATTCTTGATTTGATACAAGCATTCCCAATAGCTCGAGAGAAAGGTATTAGATAATTCCAAGCTTTCGGGAACTCATAAATTTTGATAAAGATGATAAACCCAAAGGAATAGTTCAACAACCCAATCCTAAATAAGAACCTTCAAAGGCTGAAGTATATTGTGTTAGACTTCTCCTCATACCAATTTTTTCACATTCTCAGAGGTTCAAATGAGGAAGTAGACAACAATGCAAACAAAGGTTTCCTCCTCTAGCAAGGAGCTTTCAACATAAATGATGAATCCCCTTCTCAAATCCCAATTCCTCGAATCTGTAATGAAGACCTGCTTGTCTTGGAAGCTCTCACAAACTATGTACTGATGGTTGTTTTGGCCTCGACCCAACCTATCCTTTTCTATAAATAAATATTATCGTTACATATATATATATATATATAATTGAGCAGTATTAATACTATTTTTAACATTAATTATCACTAATACAATTAATATAATATTAATACAATTATATAATACTAATACAAATATCAATTATAAATTATTAATATTATTATTATTATTTTTAATATTAACGTTAATTAATATGAGTGTGAATATTAATATTATTGTTAATATTTATAAACATTAATTTTAACATTAATTATTTATATTAATAACATTAAATAATATTATTATGGTCATTGTCCAATGTCACATTATGACAACCATGGTCATCCATTGTCCAACATCGCATTGTGACAAATATTGTCTCAATATGAAAATCAACCTTGGTCTAACGTTGCATTATGAAAAATATTGTCTCAATTTGAAAATCAATCACAGTAAACCATGGTCCAACAACGCATTGCGACAAATATTGTGTCCATATGAAAATCAACCATGGTTAACGGCGGTCAACCATGTTTATTTTATGGTTTATAATATTTATTCAAATGTCGCATTGTGAAAAAGATTATCTCAATATCAAAATAAACCATGGTCAACCATGGTCCACTGTCACATTCTGACAAAGATCGTCTTAATATGAAAATCAACCATGGTCAACCATCATCGACCATGGTCAACCATTATCGATGATGGTTAATGATGGTCAATCATGGTCAAATATCATCCGACGTCACATTCTGACAAATATTTTCTTAATATGAAAATGAACCATAGTCAATCATGGTCTACCATGGTTAACCATGGTCAATAATCATGGTCACGTTTTGACGAAGATTGTCTCTTGGTCCAATATCCCATTATGTCAACAATGGTCATCCATGCTTAATCATGGTCCAACAACACATTGTGACAAATATTGTCTCAATATGAAAATCAACAATGCTTAACCATGGTCAAAGGTTGTATTGTGACAAATATTGTCTCAATATAAAAATCAATCATGGTTAACCATGGTCGAACGTTTCATTGTGAAAAATATTACGTTAATATAAAAATAAACCATGGTCAACGATGATCAATAGTGTTTATTTTAGGGTTTATAATATTTCTCTCAGGGTTTATATATATTAAGTTTACAATATTAAACCCTTATGTTTAATGTTATTCCCTTAGGTTTTTAGTATTAATCCCTTGCCTTTTATTAGTCACTTGGGTTTATAATATCAATCCCTTGTGTTTATAATTGTGGTCAACCATGGTCTAATGTCACATTGTGACAAATATTGTGTAGATATGAAAATCAACCATCGACAACCATTTTCAACCATGGTCATTCATTGTCAACCATGGTCCAACATCACATTATAAAAAATATTGTCTCAATATGAAAATAAATCATATTCAACCATGATCAAATGCCACATTGTAACAAAGACTGTCTCAAAATGAAAACAATCATGGTTAATCATGGTAAATATGAAAATAGACCATGGTTAATCATGGTCAACCATGGCCCAACATCCCGTTGTGACAAATATTGTCTCAATATCAAAATAATCCATCGTCAACCATCGTCAACTATTATCAACCATGGTCCAACATCGCATTGTAACAAAGCTTGTCTCAATATGAAAATAAACCATGGTCAATCATGGTTAATGATCTTCAACAACCATGGTCACATTGTGACAAATATTGTGTCATGGTCGAACGTTACATTCTCACAACCATAGTTATACATGGTCAATTACGGTTAACCATGGTCTAACATCACATTGTCATAAAGATTTTCAATATGAAAATAAACCATGGTCACCCATGGTCAACCATGGTCCAATGTCACATTGTCAGAAATATTATCTTAATATAAAAATCAATCATGGTTAACCATGGTCCAATGTCACATTGTGAAAAATATTGTCTTAGTATGAAAATGAACCATGGTCAACCATGTTTTTTTAGGGTTTATAATATTTATCTTAGGGCTTATTTATAATGGATTTAAATATTAATCCTTTTTTTTTTTTAGGTTTTTATTATTAATCCCTATTTTATTAGTGCCTTGGGTTTATAATATCAATCTCTTGTGTTTATTAATCAAAGGGTTCATGTTCCTAGGGTGTAATATTATTGATAGGCTTTACAATATTAAATGTACGGTTTAATATAGATCCATCAAGTTGATAATCCATTAGGTTTATAATATAAATTCCTTGGGTTTATAATATTAATAATAGGGTTTATATTCCTAGGGTTTATTATTAAGCATAATGTTTATGATATTAATCTCTTGGGTTTATTAATTTTATGGTTTATATTCCTAGGGTTTAATATTAGTCGCGGGGTTTTACTTTATTCCCTTCGGTTTATAACCACTTGGGTTTTTAATATTAATCGTTTTGGTTTATAATATTAATCGTAAGGCTCATGATATGAAAATTAGGATATAATTTTTATTTTACAGTTTATAATATTTATCTTAGGGTCTATATCCCTTCGATATATAGTATTAATCTGTTGGGTTTAATATTTTTCACCGGGGTTTATAATCCCTTGCATTTTTAGCATTAATTCCTTATTTCTATTAGTGCCTTAGGTTTATAATATCAATCCCTTGGCTTTATTAATCTAAGCGTTCATATTCCTAGGTTATAATATTATTAATAGGGTTTATAATATTAATCCTAGGGTTTAATATAGATCCCTTGGGTTTACAATCCATTAGGTTTTCTGCTCTACTGTGGGTATGAATGTTAACAAAACAAAAGTTATGATTATCAAATCCAAGAAGGAAACTTACGCTAATTTTATGTATGAAAATAACAACTTGGAGGAATTGTCTTCTTACAAGTACCTAGGAATTAATATTCATCACAAGCTCAAATGGAACTATAGCTTTGAGAAAATGATTATGGGGGGTGGAAAGCTTATTTTGGTCTTGAAAAAAATTGTAAAACTACAAACCTTGTAATGTGGGATATAAAGAAGTTCCTCTTTGAAACTTTAGTCACTCCTATTATCTTATATGGATGTGAGGTTTGGGGTTGCAGCATCTGTAGAGAATCCTGGAGAAAGATTGAGAAAATCCAGAAGTGTTTTGTAATGTATAACCTCAAAATTAAAAGCAATACACCCTATCCTATTCTCATTATAGAAGTGGGTGTTTTGCCTATCATGAGCTTAGCTATGACCAGGATTCTGTTGTACAAGCACAAAATCAATATCATAGGAGACCATAGACTTCCTAAGCTAGCTATAAATTCTAGCCAAAACCACCTAAGGCTCAAATGAGGTTGGTATAAATACAGTAAGACCTGGTAAAAAATTTGGGATATCGACAAGAATGTTGCATTGAAAAACACTAATAACATTAAAAAAATTGTTACTTCTAAGTTCAAAGAAAAAATGTGGTGTGAGAAAGATCTAACAGCTAAAAGAAAATTAAGATATTATAAGGAGGTCATCAACCCCACCCTAAAAGATCAAAATTATCTCTCTGTTTTAACTAGCTCAAAGAAGAAAATTAATATAGCCAATATTAGAATGAACTCTCATGAGCTCCATAGTGAAACTGGTCATTGGACAGTTCCTAAAACACCATGGATGGAAAGAATTTTCCATCTCTGTGAGAATATGAACATCGAGAATGAAAATCACTTCCTCTTCGAGTGCCTCGCGTACAACCACATTTAATCTAAATTTCATAATCTGTGTTGCAATAGTGACCTTCCGAGCCTTTTAAGATGTCAAAATTATAGTGAGCTCACGAGGCTTCTCTCCAAGCTTTTTGCGCATAGGAATAAAATATTAAATCAAACTAAATAATTTATTTCTTCAGGTCCGATAGACCAAATATTGGTCTTAGTGGACGTTAACCATCATCATCATCATCATCAATATAAATTCCTTAGGTTTATAATATTAATGAGATGGTTTATATTCCTAGGGTTTAATATTAAGCCTAGTGTTTACAATAATAATCTCTTAGGTTTACTAATTTTAGGGTTTATATTCCTATAGTTTAATATTCATCCTTTTGATTTATAATCCCTTCGTTTTTTAATATTAATCCTATGGGTTTATAATATCAATAGTAAGGTTCATGATATGAATCTTCTGGTATAAAGTTTTTTTTAGTGTTTATAATATTTATCTTAGGGTCTATATCCCTTGGGTTTATTGTATTGATCCCTTGGGTTTAATATTATTCCCCTAGGTTTATAATCCCTTGAATTTTTAGTGTTAATCCATTGGGTTTATTGGTCCCTTGGTATTATAATATCAACTGTTTAATAATGTAACATTGGAATGGTACAAAAATGTATCCAACGTCACAATGTGACAAACGTTATGAAAATAAGTCTAACAATCATTATCACAATGTTACATAACTTTGTAATTTATTCATTGTCGCATTGCTACATTACAAAAATCTAGTTTAATAGAAGGTTTATAATATTAGCATCTTTTAATATTCAATTTATAATATTAAATTTTAATATTGGGTGTCTCATTTGTAGTATTGGGGTTTATAGTATTAATATTACGGTTGAATATCAATCCCTTGGATTTTTAATATTAGTCCTTTGGGTTTATCAATCCCTTAGATTTATAATATTAATCCCTTAGGTTTTAAATTATTCCTCTTTGTTTATAGTCCATTGAGTTTATAATAATAGTCTCCTAGGTTTATTAATTCCTTTGAATTATAATATTAATTTCTTGGGTTTATAATGTTAATCCTAAGGCTTATAATATTAATATTAGTGTTTATATTCCTATGGTTTGATATTAATCCTAGGGTCTAATGTTCTTCCCTTGGTTTTATAATCCCTTTGGCTTATAATATTAATCCAATGAGCTTAGTAGTATCTTTATTTTATAATATTGTTCTGAGGGTTTCTAATATTAATCATAGGGTTTATATTCTAAGGGTTTAATATTAAGTCGATGATTTATAATATTAATCTTATGGTTTAATATTAATCTCTTTAGTTTATAATCCCTTCGATTTATAATATTAATCACTTAAGTTTATTAATCTTACGGCTTATGTTCTCAAGATTTAATATTATCGTGACATTTAATGTTATTCTCTTGGTTTTAAAATCAATTTTTTTTTTTAATCACTTAAGTTTATTAATGAGATAGGTTTATAATTTTGATCGAAAGGTGTATAATATTAATCTTATGGTTTAATGTTTATTTTAGGGTTTATAGTATTTACCTTAAAGTTTAGTTACCATTGGTTTACACTAATGTGTTTATAAACCCATTTTTTATTAGTCCCTTCCATTTATGATATCAATCCCTTGGGTTTATTACTATTAGGGTTCATATTCCTACGATATGGTATTATTCACAAGGTTTATAATATTAATTCTAGGGTTTAATTTAAATCTTTGGGCTTTATAATCCATTCGGTTTATAATAAAAATCCATTCATTTTTTTAATTCATTGGTTTAGAATATTAATATCTTTGGCTTAATATTAATATTAATTTCGTGGATTTATAATTTAATATTAATATTAATCTTTTGGATTTATCTTCAGTTTAATATTAATCTCTTCAATTTATAATTTGTAATTTTAGGGTTTATAATATTAATCCTCGAAGTTTATAATAATAATATATTAGGTTTATCAATCCATTGGCTTATAATATTAATCTATTCGATTTATTAATCACTTCGATTTATAATAATAACAATTAGTTGGGTTCATTAATTCCTAGGGTTTTAATATCTTTAGGTTAGAATATTAATAATTAGTTGGGTTCATTAATCCATTGGGTTTATAATATTAATCCCTTGGGTTTTAATCCATAGGTTTTATAATATTAATCGCTTAGGTTTATTGATCGCTTTTGTTAATAATCCCCAAAGTTTACAATATTAATCATGAGACTTCTAATATTAATAATTCATTTTTTTTTATTAATCACTTGGGTTTTCAATGTTAATCGTTGTGGTTTATTAATCCCTTGGGCTTTTAATATTAATCCCATGGGGTTATTAATATATTTGGTTTTCAATATGACTAATCCCTTGGGTTTATTAATCCATCAGGTTTATAATATTCATCCATCAAGTTTATAGTATCAATCCATTTGGTTTACAATATTAATCCCTTGGGTTTATTTCCCCTCAGCTTTATAATATTAGTCCTTTGAGTTTATAATATTGAGGTTTTTTATATTGGGTTTATATGTCTCATTTAGTATAAGGGTTTCAAGTGTTCAATTTTTAATATTGGGGTTTATAATATTAATATTAATCCCCTAGGGTTATTAATATTAAGAGTTTATAATATTTTGCCCTTGGTTTTTTAATATTTATAATTCGTTAGGTTTATAATATTAACCAGTTGGGTCTATTATTCCCAAGGGTTTATAAAATTAATCACTTGAGTTTATATGAGAAATACCTTCAATTTATTATTAAAGTTTATAATATTAATCTTATGGTTTATAATATTAATCTTTGGGTTTATAATATTGGGTTGTATGATGTTAGGGTTTATAATATTAAGCATAATATTAAAGTTTAATATCATGATGTATCACATTGTTCTTATTAATAATGTAACATTTTAATCCTAGGGTTTAGTGTTTTTCATTTAGTTTATTTTTCCTCGGGTTTATAATATTCGGTTTATAATATTAATCTCCTCAGCTATTTAGTATAGAGATGTGAAATGTTCCGTTTTAATATTGAGGTATATCATATTGGATTTAATATTGAATTTTTTAATATTAAAGTTTATAATATTAATCTTACTCTTTAAAATATTTACTTTAAGATTTATAATATTAATTTGAGGATTTATAATGTTGGATTTTATAATATGAGGATTTATAATAATTTATTTAATTTTTTTATTTAGAAATCTTTCATAGATTTATTATTATAGATAAAAGATATTGATAGTTAAATATTAATATGTTAATAAATCCCTATTAATCATTAAGATAAAGATGATGGATAAATAGGAAATTCAAAGAGCCATTTTACACCCTTCCAAAAATCAAAACACAATTGAATAATACTAATTTTTACCCTCTTACAATACTCAGATCGTTCAGCGGATTAGATTACATGAAGGAATGGTAGGGAATTAATCGTGTATATATAGCCAGAGTTGAATATTCAACCAACACACAATACCCTGTGCAAACGGCGCTCACGCGAAACAGAGTAAATTGCCGGTCCGCCCGCATGGTGTGTTCTAAGCCAGAAGAGGAGATTCACAAGGAAGGTACGTTTGAAGGTAATTTGACATCGTGAAGTAACTACTGGAAAGCGCGGTTGGGTAGTTTCCAGAAGCTACGGCTACCTCATAGTCTGTCCTTATCCGAAAGTGAATACTGACGAGGAAGATATGTTCGATTGGAGGAGAAATATCGCATTTCGAAGTAAAGAATTTTAATAATTAATAAATTTAAATCGTGCTTATAACAGATCTACGCGGGGCGTCAGATTGATCTTGTCAACGCTATACATAATCACGGATTAACTTAATCAGAATAACTGGTCCATGGTGCGCTGAATACCATTAACATGAATAAAGTTTGTTATGTAAACATTGTTTAACATAGGTCGATAAACATTTCTTTCCAATAATATCATTTTAAAAATCCCAACTTTTTATTTATAATTTTTTTTTAACAGAACTGGTGATCTTTTTATGTTTTAATTTAAACTATAAAGGATAATACAAACATAAAATTGTGAAATCGTAAACGGTTCCAGGCTTTTAATATAATCTGTTAAACAATGATTATGTAAGTAGTCTTAAAAAAAGTAGGTGAAAAATGAATATATATTCGTATAAACCTAAATTCCAAGTGCAAAATAGTGATTAAAAAACCATGGGAAAGGAAGCACGCGTGATTTAGCAGCGTACACGTGCTCTAGAAATCGACATGGACTAATAAAGTGTGCACATTTCAATATATATGATGTTTAATAGATCATTGACAGTGTTTCAGAGATTTATATTATGATGTTTTAATTGTTTATATTTGAAACAGTAAAATATATGGTAAATAAGTTAATTTTTTTACATAAATTTTTAATAAGGATATTTAATTTAGTTTTTTCATATGAAGGATAGGTTTTTGATGATTTTATCATCGTAAAAGGAGGAAAACTTGGGAATTAAGCTTTCAGTGAAGTTTTTAGGATTTATATATTATGTGCAGGGTTTTGAATAAAAGGGATATTCGTAGTGCAACTGAAATGTTGTTAGTCATATTGTTGATTGGTCTCAAGGCCTTAGAAATGAGGTTTTTCACATGAACGATAGGTTTTTGAGGATTTCATTATTATAAAAGGAGGAAATTTTGGAAATTAGGCTCTAAGTGAAGCTTTTATGATTTATAAGCCATGAGCCCGTTTTTCAGCTGTCACATGGAACCTTTAAAATGGATATTGATAGTTTAAGTGAAATATTGTTAGTCATATAATTCCTTGGATAGTGTTGATTGATCTTGTAATTTCTCTCTGCCACACAACATAATTTTTTATTTTTATTTTCCTGATGTCTCAGCTTAAGAATACTTGCGATCCATTATCTCTATAGTCATTAACAAGGTACATTAACCCTACTTTGTTTATAATTTCGTTGTTAACTTTGTCCTTGAAGTTTACACTTCTACTAGGACGCCAATTAACAATTTGGGTTGTTACCTGTGTAATGAGATTTTTAACTTGTCTTTTAGACTATAATGATAATTTAGATTTGGAGTTTCCAACTCCCATTGTTTAACTTATATTAAAATTTCTCTATGAATTTTAACCTTGTTAATCTCCTCGAGGCCCTTATTACGCTCTTAACCTACGCTCAACTTATCGAATTATATTCGATCACAATTCATTTTATGAGTCTCTTTATAGGCCGTACATTTCTTACCATGCAACATTTCACCATGCAACATTTCGATTTATATGTTATGTACTCCATATGCATCGATTTTCCTTATAACAAGTTTCGACGCATTTATATATATATATCACTGGTTTATTTATGTGTCAATTCCATTGATCTTTCCATAGGGAGAATCCCATACTTATTAATGGCTGCTCAGTACTTTCTTACGTCAACCAATCCTCCAGCTAATTTCCACATTATTTAACTCCCAATCGTATTTTCTCGAGGCGGATTTGTGGTACCATTGCGTCGTATCACATTTAAAAGGCTAGATTTCTTTTCATGAAGTGTTTCAGGGTTACATTAAAGCGTTTCATCTTCTATTTGGCTATCCTTAGTACGCAATACTCCCCTACGCAGATCCTGCCACCTGTAGGGTAAGGACGCGTTAGGGTTTAGACCTAGCTGGTGCCATATTATTCGAAATTTTTATGTATTCAACTTTGTTGAGGAGGTAAATCCCCTCTGCGGACAGAGGCGATCCCTACTAGCCCAGCAGGGGTCTAGCAACAAACGAACAATGCTATGACGCAATCTCCTAGTTACGAATGAAAGACTTGGGATAAGAGCCTACCTGGATTCCAACGCTAGATCTGAAGAAGAAGATGTCCCCGTCCTCCATCCCTGGAAGATCACAATCCTTCCACGATCTCCGTGGATGAACACCTGCACGCAGAAGAAACGAACAGATACATGCATAGGAACCAGCATACGTAACTAAATATCGGTCAGAAAAGATATTACTCGCATTAACATGATAGAAAAAAGAGTGGAACCATAATCATAGTCATCTATTAAAGTGATAAACGAATAGAAGCTACAACCAAGTTCTGACGTCGCAGCTTCCTTCGAACGGGTCTCCGGTTGTCCACGTCTCGCAAAGCTCGCCAAGGAAAGGGAAACCTCTCCAGAGTCTCGTAACAATGGTCTCCTCGCTTGAATGGGCCTTAAGGGAAAGAAGGGATTCTTTACGGCACAAAGGCACTTGGGAATAGGGAGATGCAAAGCTTCAGCACTTCAAGACTATCAACCCTTTAGCCCCTTCATCAATGGATGAAGGCTATATTTATAGAGGAGAGGAGGAGGTTGGGATCCCTACAATAGTGGAAGGGAGGCCTTATCCTTTGGGAGGTTCCCCATATGGTGGAAACGAGAGGCCAAAGGAGGAAGGCCGTGGTTATTCAGGCGAAACCACTCCTGATGACTCATCCACGAAGTTGTTGTAATCGAAACTTCGCCTCTTTTTTAAAAAACTTTCCATAAACAGAGTGGCGCGGGTACAACACTGGGACAGAGCGCCAATTGGCGCGGGCTCAGTGTTAATTTTCCCCCATTGGCGCGGGTACATAACGGGCTACCAGCGCCAATGCAAAAACATGTGTTTTTAGGGATCTGCTCAGGAAATGATAAACAGGAGAAATGTTGTCCTCATGGAAAGGGATGCGATGAAGGTATTTTCAAGGCTTGACATTGCTCACAGGTCACATAATGGGTCCTCCATTGTGCGGGACGGGGAATGGTAGGGACGGTGACAAATTACTGTGTAACAGATGCCCCCTAAAGCATGAGGCCCGAGAGAGAGAGAGGGGTGAAATGCTTTACAAGAACATGTTCAACTGAAGGCCCGCCGTCGGAAAACCTGCGCAGAAAGATACAACTGATATCTCAAGTACATGATGTATAAGTGGTATGGACGCAGCCATCTGAAACAGAGTATGCTATAATCCGGATCCAGGGTATGGGCGCAGCCATCCAACTAAGATCAAACAAATAGACTCGGGTATGGTCGCAGCCATCCAATCAGTGAGTCATGTACATAATGATAATAATCCACAACCGCAGCCTGGATTACAACAGACACAATCCAGGGTCTTGCGCTCCATCTCGACCCAAACAAGTACAAGTTCGAGCATGTGAATATGTGAGCTGATGTCGAACATGCAAGAACATCGTCTGATTACCAGCCAATGATGAAAGCTGTTAACAGACGCGAGAGGAACCACCAATAATGACAATGGCCCTCAAGGTACTACAGGTACAATCTACGGCGTGTGAATAAATGAGTTGATGTCGAACACCCAGAGAATCACTCGATCGGAGGTCAATGATGTAAACCTCATGTCGAATGCGACGAACCTGCCATTGAGGCATGCAGGCTCCAAGGTACCATCAGGAGTCTCTAGACCAACTTCCTGGATAATGAGTTGAAGTCGACAGGAAGTGACCTTAATCGAAGGTGGGCCATAATGATTCCCACATCATCGACACGAGACAGAGGAACATAATGTTTTGTTGTGAATTAGGACCATATGAGAAACAGAGGAAGGTTGATATTTGCAGAGGCCAACTTCTCTTGAACATACGAACGGCACGACAATGGACTTGGCAGTATTTGACATCAACGGATCAAAGGTCATGGCGACGAGGCAGTGACAGATGAGAGGTCAAAAGAGATTACCCAAACCCATGGAGGCAAAGTGAAGCAGCGAGATGAGATCTCCCCAACCCGACACGAATGCAGACAAGTGCCATGTTCAAGAGCGACATACTGCCGACGACAATGATTACGGTTCCATTTTTCCCCGCCATGCTTGGCGAGTACCTCTTTATTTTTACACAAGCTTGAAGAGGATACCATATGCTTGTCATATAAATCCGTCCTTCGGACGAATCCATCCTAGTGCATTTAACGAGTCCTAGGAAGGAGAAACTCGGAGAACGTCATTTCGACGAAATCCAATGTCATCAGGGTTTAACGAGTCTGACAAAGGAAGAACTCGGCGTCTTTTCATGTTTAGAGAGTTTGAAAAGACAGCGGAAAAGAAAACTCCAGAGGTCCCTTTTCGTAAATAGTTCCCCAGATCCGAAAAGGTAGAAAACAATATCTGGGAAAACCTCCTAGTCGCGATAGGCTAGGGTATTCCTTTTTCGTAATCAATCCATCCCAGCCCGAAAAAGGGTTAAACTTATACTGGGTGAATGTCGATTAGTGTCCATTTTAACGAGATCGAAACGACAAGGGCCTCGACAATCTTTTCATATTTAGAGAGTCAGAAAAGAGCTGAAAGTTGACTCCTCCTGGAGGAACGAGTGGTATAAAGGGTAGCTACTGGTTCCGGTAATGGTGGAACTTCTCAAAACAAGTAAAGGTTAAGAGGCTGGCTAACAAGACCACTCATCGCAGCGGTTCCTCAGGAACGGGTAAAACAACCAAGTGAAGGCATATGATCGGCCAAGCAGATATTGACGATGGAGTGAGAAAACCAAGGCTCATCTGGCAAAACAGGCTGATAAAATGGCAATCACAAGAGGTAAGACGGGCAAGGTTTCATTTTTACACAAGCTTGAAATCAGGAAACTTTGCTTGAAGTTGGTTTCATTTTTACACAAGATTGAAACAAAGATAAACTATGCTTGAAACCGGTTTCATTTTTACACAAGCTTGAAATCGAAACAAACTATGCTTGAAAAAGTGAGCATGCCCCCAGCATGGTGACGCATGCCCCCAGCATGGTGACTCAATTCGAGGTACATGCCCCCCAAGCTTCAATCCATATGAAAGGCAGATGGAGTGAAGGTTCAAGTTAAGAGATCTAAGAAAGACTTGACTGGGATTTTACGAGATCTGATCAAAGACTCGAATTGAACGGGAACGTGTTTCATTGTTTTAACGAGGTTGACACATTAAAAGAACTATCCTCAGGACACCCTTGTTTCATGGTTTAAGGAGCTTAACACAAGACAAGGAACTCTGCTCCGACAACCTTGTTTCATTTTTTAAGGAGCTTGACACAGGAAAACGAACTGTGCTCCGACAACCTTGTTTCATTTTTTAAGGAGCTTGACACAAGACAAGGAACTCTGCTCCGACCACCTTGTTTCATTTTTTAAGGAGCTTGACACAAGGAAAATAACTGTGCTCCGACCACCTTGTTTCATTTTTTACGGAGCTTGACACAAGAAAATGAACTATGCTCCGTTCGACTTCATCATAATGAACGATAAGTCATCGATTCCAAGAGTTCCACTCCCGATGGAAGGAAAACATCCTGGAAGTCAGGACCCAATGCCCCCAGCACCTGATGCACGACGGCATCATCACTGAGCACAGGCACGGGGTAGGTAGCCACATAGTTGACCCGCGGTGGGGAAGATACAACGGGTGGATAGAAACCAGGAGGGGGTGATGGCGGACCAGATGCCATATTAGGACCAAAGAACGACAGCTGATCAATGGTCACGATCCGTCCTTCATGTGGAAAACAGGCCACACGAAAAAGGGAGGAGACGAGCGCTCCCATGGCATAGGTGTAATCGCGCCCCAAGAGCAGATTGAAATCCAAGGGGCCTGGAATGACCATCACGTCCATGTGGACGGTTTTGCCTCCCAAAGTAATCGGTAACCTTGGAAGGATCCCCAACGGTTGACTCGTCCTTCTGTTAAAAGTCAACAGATTCTGCGTAACAGGCACAAGCGGTGGCGAACCAAAAGCTTGCCAGGTAGTTGATGACAGAATACTAACAGAGGCACCTTCGTCTATAATGGTGTTGGGTACGACCAGACCAAGAGCCTGCACTGTGATCTCGAAAGGCACATACGACGGAAGGCGAAATCCTGCAAATCGACTCCAATCAAAGGAAGCGACCAAACTACTCGGAGGGGCTACCATCGACATGCGAAGGTCTTCCCCTGATGTTACGGAAGAAGAAGCATCCTCCATAACCTCCATCTCGAAGGCGGGAGGGATATCCTCCGGAGCCTCCATCATGGGAGGCGGAGGAGCAGCTTCTTGAAACACATGGACAGGAGAATCTTTCTCCAAATCTGAAGAATCTGAAGAAACCAAAAGCACATGATGGTTATGAGATCCACTCTCGACAGAAAAGACCTGGTGCACCGTGGACGGGGCCAGTTCAACCGATCCCACGACCAATGGTTGGTCAGGGATGGATTCGTGAATTTGAATTTCTGGGGGAGTGGGATCGACCAAGGATGACTCTTGACCAATCGTAAGATCAGCTGGCGGAGGACTCACAGGAAGCCGATTATAACCAGGTGGAAGGCGTGGTGTAGAATCGGTTGGGTTGTCCAAGACTTGCTTGGCTTCATCCATATAAGGACAAAGGTGAATGGCATGGTGCCCTTCACACAACTTACAGGGATTGGTGATCTTACCCTGCTTCTTAGAGTTCTTATCAACAGCAGCTGAGGACGTGCCCCCAACTTGACTCCCAGAAGCCAAAGGCAACGGTGGGTGGCCGTTGGACCATACTTCGAGCACCTTGGGAATGCCAGGGCAGTCTCGAAGAAGATGGTCTCCCGTGCATAACATGCACGGGAACTTGACTTTCCGAGGAGGGTTGGAAGGACTATCAAGAGGAGATTCCTTAGGGACAGTAGATGTACATTTAGCCTCTCGCTTATCGGACTTCTTCTTCTTTGTCTTCTTCTTCTTCTTTTTAGCCACCTGTTTACTCGAATCCAGGCTTTCACCAGGCGAAGCAGAAGATGAGGACGCAGAAACAGGCGAAGAAGGGGAGAGGTCCACCTTGGAATCAACATGAGGTTGTTCAGGTGGAGGAACTGATTGAACAGTAGTGGAGACATCCGGGACAATAGAGGTTGAGAACAACCAAACCGGCAACCCAACAGTTAACCCAGGAAGGGACAACGTCGCCATGTAAGGAGCACCAACATTTCCAAAAGGAGGAAAATGACCAGGATTCCTTTCTGAGGGGATTCCTTGGTTGGTGAACTCTGGAAAAGTTGCCATCAAACTCAAAACCACACACGGGCTGAAAAAGAGTTAAGGGCACACGATCAAATGGTCAACAAGCAATGTCTAAATAGGTGTGAAATCGTGGGCGATTAATTTTTACCACATTGGAAAGTAAGAAATTCTACCGTTTCATGTTTTAAGAGTGGAGAAACGATAAAAAGATGACTCTATCTCTTTCAGAGTTGACACAAGCGTGAAAGGACAAGCGCTTGACGGTCTTTTCAAGTTTAGGGAGTCAGAAAAGACCAAATGACTGCTCGGGAAATACTAGGCACAAAGGGTGTACCAAATATCCGTGAACTGCAATATACACCTTGGTTTCAATAATGAAACAGAAATCGACCAAGGACTTTCCGTACGTGCAGGTAGTCTCCCCGAATGCTATGTTCGGTGTATCACGGGTATAGGGCGGCAGACTCGGCTTCCTGTGGATAAAGGATTGAAAACCTATGGGGGTCTCCCTTTATATACGCGACGGTACGGGGAGCGCAAGTCCGTACTAGCGCTGTCTAAAGCCAACAGGCGAACGACAGCTGCTAGGTTTAACGACGCCGGAACACGTCTCTAGCCTAGACCTTCTAAATATGTTGCGTTAAGTTCCAATGTTGCCTTAGGTTAATTAAATAAATTTTACAGTTGATCTTCAATTAAGTTTCAATTTCCAGGCCTTATCGTATGTAGTGTCTCCTAAATGCAAGCTATATGCCACGATGCAACATTTCGTTCGATGAAAACTAGTTAAATGAGAGTTGAGAGCTTTTATACAAAGGAAATGAACGGAATACAAACAAGAATGTCTCTAATGCAACTAATGCAATTGCACACTTTTCATCCAAACACTAATCACTAGCAATATGGAAAAGATCACAATTTGCACTAATTTAACAAAAGCAAAAGAGATTATTTTTTGATTTTCAATGTTTAATGGCTAATGTGCACTGAAAACAAAAGGAAAAATTCGAGAAATGATATCTAAGAGAGCGAAGCAAACAACATTCACTCAACGAAGCAAGCAACCAAATCTCTAAATCGACCCAAAGTCTCTCAAATCGAAGAAAGACTCGAAAACTCCCAATGGACCGTGTGATCTAGGTCCAAAGCCAAGGCAAACGAATTCTGAATGAAGGAATGAACAGTCACTCAAAAGACGCATCAAAACGATCAAAGACTGTTAAGAGGGCGTGGAGAATCAATCAACAAGTTGACAGGACAATCAAGACACCAAAACTCCCAAGGAGGGCTCGATTCACTATGCCACTAGATGCCCTAGGGCTCAAATCGTGAAACCGATAGACAGAGGCAAACAACCAAAGGATAGCGGTGAATTCCGATCAAACAAGACTCCAATACACTCAAACAATCAGGAAATCAAGAAGAAAAGTACTGGTCAAGCTCAGAAAGCCAAAAATTGAAGAAACTCAAAAAAGTCACGGGGGTGGCGCGACTGTGGCCTTGAAACTAGCGCCAGAGGCCGAGTGGCGCGAGACAGACAAATGCAACACGCGCCAAGTGGCGCGACTGTCAGGTAAAAACCCGCGCCAGTCGAGTTCTTCAATAAAAATTAAAAAACAAGCTAATCTGAAAAGAGACCAACACAAGCTAAGCAAACCAAGAGGCTAAAATAATGAAAGAATCCAACCCAGAAGGTTCATCAAGCAAGGAGAAACAATCAAAGCGAACCAATCATAAATGGGACAAGGAAAACCGGCCGATCCCCAGCGGAGTCGCCAATTTGTTGAGGAGGTAAATCCCCTCTGCGGACAGAGGCGATCCCTACTAGCCCAGCAGGGGTCTAGCAACAAACACACACTGCTATGACGCAAGCTCCTAGTTACGAAATGAAAGACTTGGGATAAGAGCCTACCTGGATTCCAACGCTAGATCTGAAGAAGAAGATGTCATCCTCCGGCCACAGCGGATACGAAATCCTTCCCACGATCTCGAGTGGATGAACACACACACACGCGAAGAAACCGAACGAGATACATGCATAGGAACCAGCATACGTAACTAAATATCGGTCAGAAAAGATATTACTCGCATTAACATGATAGAAAAAAGAGTGGAACCATAATCATAGTCATCTATTAAAGTGATAAACGAATAGAAGTTACAACCAAGTTCTAACGTCGCAGCTTCCTTCGAACGGGTCTCCGGTTGTCCACGTCTGGCAAAGCTCGCCAAGGAAAGGGAAACCTCTCCAGAGTCTCGTAACAATGGTCTCCTCGCTTGAGTGGGCCTTAAGGGAAAGAAGGGATTCTTTACAGCACAAAGGCACTTGGGAATAGGGAGATGCAAAGCTTCCGCACTTCAAAACTCTCAGCCTTTCAGCCTTCAGCCCCTTCATCAATGGATGAAGGCTATATTTATAGAGGAGAGGAGGAGGTTGGGATCCCTACAATAGTGGAAGGGAGGCCTTATCCTTTGGGAGGTTCCCCATATGGTGGAAACAAGAGGCCAAAGGAGGAAGGTCGTGGTTATTCAGTCGAAACCACTCCCGATGACTCATCCACGAAGTTGTTGTAATCGAAACTTCGCCTCCTTTTTTGCTTTCCATAAACGAGTGGCAGAATTTTGTGCGGGACGGGCGCCAGTTGGCGCGGGCTCGATCATTAATTTCCCCCCATTGGCGCGAGTACATAACGGGCTACCAGCGCCAATGCAAAAACATGTGTTTTTAGGGGTCTGGTCAGGAAATGATAAACAGGAGAAATGTTGTCCTCATGGAAAGGGATGCAATGAAGGTATTTTCAAGGCTTGACATTGCTCACAGGTCACATAATGGGTCCTCCATTGTGCGGGACGGGGAATGGTAGGGACGGTGACAAATTACTGTGTAAAAAACTTCATTTGGTTTCGTTTGGTTTCTTCCCGTCACTATTCTTGGTTTTTTGATTCAAGTTGTCGAGGGTTCCACTATCAAATCTCCTGTAGGCTTTGTTTGCTTTGTTCGCCTCCTACGTACGCTTGATGGAGATCACATCTAGCCGAATTACCAGGTAATACTCCTCTACCTATGCGTATTGTATTATGAAATTTCTCGTTTAGTGTCAACGTATATGCTATCTATTTCTCTTAATTTCATTCAGATACTGAATCCAAGTGGTGTGTCTACTCGACGCTGGGTGCCAGGACGTAGCTCAGCTTACGGCGAGCATTGGTTCGAAGTTTCGACTGCAGCAATGGTTTTGACTATTCGTTCTTTGGTAAATAACTCATATCTCTACTCAGCCCTCTGTTCTCTTTATACCCTCTAGGGTTCGATTTGAATTTTGGGTAAATAATTTTCTCCTAATACGCCTATTCTCCTTCAGGTTTGTAGTGAGAAGGATGTGCGTTGAACTCCTCAGGTATTGTTAATACATTGCCTCATTCGCTTTCGATTTATACTCATTTCGCTATGCGGGAATAATTCCCTCTACGTCATTTTGTTCACACTTTGGTTTGTCTTGTTTTATTGTTTTATAGGTACTATCTTACAGCATAACCTCATTTGATGCTATTCTCGTCGCTTATGGTTCGTCGAATGACTTTGGTATTGGCTTGATTTCTCAGGTTGGTACCCTCTCATTTCAGAGAATGCGTCGTCTGAAAGTTAGTGTCTCCCATATGGGTTGACGCTGGATTTCTTTGTTTACTGTTGTGGTATTTTAATTAGTTGAGTCTGATGACTCGGGATTTTTCGGCTATACGCCGACCCTATGCCTATGTTGTAAACGATTTATTTGGGGCTGTTTAACTTTGTAATAATTTTGATCATACCAATATTCACCACTTACAGTGCTTATGAGTACTCTCTATCTTGAATTTGGAGAGAATAGTGTAGTCATATTTAAAAATCTCCTCCTCTGTATGCTTATTTACTAGTTACTGGGTATATGATTTTTGTTTCTCTATATAACAGTTTGTATACTGGACAATAGAAGTCTGGTGTGCTTCTGGATTGGTATAATAATCATTTTCAAGTCGTATTAATTTCTACTAAATAATTTTCAGATTTTCAGTATATGCACCCTTATGTTTAATAGCCAGAAATTTTAGACTTTATTCTTCGTCTAATTGAATTCTACTAGAATTTTCTGATATAATTCAGAAGCATAATTTCAATAACTTCTTTAAATCTGCGACAGTTGGAAATATGCTTCTGTTTATACTTATTGTGATTCTGCCAAATAATAATTCATTTCACTATTTAATAGTACTTTCCTGTTGTAATTGTATATGGGCAATGAGCCATTACATAATATAGATATACATTTTTCCTATTGCTATAGAAGGAATTTTTCCCTTTCATTTACATCTATTACAATAACACATAAATTTATGTCTTGATACCATATATATATATATATATATATATATATATATATATATATATATATATATATATATATATATATATATATATATATATATATATATATATATATATATATATATATATACAAGATGTCACCTATTTAAGTTGCATGTTACATAATACAAATCAAAATGTATCTGCTCACCAGTAATTGATAGAAATATTTTATTTTATTTTATTTTATTTTTTATTTTTTTATTTTTTATTACATACACCCTTGGCGTGCAAATTTGTAGAGGAATGCTCTACTTGTCTTCTCACTGTGCATTCTGCTTTCTCATGATATCCTTAGTTATATTATTACTGATTTTAAATTTATGTTCTGCATACTGTATTCAGCTTTCTGCCTTGACTGGTATACACTTATTTGATTAATACAATTCCCACAGGGAACAATTGTCAAAGTATGTTTAATTTCAGTCATACCTATTGCCTATGAGATTATCATGTTTTCTTTTCCTATATGCAACAGATATTTTATTAAACTCAGGAGCAGATTAAAGTTAAATAACCAAATCATCTTTGGGAGTAAATTTTATCCTCAGATTTAAACCGCATTGGTCTAGAGTCTCTGCTGGATTCTTCCCATAGATATTATTCCTACTACTATACAGAAGTTAGGAGAACTATTTCTTCTATTCAACTCTGTTAAAAGTAAGGAAATTTATCATACATCAATATAACTCAACATAATTACCATAGTAATTTTCATTACTATCCAACCAGATCATATTTAATTTCTCAGTAAAACAGTGTGCATAGCACTTCTGCAAATTGACCAGTCCTCCCAACCTTAGAGTTCCTCTGTCTCCAGAACTCACCCCCGAGCTGAGATCCTCTCCCAGAACAGACCAACCTCTAATCTATTCAGGAATAGCTTATACAAGCTTTTGCTCCCCAAAGCCTGTTTCTAATTCTGCGTCTAGAATTACAGGCTGCTCTTCTTCCTGTTTGTGTAGGCTTCCGTTATTTAGGGACTTTTAAAGCTGCTTTCTGCTTTTCTCAGCTTTTTACCTCTTCCCAACTAATCTCCACCTCATTGGGAAACTAGATTTTTCCTCAAAAATGTAATTTAGAAATAAATTATTTCAAGGATTTTTGAAAGATTTTTGGGGAATATTAGCCTCTTTCCTCATGGAATTGGCAAGTGATCTCATAATTCTCATTTGGTCAATAGGTACAAAATCATTTTATTTAATTTTTCATAATTAGATATTTAATTACATCCACAAAATACTTATCCATTGGGGTCCACTCCCCTTTGGATTAAAGTTCAAATTTCTAACTTTGAAAGAACCATAAAACTAGGGGTGTTACATATTCCCCCTCTGAAAGCAAACACCATCCTCTGTGTTGATATCTAACTAATAGAGTTCATTTAAAAAAAAAAAAATGGATATTTTTCCACCATTTCAGCTTCTCTTTCCCAGGTAGCTTCTTCAGCAGTAAAGTGCTTCCACTGCACCTTTACTCTTGCTACCATTCAATTCCTCAATTCAATTTCTTCCCGCTCCAATATTTGAAGCGGCTCTGGAAGGAACTCCCCTTCTGGTTCCACCTGTATCACATTCCAATCAACAATGTGAGAAGCATCATGTACATATATTTTTAATAAGGAAACATGAAACACATCATGAACTTTAACATGGGGCGGTAAGGCCAGCTTATAAGCCACTGGTCCCACCCATTCTAACACCTCAAAAGGCCCACAATATCTAGGAGCCAATTTTGCACAACTTCCAGCATATAGTGTGCTCTTTTTGGGTTTAATGCGTAAATACACATGATCGCCCACTTTGAATTCTCGATGAACACTCTTCTTATCAGCATAGTTTTTCTATCTATCTTGTGTTGTCTTGATGTTTCTTTGTATTTGTTTAACAATTATTTCCATCTCTTGTAAAGCATCTGGTCCCAACATTAGTTTATCCTCAGGTTGACTCCAACTCAAAGGAGCACGACGCTTCCTTCCATAAAGTGCCTCAAACGGGCTCATTTTTATGGAGGATTGATAGCTATTATTATAAGAAAATTCAGCTAAATGCAAGTAGTCTTCCCATTTTGATGGCCTATCCATCACATACATCCTCAACATATCCTCCAAGATCTGATTTGTTCTCTCCATTTGACCATCTGTCTAAGGGTGATAGGCAGTGCTAAAATTCAGCTTAGTGCCCATGCCCCCAAATAGACCTTTCCAAAAATCTGCTGTGAACTTAGCATCTTTGTCTGAAACTATCATCTTTGGGACCCCATGGAGCCTTAATACTTCCCTCAAGAATACATCTGCTACTTGGGTTGTCCCAAAAGTACATTTCACAGGTATGAAGTGTGCAACTTTTGTTAAAGTGTCTACTACCACCATCACTGAGTCGTGTTGGTATTTGGTTTTGGGTAGCCCTATTATGAAATCTATAGAAATTGTGTCCCATTTCCATTCTGCAATTGGCAAAGGGTTTAAAAGACCAACAGGATGCTGATGCTCAACCCTAACTAGTTGACACTCCATGCACCTAGCTAAATATTCTGCTACATCTCTTTTCATTCCTAGCCAAAACAAATTCTTTTTCAAAGCTGTTAACATTTTCTAATATCCACGATGCCCTACATACAGCTGTTTGTGATATTCATCTAGGATTTATTTATTCAAAGTTTCCACATTGGGGACATACAATCTATTTTTGTAGCAGATCAGCCCTTTTTGGTTTTGAGTGTAGTCAGCCACCTCCTTCTTTAGTAGTTTCACCTGTAGATTCTCATAATTTGGATCCTAGTCTTCTACCTTTTTCACTAGATCTTCTAAATCAAAATTAGCACTACTTCCAATACTGCTTATATTTTGACAAGCATTTCTGCTCAAGGCATCAGAAATTTTATTTTCTTTCCCTCTGATATGTTTTATGTCCATATCAAATTCACTCAGAAAAGACAACCATTTGGCTTGTCTAGCATTCAAATCAGTTTGGAAAAAGAAATATTTAAGACTAATATGATCAGTCATCAATGTAAATTTTTTCCCAAGAAGATAGTGTCTCCACATCTTCAAGGCATGAATAACAACAGCCAATTCCAACTCATATGCACTATAGTTCTGTTCATGTGTCTTTAGTTTCCTAGACTCATATGCAATAACTGAATTTTCCTGCAACAACACTCCTCCCAACCCCTCTATATAGGCATCCGTACATATAACAAATTCTTTATCAGGATTTACAATTTTTAGTATAGGGGCTGTAGTAAGTTTTAATTTTAATTGTTCAAAACTATTTTGGCATTTTTCAGTCCACTCGAATTTCACCCCTTTTCTTTGTAGTGAAGTTATGGGATATGCTATTGCAGAAAATCTTTCCACAAATCTGTGATAATAACCTGCAATCCCCATGAATGATCTCACTGCTGAAACATCAGTTGGCACTGGCAATTCTCTAATAGCCTTTATCTTTTCAGGGTCAACCGCCAACCCTTGTTCAGAAATAATATGACCCAAGTATTGGATCTTGTCCTTATAGAAATCACATTTACTAAATTTGTCATATAACTGGTTTTATTTCAGAGTTTGCAACACTATCCTCAAGTGCTCTTGGTGCTCCTCCTCACTTTTTGAGTAAACCAAAATATCATCTATGAACACTAGTACGAATTTATCCAATTAATTTTTTAACACATTGTTCATTAAGCACATAAAGGTGGCAAGGGCATTTGTCAAACCGAAAGGTAGGACTAAAAATTCATAGTGTCCATACCGGGTTCAAAAAGTAGTTTTACTAATGTCTTCCTCCTTGATTCTAAGCTTGTGATAACCAGTCCTTAAGTCAATCTTAGAAAATACTGAAGCTCCTCTTACTTGAACAAAAAGATCATCAATTCGGGGCAAAGGGTATCTATTTTTAATTGTCAACTTATTCAGTTGACGATATTCAATGCACATTCTAAAGGTTCCATCCTTATTTTTCACGAATAGCATCGGTGCTCCCCAAGGAGACACACTCGGTCTGATATAACCCTTATCCAGCAATTCTTGCAATTGCATTTTCAGTTCCATGAGTTCAGGGGGACTCATTCGATAAGGGGCTCACAAAACAGGTGTTTCCCCTGGCACCAAATCGATTGAAAATTTGATCTCTCTTTTGGGGGGAAGATGAGGAATCTCATCTGGAAAAACTTCCTTAAACTCTCTCACTACTGGCAAGGCATCTAACAGGTTTTCTCCCGGTTGTTGTTCTAATTCTTCAACATGCACTACATATACTTGATATCCTTTCCTAGCTGTTATTTTTAATTGCAGTGCTGATATTTGTCTTACAGAGATGGGTTTTGGTTTTCCCTTGAGAATAAAAGGGTTCCCTTCTTCATCTATGCAATGCAGAGTTTTATCCCAACAATTCACCATCGCCTTTCTATTTTCCAGCCAGTCTATTCTTATCAGCAAGTCATATGAGCCTAAGGGCAGAATATTTAAATTCACTTCTGTCTGGAAATCATTTAATTTAATGGTGGTTTGAGGTAACTTATGTGTTACCTTCCTCTTGGTTCCAGTGGCTAACAGGACCAACCAAGACTGCTGAAATTTTTTAGTTTTGTGATTGAATTTTTCTACCACTTGTGGACTAATGTAACTCAAAGAAGCACCTGGATCAATTAAAACAATAACAGATTGGTCAGCAATCTTACCTTCCATTTCCACCATGGTAGCTTGGTGTTCTTCTTATCGATTCTTCAAGGCTGCACTGATAGTGGGTATATTTCTTGCTATATCATTTACTGTGGTAGCTTCTCGATCTCTCATAATCATATAAATGTTTCGGTGGGGAAAATACCTCAAGAGATGGGGTTCTCCACATCCCCAACATTTCAAAGGTTCCCTCATTTTAACTGTGCCCTCCTTATTTCCTTCATCTAGTTGTTTGGAACCAACTTGAGACTGAGATGTTTGGCTTTCTTTTGGTTTGTTAAACTTTTTCCTCTGATGATCCCTACCAAAATTCTTTAAGTAAGCGGGTTTCTGTTTCTTTCCTTTGATTTCACCTTTGTTTGTCCAGCCTTTTCCAGGCTCACCCTTTCCTTTAAACTGCTGGTGGCATAATCTAGCTTTTCTCACTGCTTTGTCCATAGTTTTTGGGTTATCAAACTCCATCCTCTCTTTATACACAGCAGGAAAATAGTTCAAAAACCTATGTACCTTGGCCTTCTCTTCCCTAATGTAGGGGACATATCTCAACAGATTGGTAAACTTGGTGACAAACTCATTAATAGTAAGTTGTCTCAGTCTAAGTTCATGGAATTCCTTTGCTTTATCATCATAATAACGTCCATTCCGATAGAGGTTTTTAAATTTGATTTGGAAATCTTCCCAAGTAACTGTCTTTTCATCAATGGCATGAACCATTTTCGTCTCCTCCCACCACAAGGTAGCCTTACCTTGTAGCTGGTAGATAGCTAATCTGGCTTTCAGATTGCTTTCATATTCATAGACCTGGAAATACTTAATCATGTTCAACAACCAAGCTTCAACATCCTCCTCCTTCTCCCCATCATAGGAGGGAGGCTTGATCTTTTTAAATTCCCCCTGTAATTCCGTTTTTTGCTTATACTGATGCCTAGCAGCATCATCTTCCTCAGACTCATCATTCTTCCTCTTTCCAGAACCTTCACCTTCTTGGCTATTCCAAGAAGTTAATTCTTTGATGAGCTTTTCCTGCTCCTCACTGGCTAATGACAATCTGTCATTCTGGCTTCTTAGCTTAGCCATCTCTCATTGCAAACTGTGCAACATAGCCATCACTGGAGCGTTGGGATCTGGTGTATTATCGTCATCACACAGATCAACATAAATTTCCTCACCTTCTGCCATTCAACTTTTTTGTTTCAGCACCACTGTACACTAAGTAACACAGATCAGTAATAATTTTTTATTTTTCTTTTTCTTTTTCAATAATAAATAGTTTATACAGTGAGCACACAACAACAGTGAGCACAAAAATAATAGCCCAACTTATGTAACATGGACTCTGATACCATTTGTAATGTCTCTCTGCCACACAACATAATTTTTTTATTATTTTTTTTTTCTAATGTCTCAGCTTAAGAATACTTGCGATCCATTATCTCTATTGTCATTACACTAGAAAATTTGGCGGAAATTCCGATGGCCAATTCGTCGCTATTTTGACACATAGTCATCGCAAGAGTGATAGTTCGAGGGCAGGCAAAACGTGGTTTACCACACCATCGCAGTTACGATGCAATTACAAAGTGTCGCACTATCGACACTTTTTTTGTTGCTTCCAAACAAGTGTCACTCTTCCGAAGTTTCCCAATCTGTCGCACTTCTGACCTTTGTAAACTGTCACACTTTCGACGAAATGTGTTCCGACGTTTTGAACGTCGCTCTTCCGACGTCTGTAAATTGTCACAATTACGACGAAATGTGGTCCGACGTTTTGAACGTCACTCTTCCGATGTTTGTAAACTATCGCAATTCCGACGCAATGTGGTCCAACGTTTTGGACGTCACTCTTCCAACGGTTGTAAATGGTCACAATTCCGACGAAATGTGGTCTGACGTTTTGGACATCGATCTTACGACGTTTGTAAACTGTCGCAATTTCGACGAAATGTGGTCTGACGTTTTTATACTGAAGCTCTTTGAACGTTTCGTATCTGTCGCAATTCTAACGCTTACAAGGCATCGGTATAGCGACGACAAGTTCAATTTAAAAAAAAAAAAAAAGTGAAACTTTAAAAGAGGAAAAACGTTGTTTTGAATATATTATATGAAGTAAAACAGTCCATGAAGTCATTACATTTTCACATCTAAAGATTGGAACCCAAATATCCATCCAGAAAAGTGGAAGTCCCACCCCAGACAATGATAGAAAAATACCCCATGTCACATACAGGGACATGATATAAAACCCAGTAACGGTCTACATGGACATTATCGACAATCTGAGAAAGCATCCAAATATGCCCGAGGCATCTATAAGAAAGTGAAATAGCAGTATGTAGAATAGTAAAGCAACAGATAGAGTACCGACGTCCATTGTTCCAAATACAAATTAAATTACCCAAAATCCTTGAACAGAGAAAAACGCTAATCATGTGAGGAGTGTGATATGTCCAAAATATAAAAATACCATCAGACCATATCAATAAACCAGCAACATAGACCGGCATCGCTAGTTTTGAAGGCAGAGTGATAAACATTAATCATTTTTTTTTCACAAGAGAAAAAACGTTGTTTTGAATATATTATATGAAGTAAAACAGTCCATGAAGTCATTGCATTTTCACATCTGAAGATTGGAACCCAAATATCCATCCAGAAAAGTGGAAGTCCCACCCCATACAGTGATAGAAAAATACCCCACGTCACATACAGGGACTTGATATAAAACCCAGTAACGGTCCACATGGAGATTATTGACAAATCTGAGAAAGCATCCAAATATGCCCGAGGCATATATAAGAAAGTGAAATAGCAGTATGTAGAATAGTAAAACAACAGATAGAGTACCGACGTTCATTGTTCCAAATACAAATTAAAGTATCCAAAATCCTTGAACAGATAAAAATGCTAATCATGTGAGGAGTGTGATATGTCCCAAATATAAAAATACCATGAGACCATATCAATAAACCAACAACATAGACCAGCATTGCTAGTTTTGAAGGCAGAGTGATAAACATTAATCATATTTTTTTCACAAGAGAAAAAATTATATTTTGAATATATTATATGAAGTAAAACAGTCCATGAAGTCATTACATTTTCACATCTAAAGATTGGAACCCAAATATCCATTCAGAAATGTGGAAGTCCCACCCCAGATAGAGATAGAAAAATACCCCATGTCACATACAGGGACTTGATATAAAACCCAGTAACGGTCCCATGGAGATTATCCACAATCTGAGAAAGCATCCAAATATGCCCGAGGCATCTATAAGAAAGTGAAATAGCAATATGTAGAATAGTAAAACAACAGATACAGTACCGACGTCCATTGTTCCAAATACAAGCCTGTAGCATCAATTCATCAATTCATCATCCATTTTTCCAAAAAGTCTCTAGCATCAATTCATCATCCAGCAAGCCACAAAGAAATTTCTCCAATAGCAGTTTATTCCGAAAAAGTTTATGTTACTGCAAAGGATATGAATCCACACTTACTACTCCAATTGATGGAGTATTTATACAAAAAATCATACAAAATATCTCATAACAAATTGATATATTATCTAGGATAGCTAATAAGTATTTTACAACATTAATATAGAGACAGATGGTCTCGTAGATAAGAAAAATGATAATTGATGTTGTGTTGTTTCCTTCTTTTAAGAATGTGTTGGAGGCAGGCCCTATATCTTGGATTGCTGTTGTCCTCTTCAGTAATTCTATGTTGATTATTTCGTTTCACTGATACTCTTTAACTGCTCTGATACTCTTTGACATTTTTTCATCCTTTTATCCTTTTTATCAGATATACTGTGGTAAATAGGCAAAAATTTATGTAAGGATATTTTTTTACAAAGGTTCCATCATTTCTTCCCACCATTGAACTTCTGGAACTCTGGTCCTTTACAACTTTCTTAGTGTTTCATCAGCCTCAGTATATCTGAAGAAATTAGGCTGATTTGGGAACAAATGATTTACTTCATGCTCAAGATAAAATAAATTCTCCAATCTGTCATGAAGGTTTTTCCCTGTAGGCAATGTTGCTATTGATGAACTGGTTGAAGAACTAGCTTGATTATCAGCATATTTGTCAAATTTTTCAACATAACTATCAAGGTCCATTAGCTTATCTTCTGCAACTATAGGACTGGGCAATACTCTATTTAACAAAATATTCAATCTTTCTCTGAAGGAAATGATTTCTTCTTGCATATCTGAGCACCTTCGTTCTAAATTTTGTACCAGAGTTCTTTTAGTAAAAACTCTCTTTATTTCCAGAATTGTTCTGGTCCTGTCCTGAATACCAATTTCTGCAAGTTGATTCTTAGTCTGAGTATTCAAAAAATGTATAAGTCTATTGGCCTCTTCTAGCATATTTCCCAACTCTTGTCTTGATCTCTCAATCTCATCCAGAGCCAATTTAAATAAGTTATTCTGTTCATTCATTATTTGAATTGAGGACCAAACATCCTTTATTGATTGAATGATACTATCCCAAAGAATTTCATTTATTTCTTTTAAAGGTTTCTACAATGTGAGATCCTTTTCCAATGCTTTGACTTCTTTTTCTAATTTGTTCACTTCTCTTGTTTTATCAGCAACACTCATTTTTGAAAGATCATATTTATGTTCTAGAGTTGCCAATTGTTCCTTTGTTTTGTGAAGCTATATGTCCTGAAGTTTCATATCTTCCATTGACTTTGTTAATTCATCAGTGTTCAAATTTGCAGTGTTGCTCTGTGACAATTCTACTGGCTGACTTGTTGTTGTTGTACCTATCACTACTCCTGCTGTAGATACTGTAATATTTTCCTGCTTATCTTTTAATGCATTCTCAAGATCTTTTTCAGTTGCAGTAAGTTTCTCATTCAATTTTAAGAGAAAATCCATTAGTTCTTCCTCAGAATTTTGTTTGATGATTTCTGCAATCTGTGGATGTCTTGAGGCTGGTAACTTTAATTGTTTTCTCAGAGCTGCAATATCATCATGTTTTCTCTTGATCAAAGCTTCAATACCTTTCACATATTTAGGATTATGACCCAAACCAATGATTATTTCCTCTAAAGTTTTGATTCTATTATCCTTAGCTTGGGAGGAGGCTTTTTCAAGCTGCAACTGTGTATTAGTATTATCCAGAGAATCCTGCAACTTATGGGTCATCATTGATTTATCCGTCATAATAGAATAAATCATCTCACCTATTTGCTTGTGTAGCTCAATTTGATCTAAAGGATGGATATCCTTTGCTAAGACTTCAAAATTAGTCCAAACGTAATCTGCAGCTGTTTGAGGCTGCTGCACCTTGGGCTTGAAATGGCTCATTAACATCTTACCCTGTTGGATGTCATAAGCTGACATCAATCTTTCTTGATTTTTCGGAGCCACCTTCAAATATTGGTTGTACACTTGAAGTCTAAGTGGATCGTTCCTGGCCTTTATATTGATGAATGTTCTTTTGATGTCCGAGGCAGTTTTTACTGGAGGTTTGAAAGAAGATATTTCTGCACTTTTTTGCCTCTGTATTTCCTGTTTTTGAAAATTAGTGGATGTCCCACTACCTGTACCTGTTTACTGACTGTCTTCTCTTCCCTCACTGTCAGGGATTTCCTGAAATGATTCATCTTCTAGAAGGGGAGTTAATTTTTGCCTTTTAAAATCTTGTTGTTCAGAAGAGCCACCAATAGGAGTAGTTGTTTCAGCCTCTCTCTTTTTGCCCTTTTCTATATTCAGAGGAGTTTGTAAAATATAAATTTTTGGCTCACTGATCTGAGTAGGAGGAATTTGTCCTTGAACTTGTTCTTTAGAAGTCTCTGGTTGCTCTGTCATTATGAATTTTTCAATTATTTTTATATCGGGCTCCTTTTCTTTTCCTTTAGATTCTACTGCTACTGTACTAATCTCCTACAAATTTTGTTGTAAAGTCCTGGCTGAAGAAGATCCCTGCACCTGTCCAAAAGATTCTAGGTCAAGTATCTTTTCAAGATCTTTCATTACATTTTCAACATTGACTTGCTCACTATCGTTTTCAACCAATGTCCCTTCCGTCCATTCATCCATATTAGCATATTGATCTATTTATGAGATTCTTTGATGGATGTATGGTGACAGTTTATTTTTCATTCTTCTATCAAAGATAAAGTTGTTTGGATCATAAGGCACCCAGTAGAAACTCTTTTGTAGTCTGATATAGTCTTCTAGAATCCTTTCGGCTTCCTTTCCAGCTTCCCTAGAGTTACAAATGAAGGGACCTAATTGGCTCTTGATCCTGAGTTGAGCCTTTTTCTTTGCATTGGAAAAATGAATTATATCTGAATTATTCATCTTCCTGAAATATTCTAATGCAAAGAGTCTCATTGGGACATACTTGGGCAATTTGAATGGGCATAATTCACATCCATATATCTTGATCTCTGTGTAGTTTTGATATAGGTACCAGTCACCTATCTTGTACTACTTTGAGAGCTGAAGGATTTTCTTGATTTCATTGTTAATTCTAGGAGGAGAGACTCCTTTCAAAAAGGTAGTTGCAGGATGAACAAAAAGGTCGAAAAACTCATTATAGGAATAGTGAGAATCAAAGGAATTGTGAGTAATGGCAGACCAAAAGATCACTGACCTAGGATTCCCTTTGGCATCAAGTTTCTTAACATAAAAGGAGAAATTTTCTGACTGAAAGTAAATCATGAGATGATATATGACAGAAGAATACTTAAATACTCTCTCATTCTCAAATCTCATGAACTGATCATGTATTTTGTCAGCAATATAAGATGCAAAATCGTACTTGACAGCGGAGGTTGTCCAAGGGTAAAAATGGATAAAAATACTAGGGTTAACTGATCAACATACTCACTAGTATTGAAGCCCATTATGGAAGATATCATGTTTAAAATAAGTCTACCCTCATCAGTAAATAAAGTATAACCATAAGGGGGAGGGTTTTTAGGCTGATGCTCTGGTAACATGAAGGTTTGGCATAGGCATTTTAACTCTTCATGGGATAACTTAGTAGATTTCTCAAGTAATTCAGCCATGGATAGGGGAGTGAGAGCTTGATCAGGTTGGAATTGTAGCATTTCATTTATGGACTGAGCAGTTATTGGGAAAAGAAGATTTTGACTTGGGGATAAAACTGCTCGTTGGTTGGGATCATAATTTGCGTAGAAATAATGGATTAACTCAGGAAAAATATGGACTAAGGGGAGAAGGTACATAGGAAGATTTGATTCCCAAAGTCCAAAGATGTTAGAACCATTCAAATATTTGTCTCTGCAGCGGCAAAATATTCGAAGAGGATTCTCACTGAGAAGTAAGTCCTTAATTTGAAAATCCATATCGGCTAAAGGCAAATAATCCAAGTCCTTGTGATGGGCATTGATGGGCATGACATTCAGAGCTACAGGAAATTCCATTTCTGGTTCTTGTGGATTCAGAAATGGAATTTCGGGGTTTTTGTGGAAAAGGGGCACAATTAACAGTTTTGGGAATATAATTGCAGTTCTGGGAACGAAAAAGACCAAAATGAACTTCTTTTCATACCTTAGTGCAGAATTAAAACTAAAACCAAGATTTTTTACAGAGTTTAGCGGGGAATTGGAATAAATACCTGTTTACGGGAAATGAAACGTGTTTAAACAGGTGTTGGTTATGACAGAAGAACCATGAAATACTCGGCTTCAATTCTCTTCAGCAAGGTAACGGTCAACAAGCGTTAATAGTTGGTTTTTGAATTTTGTTGCATGGAAGACTGGCTAGTGCACGGAACAATGAAAATGACGCAAATGCAATTTGTTTTATTTACAAAGTCAAAAGGGTGGCGGGTTTTGGTTGATGACGTCAGCATGTACGATGGTTTCGTCATAGAGGGATAGGAGCAGATCTTTGTTTGGGCCGCTCGCGCGGTGGAAATCCGGACCTGAAAAATATTAGGGCGAATTTGATAAGACATTCGCGTCACAACTCTCCCTTCGTACGCCAGCCCAACTTCGGACCCAAAAAATATTAGGGAGGAATTCATTTGGTTTTCGCGTCACAAAATTGGCCGACGTCAGCAGGCTATTTTGGAACGCGAATTTTGTTTGAATTATGGTTTATTGTCCTTTGAGGTCCGACGGGCTCGACTTAAGAACAATTTTGTTTGATCCCATCTTATAAAGGTTGTGTTGGTTTTCTTTGATAATACACATATTTATAATAAATCATGGGAATACCACACTAGTAAACATGTGGAAAAGTTATATAAATTATTGAGAACAATCATTTTTATGTAAAAATATCCAAATGTGCTTTTGGGAAATAATAATTCGAGTATTTGGTTCATATTTTTTTAAAGGAAGGAGTGAAGTTGGAGCCTCAAAAGATGCAAGCTATTAAAAAATGACCTATTCCTAAGAAAATCAAGGTTCTTAGAAGATTTTTAGACTTACATGATATTATTGATAATTTGTTAAGAATTATGCATGCATTTCAAGTCCACTCACATATCTCTTGAAGAAAATATCATTTATATGGAATGATGAGGCTACTTTAGCATTCTCTCTTTTAATGGATGCCATGTCTTCTACACCAACATCGGTTGCACCTACTTTTGGTAAAACATTCATAGTAGAGTGTGAGGCACTAGGAAAAGGAATTTACATAACATTAACACAATAAGGGATATCATTGGCTTTTAAAAGAAAGGAATTCAAAGAAAACATTTGGTGAAATCTACGTATGAAAAATAAATGGAAGCAATATTACATGCAATAAAAAATGGGGATAGTATATCACTGGGAGGTACTTTAAAGTCAAGATATACCATGATAGCATAAATTATTTTTTGAAGCTATGGATTTCATTGGAATATTAACAAAAATGAGGAGAAAAAATGCAAAGTTTTAATTTTGAGATAATCTGTAAAAAGGGTAAGGAAAATTTAGTACATGATCCTCTTTCTAAAATAGAAGAGGCCTCAAATTTATATCCAATTACATTTTATATTCCTAGGTGGCTAGAAGAAGCTTGCCATAATGGAAAAATGACAATAGTACTAAACAAAAACTAAAATTTATAAAGGATGGGATGAACTCTATGGAGCATTGGGAGTGAAAGAGATATACTTTGGTGCAAATGTAGAATATTTTTATGCACGCAAGCATATTTGAATAAACAAATATTAAGGGAGTCCCATGTCTCTCTGATGGTAGGATGCGGGGTTCCTTAAAACATCTCAAAGGATCAAAAAATATATTTTTGGAAGGAATGAAGAAAGATATTCAAAATTTTGTAAGAGAAGGTCAGGTTTGCATAATAAATAGAAGAGAGATAGTAAAATCTCTAGGGTTACTTCAACCATTCCACATACATATTCAAAGACTAGAAGATATATCAATAGAATTTATTACAGGGTTACTGAAATATAAAGGTAAGTATTACATTTTTGTGGTCATTTATATAGAAAAATTTTGTAGATTTTTTTTGTAGAGCTCAAAGTAAATAAACAACAAGTTAAGAGGCAGAAGTGTCCATGAAAGAAATTCATAGTCTTCATGGTTTTCCTAAAGTAATAGTAACAATTTTTTTTTGGATATAATTATTTAATATGAGTGGAGAAACACTAGCTGGCATGAGTTCTACATATCAAACACAATCAAATGGTCAAACAAAAATAGTTAACAAATGTTTTTAAGGTTATCTACAATGTTACTCTTTAGAAAAGCAATCTTAATGGATGAAGTGGGTTCCTCAAGGAAGAATGGTAATATGATACTATCATACTACCTACCACACATCTACCAAAATTTCCTCATTTAAGGCCCTTTATGGATATCCAACTCCTAGTATCTCATACTTTTTGCAAGATAAGTCCAAAGTATAGGAAACAAAGTCACATATGGAAAATACTAAAGAATCTTTGAAAATTATTATGGAAAACCTTAAAATGACATCAAACATGATAAAACAACAAGGGGAACAACATTGAAGTGAAAGATAATTTGAGGAGGGTAATTAGGTATTTTTAAGATTATAGCATTCTAAGCAATCTTCATTCAAGAAAAAGAAGAATAAAGAATTAGCTCAAAAATGCAAGGTGGAAAAATTCAAAGTCGGGATTAAATCGGCAAGGTTCCAAAAGTTGAAATACTCGATAAAGTCGGGAGTTTTTTGAAAAAGTCAGCAAAAAGTCGGCAAAACTAAAAAAATACAAAAATATTCATTTTTGAAAAAATCCTGATTTTTTCAAAAAAAATTAAAAAATTATTAAAGAAACTACCTCACTCAAGATTTTTTCGAAAAAGTTGGCAAAAATTCAGGACTTCGAGGATAAAATCGCGACTTTTTCAGGGATCAAAAAATCGGCAAAAATTCGGTCAATAAAGTCGGCTCCGGGAAAAATTCGGGATTTTTTCAAAAAGTCGGGACTTTTTGCTGACTTTTTCCACACTGCAAAACTGTTATGGCCCTAAATAATTATTCATAGGATTGCAAAAGTGGTATAGAAGTTATCTTTTCCTTCTTCTTGCATTCATAAGGTTTTTCATGTATCTTGCCTAAAAAAGGTTTTGGGAAAAAATATGCCAATGTAAATAGAACTTCCAAAATTAGATGAAGAATGAAAGTTAATTCTTGAACCACAAAAAGTTATAGATAAACATTCTGTATCTCTTTGACATATAGCCATTATGAAGTACCTAATCAAGTGGAAGAATATTCCTCTAGAAGAAGGTACATGGTAAAATGATCAATTCGTGATGAAATACCCACGGCTAGAGGGTTCGTTTGAAGTTTTGACAAAGGTTTTGTTATATGTTTTATATAACGCGTGGAGAAATAGTTTTATTGTTCTTTAAGGTCCCACACAGTGATCAAATTTGAAGGGTAGGTCCGAATTTCAATTAGAAGGGCATATATCTATGTCGCCCTTCCATAATGAAAAGCTTTAAAAAAAAAACTTTTCAATTGACCACAATAAATTATTTTTACATTTCATTTTTAGAAAGACAAAACCATCAATCTTTATATTAATAAAAGACTGTTACATATACAACAATGAAGAAGGCTCCATATTTCATTGCTTAAATATCTCATTGGAAATGTCAACATAAGTCTTGAAGACACTATTATAAGAGTTTGGATACATACCATCGGGATATAGGAGATTCTTATGTGTCAGATTGTGTAATGCAATTTTGACTTTGTCTCACAAGGAGCAGCAGCATGGAGGTCTGGATTTTTCTTATAGAACTTTATTATTATTATTTGAAACGTTGTTTATAGATATGAAGACAACAATGAAATTATGAGCATGGTGGACAATTGGTCAAGCTCATGATGCCAAACAATGATGATGTAAGTTTGGAATTTAACATTTTTACATGTTAAAGACAAATAGTCAAAATCACTGACAACTTAGTATGCCATAATTAATAATCATTCCCTGTTCAATTTTGTTAATAGGTTTATGTCACATGATGATGTAGGGGAATTAGGCACTAGCCAGCAATGTACGAGGTTTTGTCCACATGTTGTGGCTAGGAGGGTTCGAAAACATTTGAGTTGTAACAGCTAGGTGTCAATACCTCAGCTGACTGTATTACTTAGACTAGTTAGAGTTGTAGGAGTCGAACAGTTTCAGTTAGTTGAATTATTATAATTAGACCTTTTAATTTCTAGAACGGTCCTCTCAGAGGAACCGAAGAGCCATATGTTATGTATATAAATTGTAATTCCTCGGATGAATAAAAGTAGAGAGGGAAGAGGAGAGTAGAGAGGGGATTTCTGCAATAAACCTCTGTGTGTGAACAATTGTTTCCAGTTAAATGATTTCCAAGCTTAGTTTGCATTGAATTATCTCAAACTGCTAATTGTGAAGAATTGTTTAACTGTGAGGCGATTGGGTACTGATAATTCCATTCTTCTATCTTTGAATTCCCGTAAATTGTTGGATAACCCTGTGAACTCACCCCACCCGAAGGCGAGGTCTTTGTAGAGAACCGGGGTCATGAACACTGTTCAAATATAAAAATCCCTCTTAATAAAGAGACAAGACTGTTTTTCTTTCAGAACTTGACCCGAGGATTGGACATGAGTTAACAAACAAAATGATAGCGGAGCCAGACTTGCACCTATGGTCAAGCCCTGTACCAAAACCACAAGCGGAATCACAAAAGTGGGTTGCCCATATCGCACCGCTTTTGCAGAGTATGCGGTATTTCCTGTTCATGAGCAATTCCATAGGGAATGCGACACGTGGTGAAGTGAGCCCCGGAAAACCACCGTTTAACCCACGCCATCGCATGTTAAAGATCGACGTTTGAAGCCGAGCGAAATTTCCAAGAGTCATTGATTTGGAGAAGGGCCATCGGATGGTGGTCGCACGTTGAACTTGCCCAGAGGTTAACTAAGGTGTGCGAAGGATAGCCAGGTACGATACGAGTGTTTGATTGGTTATTGATATATATAGGTGGGGCCGGAGTATAATGAAATTGTTTAATTAAACGATTGGCAGATAATTAGCATAAGTCTGGAGCGTGATTGTTGTAAGGCTGGGTGGTGAAATATAGAGCCAAAAGTTCATTACAAGTTATTTATTTAAAAAGAAACGTGGAGTATAAATACAAAGTGTTGAAAGTTAAACATTGGTTATAAGGATTGGAGATAATATAAAGTCGGGAATTTAAATTAAAGTCCAACCATTGTGGATAGTATTTATTTATCAAATTCTACGAATTTGATAAATAAACCCGAAGAAAGAAGAAGTCAATTAAGACTCGGGCTGGAGGAAAAGAACGGGGTACACCAAGGGAAAATGCTGACACAGCGATTGTAGACACACCAGCTCTCCTTGGGGGTCCAATTTCAGTTTTGTTGCGTCACACGATGATCTCTCTTCTCTGGCATTTACTTGTATTGAGGATCACTATTCTAGGAATAAGGAGTTATTTTCTCCAAAAATAACCCTAGCCAAACATTGACAATGCATCAAGGATATATTTCTATGCTTCATAAGTACATATGTTCTACTTCTAAATAATGTCTTGGAAGTGGTTGTTTTGCTGGAAATTATTCACCAGTTAGTTTCATACAAAAGTCTTTTTCACATTCTCAGCATCCAATACATGAAAAAGATAATGGTTTAAAACAACATAAATATTTGAAATTTTGCGAGAATTGTCTGGCACACTTTGAATATGAATTTTGAAGTCAAGTGCATGATGCTGTATAGGATCAAGTGTCATTTTGAATACCAAATGTTTCACAAGAAACTTCTCAACATGCTACCCTGCGGTAAGGATTAAATGACAATATTGCATCAACTATTTCCATAATAAAAGTGCACCTCGGCCATAAGACTAAACAACTACAAATGTTGTAGATCTAACAAGACCACACAATCAAATGTATTCCACAAGGCCAATACTGTATGAAAAATTAAAAGGAGTTTGCAACCAAAAATACCTTAGGAAACTAATTCAATTAGATACACCAAACCATCAGCAAAAAGGAAAACCAACCTACTTGGCCCCAATATTTTCAACTGGGTCCTCTAATTCAACCAATAAAAAGCCAAAAACCATAACATTGAGATACATTTCATTACACTGTCAATAACAATAAAATTTGACTTAGCCATAACCATTTCCTTTTATTGTTGTGAAAATCTTTATGCATTACTCTAATGTGGCTAGTCCATAGGCCAAGTAGACCACTGGGTAACAAATATGTTTCCTTTCACCTTTGAGTTTTCAAATTGTGCCTACCAAATCTAAGACATTTAAGAGGGGGAACTAATACAATGTTAAAAAGAAAACCAGAGCACACATCTACAAATTACCTCCTTAGCTATTGTCACACCATCATTAACTACTTTCGGAGAACCATGCTTGCTCTCCAAGACAACATTTTTCCCTTCGCCCCAAGGGTGACTCCAACAAGATCAACAAGTTTGTTCACACCGCGTGCAAGACAAATTGACAATGCTTTCAGTAAGTGTGCAATTGAATGCCAGACCATATGCCAAAAAAACCCTCCATGAAAAATTAAAATAACACATTAAAATCGAATATAAGTGGACAAGGAAAGATCCACTATAGTGAAGTTTCACGTGTAGGTGACCTTCCTTTAAACATAATTTTTTCTCTGACTTGCAATTTTTTTGTCACTGAGCCATCCTTGTTGAAGTACAACTCCTTTTCCATAGCTCTTGTATTAACTACCTTCTCTCTATCACGTAACCTTAGAGTCCCTCTTATGCTTGAGTGATTAAAGGAAATGGGTGAAAAAACTGAAAGAGAAGACAATTGTCTGCCATAATTATCAAACATTGCACCCAACTTCTTCCCCTTTCCATTGTTACCCAATGAGGTAGATGTGGCAATTGTTGTCATACTGCCCAAAGCAGACGCCATCTTCTCTTATCCTGAATATAGAATTACAAGATCTTCATATTAGTATGAACCTTAAAAAAACATGACTCCCATTGCTAAAAACCACTTTTAAGTTGTAACAGGCAAACTAAACAACTATCGCAACTTTTGGCAACTTCTGGAGCATTAAGAGAGAAACAACCAAAGAGAAATACAACCACAATCCTCATTTTAATGAAACCGGACTATATATTTGCATTAAGATAATAGAAAGAAATCACGACTATATTAAGGCCAGCACAAAACAATCTTTAACCAGTGTCTCTCGCGGCCTTCAGGTTACCATGCTAGAGGTTGCATATTTTTAATTTAAATTCTTGACCTCTCGTGCCCATCTATGAATGCATACAATGGGATATCTACATCAAATGCTCCTTTATATCCCCAAAATCAAATTTCCTACTACAAGAGCACCAGTATTGATGGATCACCCCACACCATCCCACCCACTAGAAACGGTGAAAAAGGAAACCCGGGAAAACTTCTGAAATATCTCAAGGTGACTATATGGGTGGTTCTTATGAATCAACCAACCATTCAGAACATTCTCATCAATCCAAACCATGAGTATTATGTGACAATATTCATGTAGGCACTGAATCAGATTTCTGAAGCTATGTTAGAGAAACCCTAAACTCTCACTGAAAATAGGTGAAATGTGGCACCACTCAGGGATTGACATGTGCCAATTGGTACAAGTGGTATACAATTGGCATGCTCAAACAATGAGGTTATGCAGGAATGAAATTAGGGATAAAATATCAGAAAAGCCCCAAATATGGAGAACTAAAGCTCATCACCAACCTGAGATTGACAACTTTACATGATGTAACCTATGAAATCGTAAATGGGGAAATCATAGTAACAATAAAGTAACCTATGTAACAATAAAGTCGGATTCATCCTGGGAGTGGTAATGGGAGAAATCATAGTGAACAAAAGGAAACATGCAGAGTTGCTTACAATCAAATAGATGAAAAAACACATACAAAAAACCTAGATAATAATCATGAACAAGCTTAATATTGAATTATGAACTGTAGAGGAACTTACAAAATGTGACATTATGAACCTGGTCAAGTGCACAAGAAAAAATATCCTAGCCATGACCCTGGTTGACAAGTTATATTGCTCACGATGCAAGAGGATTTGTACCTGCACTGCCAAGTCAATCAAAATCCATAATTATCTATACAATAAATACAAGTAATCGATGCAGTATTTTTTACTCTAAGATGCATTATTATGATAATATTAGAACATATGTTTAAAATGTCAAAACATACTTGAATAAGCTCCTCTTCATTTCAAGAACAATTTATTGGAGTCGCATGAACTTGGAACAAGCCTCCCACGATCTGAAAGAGTAGCAGCTAAGTCAACAGTGACTTTTTTGCTGCTACACTGGATCGAGGGAGGTTTGCTCCAAGATTAAATCGCTCCAATAAATTATTCTCTACTAAACAGGGCCAACCACGTGAAGGTGGAAGCTCTTATGGCCCCTCCCCCCCCTCACATCACTCTCAATTCCCCAATACCCAATCTATATTTCATTTTTTACTTTCATGAGCATAAAAAAAAATATTAAATAACTAATAAAAAAACAATTCAACAAAAATTACGCAAGGAAACATTGCAATTAATGCTTGACATAAAAATAGTATGATAAATGAGTTTTTTATATAACGCAAAAAACGTTCCAAGTATGTTAACGTTTGTCTTATAATAATACAATATTTTACATTATCGAATTTTCTTTTTCTTCTTCCTATTTTTAAAGCTCCTAATTACATCATCAATATCATCATGCTCTGCTCCTATTTCGTGCCTTTCGACCCGCACTGCTGACCTAGTTGCGTAGTCACGATGTCTGGTCTCATCCAATGACGGGGCATCGCCTACAAAAACAGATAATATTAAATTTTAATTGTCAGTTTTTAAATATCATTGAACTAGTTCGGTAATATTAATAAAAAGAATTGCAATGAGATTATTTACCTAGTGCACCAGTTGTCGCCGCTGACCTAGTTGCGTAGTCACAATGTCTAGTCTCATCCAGTGACGGGGCATCGCCTACAAAAACAGATAATATTAAATTTTAATTATCAGTTTTTAAATATCATTGAACTAGTTCGGTAATATTAATAAAAAAAAATTGCAATGAGATTATTTACCTAGTGCACGAGTTTTCGCCGCTGACCTAGTTGCATAGTCACGACGTCTGGTCTCATCCAGTGACAGGGCATCGCCTACAAAAACAGATACTATTAAATTTTAATTGTTAGTTGTTAAATATCATTGAACTAGTTTGGTAATATTAATAAAAAAAATTGCAATTAGATTATTTACCTGGTGCACCAGTTGTCCCCGTTGGGACTGTTGCCCTGTCTTCCTATCTGGTGGTAAGATCCTCAAGGGAAACATTCTCTGTCATTTAAACAAAAAACGTTATAAGGAAAACCATCAAGGTATAATTATAAAAAATTATAAGTGGAAATTAATTACCGTCACGGCCCTCACTGATAATAGCATTGTCGGCCTGGTCCCTACTACAATGATCAGGTTGCACGTGAGGATCATCTACATTTGGCTCTAAAACTGGGTTATTTGCGTCGTCGGTAGTGTTGCTCCCCTGATTTAAACAAATTTGTTAGACATTAAATTTATGGATGAAAACAAACATATTGAAAGGTTAATGTTTTACCTTATTAGGCATTCTAGATCTTGGGACCCGCCCCAAGCTTATGCGACGTTCAACTACGGCTTGATAGCCGAAATGGAAAGTGATATTTTTATCTTCCTCTGTAGTTTCTGTTCCGAATTCATCACCCTACATTACATATGATTTTGTATTTTTAATCATATTTGATAGGATTACAAAAATGTTGGAAGGCGATACAATTAATTATAAGATGTTTAGCTACTTAATTACAATTCTTGCGGCCAATTTCAAGTAGCTGCCCTGGCCTAGCTTGTGATGGCCCTTTTTTCAATCCTAGCTTTGGTTGCCTTTGAGGTGTCAGGCAACCTAGCATCAAAATATTAAAGTCAGATATGACGTAGCACACTTTTATTTTAGACATAGAGAAAATTAAAGCTAATGAATTAAAGTTGTAATTTACCTTGCGGGTCCAGTTGGCATTTTTCCTACTTTCTTTGCCCTTTTCTCTTTTCCGTCATGGATGAGTGCTCTCCACTCACTCTCTGGAACTGTGAGAGGACGCTCATATCTAGGGTTAAATTGCAATTGCGTCCTATAGGTGTCCCTGGTATATTTCAAATATTTGTCGGCTACCCGAGCCACCGCTATTCTGTCAAATGTGCCGACCCCAAAAAGGGCTTCTAGATAATCTAGAAGTTCTTTTTTCAGGTTGGAACTCTGGGAATTCCACCCTGTGCATATGGTTGGGCCAAAAATTACCAACTCATGGCTCTCTAGATACCTGTAGAACTCATTATTTCCTACACAGAAAAAAGAAGAAGATATTATCATTAATTTAAAAATAAAAATCATGATAAATATGTTTTAGATAAAGTACATGAAATAGTTAAAATATTAAAATTTACCTGGGAGTTGTACATGCTTTATAGGGACACCTTCATCATTCACCAACAACGTGCCATTAATGGTCCCTATGGAGCTAAAACGTGTAGCTCCAGGAAACGCAATAATGTAGTTGGCCATATCAGCCTCATCATTGCCAACACGTTCAGCGGTTGGCTGGGTGTCTGCTTGGGCAGGGTGTGTTTCTTGGCTGGCACCTGAAGGAGTAGAAGGTGTACGAGAGGGTTGTTGGGAAATCTCTTGACCTTGTGTCCCACTACCACCAAAACCGGATTCAGCAAGTGCCAGAAAATGCTACATACAAAAGAAATTTTTGTTAGTTTAGTCAATGTAAAAATTAAAAATCAAACTGTCACAATTCATCTCATGCAGAACAAAAAAAAATCCTTTTGACTTTTTATTATTACCTGATATGTTTCTAGCTGGCTCATAAGTTGTTTTATCCTCTCTTCTGTTTCAGGTGTTTGAGGCGCGTCTATCAAAATATTAAATTCCGACCTTACATCTCGTGCCTTTTTTCGCAACAAAAACACTGAATATAGGGATGAAGAAAGCTCTTCCTCAAAGAGGGAATCATCAGGCGTACCATGGCTAGGTGTCTGCATATTTGAACAAAATTAATATTATTTCAATTATGTAAATAACTAAAATACCTGAAGATAGAGAAATGTTGGCACTTTACATGTTCTTTCGCTGGCCTCTTTCCACGATCATCCCGTCTCGGGGTTGTTCCTGCACTGCTCTGATCAGTCTGCCACATTGCAATAAAATTATAAATGTAAAAACTTGAAAATAATATCTAACTTGAAAACACAAAATGAAAACTGAAATGATTTCTAATAAGACACCGGACGACAGAGTTAGAGTTTCAAATATGCCTTGCATTTAATTCAGTCCTGGAAACATGTCATTGCACATTAAGGCACCAAAACAAGAGACGAGTTGGCAATGAACACCTTATTGAATATATTGTTGGAGCAACTTCTAGTAAACTTTTTTGTGAAGACCTTGAGGACATTTTTGGAGCAACATTGTTCAAGCTGATGGTATAGCATTGTTGGAGATGATCTTGAAGGGCCTTGAAGTGAAGCTTTTGGAGCAACTATTGAAAAATCCTTAGAGCATTTAAGTAAGGCGCTTTCTATCTTCCATCACCTTTTTCCTTTCAATATCCTTTAAACGATTTTGTTGATATTTAATGTTTGAAATCACGTTATAATTCCTTGATTATATGTGTTTGGGGACTTTCCCTTTGAAATTACCCAAAAATACCGTGGCAATTTTATCTTCAGGATGCATGTCTGACCCTATTGTTCAATATTTTGATTGATAGTAGTAAACATAGAGAGTTAGGGGGCTATTGACTTGGTTTGGTTGGGCCATTAGATCCCTAAAATCTACTAGGGAGAACCCCCCTTGAGTTGGAGGAGAGCTAGTCCGAACTGAAAAGAGGTTGGTGAGGTGACAATGGGGCTATTGAATTACACATGGTATCACACTTTAGCTTTAGGACTTTATCTTGAGAAGTGCGAGATTTTGCTATATCAATTCTCAAATTGTTTACAACACTATTGTTAAGAAGTAATAAGAAGTGATGTTGAGGGGTTTTTGGGTATAAGAAACAATACCATTTAAAAACTAGGGTTCTCAGTCCTTGGAATTCCTTCACCTGGGCCTAGGGGCACACTAGAATAATTTCACACTAAACCATGCAAACTTAAAAGTAACTTAACAGATTCACAAAGTAATAATAATCATAATTCCTAATTTCCTATTGTACGATATGATGCAAATTATTCAAACATGAAGCAATGAAGGCATGCAATGTCTGAATTTCAAGATTGATGAACCAATACAAGAAGTTAGAAACTACAACTTTGATTCAATACTATGTGTCCTAACTCTAGGAAGGAATCTAGTTTGTAGTACAGAACATGCATCGTGTATTATCAATTCTTAATTGACAACATCTAAAGGTCATCTACCTCATGAATTCCTTCCCATTTTGTGTTTTTATGTTATATTCCCTATAAAAGTGTCAAATTTCTCTCAAAGTAAGCAACCACTGAATAAAATAAAAAATAGTTGAGATATGATTGAGAAATGGTCATTTATTTCTTGAAAGGATCTTCACAATTTCTTTTGTTGTTTTTCATCTCAAGAAACAAGAAATGACCTAAGAAACTATCGTGATGTAATAGAAGAAACAACACGGTGCAATGGCCATTTTCAAAGCCAAATGTTGTCCATTAAGGACATGGCCTTTATTTGGTTCCTATTTAATAGGAGTTTCAGGTAGAAATGGAAATTTCTTGTACCATTTCCAGTAGTAAAAAGGGAAAACCTTCTTTTTCCATGGGAAATAATTTACCTTTCCTTTTTCAAGATAATCTAAATCACAAAAAATATGAACTATACTGCACATATTCTTGGATAATGTGAAAGGGGAAAAGGAATTCCCTACACAAGTGATGCACACATGTACATTTGAACACTAATAGATTTTTGTAGTTGAAATGCAATGCTTGTTTTCATTTAAATGTAGGATTTTTAAAGCAGGGAGAAATAATGGCTGCCAAATTAATAAGCGTTTCTTTGGGAAAAATTTAAATATTGTATTGGGTGATGAAGATAATAGAGGGTATTGAATCTTGATTCTTGACATCTAGAGAGAACCCTACGGCCTAACACAATCTAATGGAATTGACCAAAAAAACCCAAATAGAGTCAACCCTACTATAGGAGGAAGGGCTTGTAGTAAGAACTTACCATTTTGAAAGAGCTGAGGGCGAATGCTGTTGCACACCCAGAGGGCGGGGGGAATCCGGGGTGAATGTTGTTCTCACAAAGGGAAGCTAGGCGAATGCGGGGGCAAATGATGTTACAAGAGCTCAGGGCGAATGCTGAGGGCGAATGCTGTTCTGCAAGAGCTCAAGGCGAATGCTGAAGGCGAATGCTGTTCTGCAAGAGCTGAGGGCGAATGCTGAGGGCGAATGGTGTTCTGCAAGAGCGGAGGGCGAATGCGCGCGTGATATCAGAAGTTAATGTAGCACACATGTACATTTGAACACTAATAGATTTTTGTAGTTGAAATGCAATGCTTGTTTTCATTTAAATGTAGGGTTTTTAAAGCAGGGAGAAATAATGGCTGCCAAATTAATAAGCGTTTCTTTGGGAAAAATTTAAATATTGTATTGGGTGATGAAGATAATAGAGGGTATTGAATCTTGATTCTTGACATATAGAGAGAACCCTACAGCCTAACACAATCCAATGGAATTGACCAAAAAAACCCAAATAGAGTCAACCCTACTATAGGAGGAAGGGCCTGCAGTAAGAACTTACCATTTTGCAAGAGCTGAGGGCGAACACTGAGGGCGAATGCTGAGGGAAAATGCTGTTCTGAAAGAGCTGAGGGCGAATGCTATTCTGCAAGAGCGGAGGGCGGAAGCGCGCATGATATCAGACGTTAATGTAGCTATTTCGATGGATACGAAACAATAAAATCATTTTTATGTAGCGCGCATATAAGTTTCGTATTTTTATTTAGCGCACATATAAGTGTCGTTATACCGACGGCGGAAAAGGCGTCGCTATTGCAACGAAGGCCTCCAAACGTCGCAATTATGACACTTAGACATTGTGTCGCACTTGCGATGTTTGGAGGCAGTCGTCGCAATAGTGACGCTTTGGGCTATAGTGTCGCAATTGCGACGTCTTCCTCCAAACATCGCAATTGCGACATTTTTATAAGTGTCGGTATTGTGACACTTTTATATAAACGTCGGTATAGCGACGGTTTCGGGCGGGATAGAAAAAATTTGGGGAAATTTCTGACATTTGGTCAAAAGCGTCGGAACCAAGTGTCGGAATTTCCGCCAAATGTAGTAGTGTTAACAAGGTACATTAACCCTACTTTGTTTATAATTTCATTGTTAACTCTGTCCTTGAAGTTTACACTTCTACTAGGACACCAATTAACAATTTGGGTTGTTACCTGTGTAATGAGATTTTTAACTTGTCTTTTAGACTATAATTATAATTTAGATTTGGAGTTTCCAACTCCCATTGTTTAACTTATATTAAAATTTCTCTATGAGTTTCAACCTTGTTAATCTCCTCGGGGCCCTTATTATGCTCTTACCCTGTGCTCAACTTATCGAATTATATTCGGTCACAATTAATTTTATGAGTCTTTTTATAGGCCTTATGTTTCTCACCATGCAACATTTCGATTTATATGTTATGTACTCCATATGCATCGATTTGTCTTATAACAAGTTTCGAGGCATTTATATATATATATATATATATATATATATATATATATATATATATATATATATATATATATCACTGGTTTATTTACGCGTCAATTCCATTAATCTTTCTGTAGGGAGAATCCCATACTTATTAATGGATGCTCAGTACTTTCTTACGTGAACCAATCCTCCAGTGAATTTCCACATTATTTAACTCGCAATCGTATTTTCTCGAGGCGGATTTGGGGTACCATTGCGTCGTATCACATTTAAAAGGATAGATTTCTTTTCATGAAGTGTTTCAGGGTTACATTAAAATGTTTCATCTTCTATTCGGCTATCCTTAGTACGCAGTACTCCCCTACGCAGATCCTGCCTTCTGTAGGGTAAGGATGCGTTAGGGTTTAGACCTAGCTGGTGCCATATTATTTGAAAATTTTATGTATTCAACTTCATTTGTTTTCATTTGGTTTCTTCCCGTCACTGTTATTGGTTTTTTTATTCAAGTTGTCGAGGGTTCCACTATCAAATCTCCTGTAGGTTTTGTTTTCTTTGTTCGCCTCCTACGTACGCTTGATGGAGATCACATCTAACCGAATTAATAGGTAATACTCCTCTACCTATGCGTATTGTATTATGAAATTTCTCAATTAGTGTCAACGTATATGATATCTATTTCTCTTAATTTCATTCAGATACTAAATCCAAGTGGTGTGTCTAATCAACGCTAGGTGCCAGGACTTAGCTCAGCTTACGGCAAGCGTTGGTTCGAAGTTTCGACTTCAACACTGGTTTTTCCTATTTGTTCTTTGGTAAATAACTCCAATCTCTACTCAGCCCTCTGTTCTCTTTATATCCTCTATGGTTAGATTTGAATTTTGGGTAAATAATTTTCTCCTAATACGCCTATTCTCCTTCAGGTTTTCAGTGAGAAGGATGTGCGTTGAACTCCTCAGGTATTGTTAATACATTGCCTCATTTGCTTTCGATTTATACTCATTTCGCTATGCGGGAATAATTCCCTCTGCGTCATTTTGTTCACGCTCTGGTTTGTTTTGTTTTATTGTTTTGTAGGTACTATCTTACCGCATAACCTCATTCTATGCTATTCTAGTCGCTTATGGTTCGTCGAATGACTTTGGTATTGGCTTGATTTCTCAAGTTGGTACCCTCTCATTTTAGAGAATGCGTCGTCTGAAAGTTAGTGTCTCCCATATGGGTTGACACCGGATTTATTTGTTTACTTCTATGGTATTTTAATTAGTTGAGTCCGATGACTCCAGATTTTTTGGCTATACGCCCACCCTATGCCTATGTTGTAAGCGATTTATTTGGGACTGTTTAACTTTGTGATAATTTCGATCATACCAATATTCACCACTTACAGTGCTCATGAGTACTCTCTCTCTTGAATTTGCAGAGACCAGTGTAGTCATATTTAAAAATCTCCTCCTCTGTATGCTTATTTACTAGTTACTGGGTATATGATTTTCGTTTCTCTATATAACGGTTTGTATACTGGACAATAGAAGTCTGGTGTGCTTCTGGATTGGTATAATAATCATTTTCAAGTCGTATTAATTTCTACTAAATACTTTTCGGATTTTCAATATATGCACTCTTATGTTTAGTAGCCAGAAATTTTAGACTTTATTCTTTGTCCAATTGAATTCTACTAGAATTTTATGATATAATTTAGAAGCATAATTTCAATAACTTCTTTAAATCTGCCACAGTTGGAAATATACTTCTATTTATACTTATTGTGATTGTGCCAAATAATAATTCTTTTCACTATTCAATAGTACTTTCCTGCTGTAATTGTATATGGGCAGTGAGCCATTTCAAAATATAGATATACATTTTTCCCATTGCTATAGAAGGAATTTGTCCCTTTCATTTACATCTATTATAATAACACATAAATGTCTATCTTGATACCATATATATATATATATATATATATATATATATATATATATATATAGACAGGATGTCACCTATTTAAGTTGCATGTTACATAATACAAATCAAAATGTATCTGCTCACCAGTAACCGGTAGAATTATTATTTTTTTTTATTACATACACCCTTCGTATGCAGATTTGTAGAGGAATGCTCTACTTGATTTCTCAGTGTGCATTCTTATTTCTCATGATAGCCTTAGTTATATTATTACTAATTTTAAATTTATGTTCTGCATACTGTATTTAGCGTTTTGCTTTCACTGGTATACACTTATTTGATTAATACAATTCCCATAGGGAACAATTTTCAAAGTATGTTTAATTTCAGTCATACCTATTGCCTATGAGATTATCATGTTTTCTTTTCCTATATGCAACAGATTTTTTATTAATCTCAAAAGTAGATTAGAGTTAAATAACCAGATCATCTTTGGGAGTAAATTGTATCCTCATATTTAAACCGCATTGGTTTAGAGTCTCTGCTGGATTCTTCCCATAGATATTATTCCTACGACTATACAGAAGTTAGGAGAACTATTTCTTCTATTCAACTCTATTAAAAGTAAGGAAATTTATCATACATCAATATAACTCAACATAATTACCATAGTACTTTTCATTACTGTCCAACCAGATCATATTTAATTTATCAGTAAAACAGTGTGTATACCACTTCTGCAAATTGACCAATCCTCCCAACCTTAGAGTTCCTCTGTCTCTAGAACTCACCCCCGAGCTGAGATCCTCTCCCAGAACATACCAACCTCTAATCTGTTCAGGAATAGCTTATTTAAGCTTTTTCTCCCCAAAGCCTGTTTCTAATTCGGCGTCCAGAATTATAGGATGTTTTTCTTCCTGTTTGCCTAGGCTTCCCTTATTTAGGGACTTTTAAAGTTTCTTTCTTCTTTTCTCAGCTTTTTACCTCTTCCCAACTACTCTCCACCTCATTGGGGAACTAGATTTTTCCTCAAAAATCTAATTTATAAATAAATTCTTTCAAGGATTTTTGAAAGATTTTTGGGGAATATTAGCCTCTTTCCATACCTCATGGAATTGGCAAGTGATCTCATAATTCTCATTTGGTCGATAGGCACAGAATCATTTTATTTAATTTTTCATAATTAAATATTTAATTACATCCACAAAATACTTATCCATTGGGCTCCACTCCCCTTTGGATTAAATTTAAAATGTCTAACTTTGAAAGAACCATAAAACTAGGGGTGTTACAGATCTCAAGGCCTTAGAATTGACTATGAGAGGAATATAAGCTCTTTCCGATGTAGGTGAAGTTTCTAGGGACCATGGACAACAAATGAACTTGGAAACACCAAAAAATGTCTCATATAAGAGGCTAGCCTTGAAGTGGGATATGAGTTCCAATATGAGGTTCTATGCACTTGGGATGTGTCCCAAACCATAATTGGGGACAAACAAAAACAAATTAAGTATATCTAGAATTGATATTCTTTACTTAACACACCCTCTCTAAGTCTTCACCAATAACGCTAACCATTTATAGTGAATCTTTAATGTACAAGGAGATATTGATGTATTAAAGTGAATCTTCATTGTACAAGAAGATATTGATGTAACGAAGTGCTTTTTTTCAATAAAAATGATGTAACAAAGTGAGATTGTGCAGTAAAAATAGCATCGAATTCCTTAACCATTAACCTAAACAATTTTTTTTTTTTTTTTTTAATTTCTCTATTTTTTTTTATGTTTTTGGGGTAATAATATTATTATTAAAATTAATTTTTTGTGTTTGAGGGGCTTTGAATATTATTTTTGTCCTTTTTCCCCTTTTTTTGGGGGTTTATTCTAAATTTTTTTAAAACCAAAAAGTTGTTTATTTTTTATTTTTCTTCAAGGTTGAATTTTAGGCTTGCCTTCTATATATATATTCAAATTTTCTTTAAATTTAATTATTTTTTATGTAAATTAGAAAAAAATAATAAAGTATGCTCGAAACCAAATACTTGGAAATTTGATGTATATTTTGTATGTAAATATGGTAAATATGAATAGCTAGAATATGAACTGGCCTTTGAATATGATGGTTTCTTTTTTAAATCTATAAGCCTATTCAAATTGATAAAAATGAATCCAATTTTCCACTTACCAAACCTATCTTCACATGGCATCAAAGCACAATTTTTATGTCCATCTTCTCTACTTAGTAACTCCTTATTCATTCTAGCTTGTTAGCTTTGACAACATTGTTAGAGCTAAGAATTTTTATAGCTGTGCTCATATGTCCCTATGTATCGCATGACGACCTACTCAATTATCCCTATGTCTATGACATAGTGCACGAGAAACACTTTTCATTTGGTTGGTGGCAATTGGCACCACATGAATTTTCTATTAGGTATTTTTTTTGTCATGGTTTTTGAAAGAAAAAATTATGTTCATTTTTGTAATGCTTTCTCCCTCTCTATGTCTATATTAACATAAAAAACCTCAATATATGGAATTGGCATCACTTGAGACATAAAAAATATCACAGTGAATCCAATACTCCCTTCATATTCCTTTTACAGGCCTCTGCATTCTTTGGAAAATTTAAAAGAATTTTTATTTTTATTGATGATGAGGATTGTAAGGAGTTGGAGCATTTGGGTCTTTTTTTTAAGACATTTGGATATTTTTTTAACCCATTTGGGAACCTTGCAAGGGATCTTCTCTAGTTATGCCTCCAATTTTGGTGTTGGGATGAGACTGTTTCAAGGAAAATGATGTCCACTTCTTCAAAGAAGAGATCCAAGAGTTTGCAACATTAAGGCATCTAATGCAATTTATTGAAATTTTGAAATAAGACATAACTACAATTGTATTTTTTAAATTGTCATTTTAATGTTGACTGTGTACTAAAATTGAATGTAGCATCAACTTTCTATGTTTATTTATCTTTTAATATTTTTTTTTTATTTTTTTATTTTTAAATTTTAGTAACTAATTATTAAAATATAAATTTGAATTATTAAATATTTACAATTGTAATATAACAAATAAAGTTAAAAAAAAAAAAATCAAAATACCAAATTTATTTATTTATTCAAATGACAATTTAACTTAAAAAATTTACAACTCTATCTATTATTATATATCCAATTTCTAATAATATTAAAAATTTCTTTTCTAATTAGTTTTTAATAATAAGAAAAGTATTTATAATAATAATTATTACACATAGACAACAAAAACTCAAATATTTTCATTTATTTATTATAATTGTAGATGAGGCACAAGGGGGTACATTAGATAAGTCTGTAAACAAGAGTCACTAACTAGCATTTCTGAGTTGATATATTAAAGCTTGAGAGTTGGGATTGTTGGCCCAAGAATAAATTACTTAGTGATTCCAAATAAGAGACAATAAAATTATTAGAATTAGGGTAAATTGAGAAGTGCACCTCTCACATTTAGATCTTACAAAAATAAGGGAGTTTGTGGAAAATTACTTGTCATGTAGAGGAGTTCAATGGTTTAAAATTAATAGAGGATCATTCTTATATATTTCAAGATATTGCAGGATAGAAGGGGATCCCATAACATGTCCAATTGATTTTTTAAGTGCAAATTTCCTGTTAGCCACAACTCTGTGACGAGTCTTTTTACACCTTGAACTTCTTCTATATCAAGAATTTTCTACATAAAAATTCCAACTCAAAGTGGAATTTGTGGATAAGGTTTCCATGAGAGCATAACTAGGAATGAGATTGGCGGAGCTCATTTTAATCCATCAAGGAGGGTCCTGGGATATGGAATCGGTATCCTTTTTCATCCATTTCACATTCTTTATTTACCCTTTTGACTCTCAAGACAACAATTTATCACTATAATAGCCACTATCAACCTAATCATGTATCTTTTTATATGGCATCCTTATGATCTAATTCTACTTGTAATTTGGTATGAGAAATACTTATTTTAGCTATTTTTATTGTAAAACTAGAAAATGGGATATTTGATGGTATATGGTCTCTTAAAATGTTGTTACAAGATTACAATTTCCAATTTTTCCTCTACAAGGATGGGATAAGGACTCATTGAATGTTGTTGATACATGCGAGAATTATTTTGGATGCACTAGTATTCTTTAATTAGTAATGGAGACTAATCTAAAAAATTATTTAGTCAATGTCAGTTCAACCCCCAAAGAAGATATTCATGGATAATGTAGTTAAAGTACTTGGGATTTTCCATGGATGAATTATTGAAATTTGGAAAACTTGTTATAGCTTTGTCCCAACCATGGATTATTTTATTCAAATGTTAATATATATTCTTGATTTAGATCACATGGAAATCGAGAGATTGTCATAGTGATATTATATTTGTAGTCTTAAATGACATTGCGCTCTCTGCCCATGAGTAGATATATAGATATACATAGAAATAATAGATGGGAGAGGGAGAAATAGCTAGAACTGAAATCATGTATGCTTCGTTAATTCAAATATCAATCTCTCATGCTTAGATACCTTTCTGTTGATTATCTTGTGTGTTATGTAGTGTACCAGCCCATGCTTGGAAGGAAGGGACCTACTTCTTAGTAGGGATCACTGGTTAGGAAGGTACTACAACAATCTGATTTATTTTCTCTGAGTTATGATTAATTTATAATTGTTGTTTCTATTACTATTAAATTTTTTCATGATTTAATGCTTGTAGAATTCTAACCTCTATATTGTCTGACCACATAGGTCCTAGACCAATCCCTTTGTTATTGTGACAATTATTTAATCCCTGTTATATTTTTTTGGTGTGTTTATTTTATTTGAAAGTATGTTTCAAATTTTTCTTGAGTGAATGGTTTCTAGGAGTGTCGTTTCTTTCTGAATAAAGGTGACTGTGTGACATAGTGGTTTATTAGGCAATGTGTTCTTATTTCTAGAAAGTGTGAACAAGGTTTGAGAGTGTCACATATAAAGCATGGGATTTTTTATAGTGTTATTATAATGATTGTATTTGATAATAATTAGCACTAGTCACCATTTAACCTTGCATACACTTTGCATGATAGACTCGAAATATAAAGGCATACCCAGATTGATAATTAATTTGACTCAAATCTTTTTCTCTTCATTAAAAGAAGAATTGTTCCACCCAACATTTTCATATTGTTGTGGGGAAGGCTTTTAGACGTGAATATGTGTGAGTAGTTTATCTACATGAATTTATTGATAGTGTGGTATATGTGTTCCTAATTGAGCTTTTCAGGAGGTAAGACGAAAGGCAAGAGCCTGTGCATTGCTTCAACATACCAAAGTGGGATTGACCTCATAGGAATTAAGACACATAGGATTAGATTACATTATATTGAAGAAGAAAAATATGGTTTCCCCAAAGAGACTGACGATTTAGGTGGAAGAGGAAGAGTTAGGAAGAAGAATAATCAAGATTTGGGAAGAGTAACTTACATACATGAGATAATTTCAAAAGTTGAAGCATAATCATCTACTCGAGGAAGGGTTACCAAGAAGGAGTTAGTCAAAGCTGCTCAAGGATGGCCAACATATCTTGAGACATATGTGCTGAGTGCACATATAAGGGAGATAGATTTCATGGAACCTTTTAATGTCAAAACCCATCCAAGAGTGTCCAACTCCTCTATATCAGCAAAGGGAGAGAATCAATATTTGAAAGAATGATACAGTGATACATGTGAACATGATTTGGAATTCAACCCGGAATAATTATTACTTGATCAATATACCTTAGGATTTTGTAGTGTAGTGAAATAACTTGTTGTTACAAAGGGTATTGAAATTTGATGAGTACCACCTAAACCATCTAAGAAACCTAAAAAACTAGAATATCCTGAGCAATCCCCATTACCAAAAAGAGAGAAATCTACTTCACCAGGGAAGCCACCTGTAATAGTTGTAAAGAACCTACAAAAAATAAAATTGAAGGAAGATTAGTCACTAATTTTGATTTCCCTATTGGGAATCACCAAGGACATGCCCCAATGAAGTACATTCCTTTGTCTATACTCCCTACTTTTGAGGCATGATTATAGAAGTTCTAGATACATTTGATTTTGAATTTCATGCCATCTCTAGAATTTATTATTACACAACTAATGAACACGAAGAAAAACTATTCTGAGCTACATTGAAGGGAGAAACACTGAGTTGTTTTATGGGACTCGGTTAGGCATCCATTAACTCCTATTATGATATGAAGAAAATTCTTTTAAAAAAGTATCAAGATTATTTCCATTCAAGGGATCAGGAGGATGAACTATTCATAATGATCCATACACCATATAAAAAATTAAAAGAAAATGTTGAATTCCTTCAATATAATTCAAAAATATCTCAACATACCAATATGGACAAGGAAATAGTTAAAAAAAATATTTGATTAAAGGAGCGAGGGGTGAATAACTTGACATGATAAGGAGGAGGGGATGATGGAGGAAAATTTTTCACCAGATGGAGAGTAGCCAACAAAATTAAACTTGGGTTGTTGAAGGTGTCCACTAGTATAAGGATTGACTTGTTTTTTGATTGTAGGTGTAGGTGGAGGATAAGGAGTAGGTTGTAAGTTATCATTAGAGAAGTGCCAAATAGAATTTTAGAAATGGATGTCATGGGAGATGTCCAAGGGCTAGATTTTGCAAGAGAGAAGGTAGCGGAAAGAAACTAATAACCAGGTGGGACAGATGGACCACCATAGAGAAGAGTCTCTAGTGATGTCAAAAACATGGATAGGGAAAAAAATTGATTTCTCAGCCATAGCAGAGAAAGACTAGGAAACCGTATTTAGCCATGACTGAATCTACTATGGTTTAAAGAGGAGGAGTAAAATGATGATCTTGGTAAATATGTAACCCACTCAGATGAACAGGAGGGGAGGGACAAGATTATTCCTATGGGATCTCTTCAACAATCACAAGACCATATGGAAGGGGTTCACCATGGAGTCCAAGATATATAGTTTGTAGTTATGTATGATACAATGGAAGAGAAGATCAACGTACTAAAGTAGCAGGTGAATATTACTAAGTTATTTGAGGTTGAATAAATTGAGCCAATGAAAGTCTAGGTACTTGTTTCTTGATTATATTAGATTCATCAGCAAGAGTAGATGTAATATAGGGATCATAACTCGAAGGGAAGGATGATTATGGTGGATCAATTTTAGGAGGAGGACCAAAATTAGTTCCCAAAGTTCTTGATCTAGTAGTTTGTGTCTTCTCATGCTTCTGACGAAATCTAGGAGCTTCCTATGGTGGAAGAGGAGGCTTATTTTTCATTCTATGAGATTGATTGAGAGTGGGTGTCTTTTATTCACTGTTGGATTAATAAATTTTAAGAATTAACACAAAAATAAATAAAAAAATGTGTAAAACTAGGCATAAAGGTTTACCAAGCAATCGTGAACTACAATATACACCTTGGAAATCAAATGACTTAGCTTACATGAAAGAAATATACTTGAATTTTTTGTTCAATGTATCATAGTATACAAGGAAGTGGACTTGGCTACCTATGGTTAGGATCGAAACCTATAGGGAACTTCCAAAATATACTCGACCATACATAGAAGTGCAGTCCATAGTAGTGATGTCTAATGTGTAACTATTCGATGAGAGTGTTCCCATATGATTTTCATGCATGGAGCACCATCCAATATACCCAAAGGTACGTGGAGTATGATTTGATACACGTACATATGTGGAACAAGATATCACCCCTGGAATACAACACTAGAAAATAGCGACAACTCTCACTTTCAACAACATCAAAACATATCTTTAGCCTAGACCTATAAATGTTTGTGTTAATGTTACAAGTGCTCCTTAGGTTGATTCTATAAATTTTAATGTTTATATTCAATTATTTTTCAGTTTAATGGCTCACCATGAGTTTCATATGAATTCCATAAAATGCAAACTAGCATAAAGAAATGAAATATTTCTCTTTCAATTAAAATATTTCTAAGGGAGGGAGGAGAAAAAGAGTATGAAACATACAAAATGCAGTAAACAATATGTGAAGTGTAATTCCCTTTTAATGCAATTGCTTGTTGACGTATACACAAAACCTTATATGCTAATTCAAATATTTTTCTTTTCAATCCCTCTTAATTTTCAAATATGATGAAAACTAAGATGCATTCCTAATCACTAATTGAAACAAACTTTCCAGAACGATGGCTAAAACACCAATTGATTCAAGCACTCAATGATTAAACAAAATCAATTTGCTAATGACCTAATTATAAGAAAAAAGGAAAATATAAAGAAATCATTATCAAAGGAACTCAAAAACAAAACCAAACAAAGTGGAGTCTTAAGAGATGCCACAAGGAACTCAAGGACTCAAGCAAGAGAAGTTGGAACAAATTTGTACAAAGTGAAAATAAAGACGAGAAATTTTCTGCATGAACAGGGGCCAACATAGGTGCGGAAGAGGCACTAGTGCTCTTCAACATGGGCATAGAGAAGGATCTGCAGGGGTGTAACTGTAACACCCCCAATTCATGTGTTTGAATTTCAAAGATAGATATTTGAATTTTAATCCTAAGGGGAGTGGACCACAAAGGATAAATATTTTGTGAATGTAATTAAATATTTAATTGAGGAAATGAATAAAATAATGTGGTGCAGATTGACCAAAATGAGATTTATGAGATCACTTGCTAAATCCATGAGGATGGATGAGGCAAATATTTCCCCACAATCTTTCAAAAATCCTTGAAAGAAATTAATTTTAAATTTAGATTTTTGAGGAAAAATCTGAAATTCCCCAATGATGAGGAAAGTAGTTGGGAAGAGGTAAAAAGCTGGAAAAGCTGAGGAAAAGAATAAAAAAGCTTTAAACAATCCCTAAATTGGGAATCCTAGGCAAACAAGAAGAAAAGCATCTTGATATTCTGGACGCAGAATTAGAAACATGTTTTGGGGAACAATAGCTTAAATAAGCTGCTCTTGTACAGATTAGAGGTTGATCTGTTGCAAGGAGAAGATCTCATCTCGGGGGTGAGTTCTAGGAGACAAAAAGGACTCTAAGGTTGGGAGGTTGGTCAATTGCATGAGTGGTATGTCTCTAAAATTATTGATGTTCTATTTCATATAGTATGAATTGGCTACATATAAAAATTTGACTATATATTAGAAGATCAATTCTACATTTAACAGAATTGATCATAAGGAATTTACCCATGAAATTCTGTATAGATGTAGAATTTAGAGCGGTGAAGTAGAATCCCACAGAGTCTCTAAACCAGTGATTGGTTTAAGTCTGAGGATACTTATTTTTTTCACAGTACAAAATTGTGAATTTGTTTTAATCTACTTCTATTTCCTAGCATGATTCTAATATATTCATACATGAGAGAGAATTTGAATTTCCTGTATTATATTGGAAAATAGTAGGAAATGAATTGTAACTTACATTGTGCATGAGAGAACAGAGGGAGAGACTCTATAAACTGACCTCAGGGCCAGCATACCATTCACATGTAACCAGAAATTTAATGGCCAAGAAAGTTGTATGTAAGCAACACATGCTATAGCAGAGGAAAGCAACTAATAATTTACAAAAGACTGATCATAGACAGTTAACTTATGAAACCATTTTAATATCATAGCATAGAAAGTAAATACAAAAGAAAGTTGAGCAAATATCCAACATGCATGTTCACCACCATCTGGCATATTGAATTATATGTATCCTAGTCTATCATGATAACCCAAATCAAGAGGGTAAAATTGTAGATTATAAATCCCAATGTCCTCTAAACATAAACACAGAAATATAGATGCATTCATCCTTGTAGACAAGTTGGATACATATTCTATGCAAAGACATAACAAATTAATTCCTCAAATATCTGCATAGAACTAAGGTGTCATTCTGTTATAAATAACCATATCAGTCTGGTTATCTAAATTTCCCAAAACAAAAAAACAAGGCGTTTAGACTTTAGGGTCAGTTTAATAAACTGGAGGAAGAAATTGAGAAAGTCATGACTTACAATAATACTATTGATTTCATTCAGATATTTAAATTTTACCATCACAGAAGCTATGTTCTCCTGGAATAGGAAACTTTATATTACAGCACATTATTCATTCTAATATCACCACAGTATGAATATAGTTAAAAAAAAATTGTATGGCTTGAGAGCCTGGAGGCAATAAAATACACAGAATGATGAGTATGTGTATATGTAATATATATATAAAAATTTAATTGTCAAAAGTTAAGTATAAATTTCAGCCAAGTCAAAATGGGCAAAGAGAGGGTACTGCTGGAACATACTCATAATACCAATAACCGAAATCAAAAGTGGGTCTTATGAAAACCCAGGAATGACTAATGTATATATGGATATATGGTACAAATTCGAGACAACCTTATAAGGTCCCATAAACAGAGCTCCATAAATATTCAGAGTGGGGATTTACTTATAGTGTTAAGCTCATTACAATTGTATCATTACAATATTTAAATGTAGAAATATAAACCATATAACCAGTAGAGAAGAACGAATTCCTTCTGACAGAGTTCGGTTAATGCCGACCTGCAAGGAGCATGAGTAAACAATTGTTAATGTTAAGGGAGTCACGCATCTCTGCAAGTGCGAAGGAGAGCACGACGCGTACCTGCAAGAGATAAAACCCAAAATCAACGAAACGCTGAAGATAGAGAGTACGAATAACATGAATCAAGTCAAAATGATAACGGAGAAAGGCGTCGTAACTGGTAAGGGAGAAGCCCCTACTCCCTTATAAATTTGCTACATATAACCATGGAATTATCATGAATAAAGGGTTGCATTCAAGAATCGAGTAAAAACGAGAAACCTCCGGAGAATGAACAAAGAAAAATTTCTTTCTACGCCTGGTCAAACAACAAGATTACTAACCAGAGTGCCGAGGAGTGTAGAATCCTTCCGGCGCTGGATTAATATACTCATAAACAATTTCACTTGAGAAGAAGATTGGGCTACGAAGCCATGAGAGCCTGCGTAAAATATTACTCCTGAGAAGGCGCACAAGAAAACTCAAAGGCTAGGTAAGAAACCCAAGCCAATCAAATTCCGGGAAAGGCGAAAGCACATTATCTGCAAAAAAAATAGATCCATTCGTTATAAATATCCCAATCTAGTCTGGTAGCAGAAAACGATAATCCAAAATCGTAGTACTGGCATGAAGAAAAGCGTGAAGCTCTCAATCGGAGATGGCAGTCTTGAAATAATAAAACTATAGAGAGTGAAATTTTTACAAACTCTAGCAAAGGATCTTACCGACAGAATGTGTTAACGCATGGGAGTAAGGTGAAGCCTGAAACGAATCACGTCCAGTGTCCATGGCATTGTCATTCACGGTCCAGAGATAAACCAAACGCAGGGGGAGGTAAAAGAACCGTCGAGCAAATACCAAGCTCGATTTATAACAATATGCTATGAATCAAAACCCTGAAACCCTAATAGCCTGACGCATCCGAGTCGTCCACCTGTCGAGATCCGCATGGTGAAGCCACGGATCGAGAAGTTAATAGGTAATGTACCACCTCTGTTCAAAAATTAATATAGCAAGCAACGAAATAAATCAAGATCGATCTGGCCATGCTGTAGAAAATCGCTTTGGGAACGAGGTGGAACGAATCCAGTATTACGTGGAACCAACACCACGTGATCACAAAGGGAGCGAGACCATCTATCACCCTTACGACGAGCGTTAAAACCTTATGGTAGCTCAGCGTGGAAGACAGATGGACGTCGTCATTCCAATTATCATTGTACAAAATTCTAACTTGGTAATTACGTGGAGTTCAATTAAATACGCCAAATTCACATACATAATGATAAGACGTAAATGAGAATGAAGGATGAATGCCAGACTCGCATAGTTGGTAATTCGAATTCTGCCAAGGTTATATTGTTATTAACAAAGGATAAGAGCAAAATGACCACTTGGATTTGTATACGTCTATGGAATTATATTAACATAGAATTCATGTAGAACCAATCGAATTTCCCTCTATATATAAGTCGATTTAAAATCCAAAGGTTATGATATAAAACGAAGATTTAACATGAAAGTGGGGTGAAAAAATAAGGGCATTAGGCTATGTCAGATATAATTATAATTATTACAAATCAAGTAAATTGCAATATGGTAAGATAAAGTGGGGATATGAATAACAATTGAAAAGTAATGATGGTGTTAACCTGCAACGTAATGACAGAATGCCTCATTAGCATTAACTGGAAACGATGCAACCAAACATAATTTTTTTTTTTTGTAAATTGGGAGGTGTGACAAATGGTATCAGATCCCATGTTACAAAAATGGGCTGGTGACATTGTGCTCACTGTTGTTGTGTATTAATTGTATAAATTTAATTCTGTGGAAAAAAAAAAAAAAATTATTGTAGTTTTTTTTTTCACTGATCTGTGTGGAGTGTGTATAGTGGTGCTGAAATGGAAGAAGGTGGCGAAATTTATGTTAATATGCGTGATGAGGATAATGCACCAGATCCAAATGCACCCATGATGGCTATGTTGCGGGAATTGCAACAAGAGTTGGCTGAGATAAAAAGCCAGAATGACAGATTGTCATTAGCCAGTGAGGAGCAGGAAAATCTCATCAGGGAATTAACTTCGTGGAACAGCCAGGAAGCTGAAGGTTCTGGAAAGAGGAAAACTGATGAGTCTGGAGATGAAGATGCAGTAAGGCATCAAAATAAACAGAAAAAGGAATTACAGAGGGAATTCCGAAAAATCAAGCCTCCCTCCTATGATGGGGAGAAGGAGGAAGATGGGGAAGCTTGGTTATTGAACATGATCAAGTACTTCCAGGTTTATGAATATGATAGCAATCTGAAGGCCAGATTAGCTGTTTATCAGCTAGAAGGAAAGGCTAGCTTGTGGTGGGAGGAGACGAAAATGGTGCATGTCATTGATGAAAAGATAGTCACCTGGGAAGATTTTCAGGTTAAGTTGAATAACCGCTACCTAAATGAATGTTACTATGATGATAAAGCAAAATAATTTCATGAACTTAGACTGGGACAACTCACTATTGATGAGTTTGTTACCAAGTTTACAAATCTGTTGAGATATGTACCCTATATAAGGGAAGAGAAGGCAAAATTTCAAAGATTTTTAAATTGTTTTCCTGTTATATACAAAGAGAAAATCGAGTTTGAAAACCCAAAAACAATGAACGAAGCTGTTAGAAAAGCCAGATTATGTTACCAACAGTTCAAAAGAAAATATGAACAAGGGAAAAGCTGGGTAAATAAAAATGAGTTCAAAGGGAGGAAACAGAAACCAGCCTATTTGAAAAATTTTGGCAGAGACCATCAGCGGAAAAAGTTTAATAAACCCAAAGAAAGTCAAAGTTCTCAGTCCCAAGTAGCTTCCAAAAAAATAGATGGAGACAGTAAAAAGGAAGGGACAGTCAAAATGAGAGAACCCCTGAAATGTTGGGGCTGTGGAGAATCCCATCTTTTGAGGGAATGTCTGCATCGAAACATTCATATGCTCATGAGAGATCAGGAAGCGACAACAGTAAATGATATAGCCATAAATATACCAACTATCAGTGCAGCCCTAGAAAATCGGCAAGCAGAACATCAAGCAACCATGGTGGAAATGGAGGGTAAGATTTCTGACCTATCTGTTACTGTTCTGATTGATCCAGGTGCTTCTTTGAGTTACATTAGTCCCAAGATTGTAGAAAAATGTAACTTAAAAACTAATAAATTTCAACAGTCATGGCTAGTACAACTGGCCACTGGAACTAAGAGAAAGGTAACACATAAACTGCCCAGAACAGTAATCAAATTAAATGAGTTTCAAACAGAAGTAAATTTGAACATTCTGCCTTTAGGGTCATATGATATACTGATAGGAATGGACTGGTTGGAATGGAAGAAAGCCTTGATGAATTGCTGGGATAAGTCTTTGCATTGTGTAGATGAGGAAGGGAAACCTTTTATTCTCAAAGAGAAACAAAAACCTATTTCTGTAAGACAGATTTCAGCATTGCAATTAAAAAGAACAGCTAGAAAAGGATACCAAGTTTATGCAGTGCATGTGAAAGAAACAGAACAGAAAACTGAAGAGGAATTACTGGATGTGGTACCAGTAATAAGAGAATTCAAGGAAGTTTTCCCAAAGGAAATCCCTCATCTTCCCCCCAAAAGAGAGATTGATTTCTCAATCGATCTGGTGCCGGGAGCAACACCTGTCTCCCAAGCGCCTTATCGAATGAGTCCTCCTGAACTGATGGAACTGAAAATGCAATTGCAAGAACTGTTAGATAAAGGGTATATCAGACCGAGTGTATCTCCTTGGGGAGCACCGGTGCTGTTCGTGAAAAACAAAGATGGAACTTTTAGGATGTGCATTGATTTTCGTTAACTGAATAAGTTGACCATTAAAAATAGATACCCTTTGCCCAGAATTGATGATCTTTTTGATCAAGTGAGAGGGGCTTCAGTATTTTTGAAAATTGACTTAAGAACTGGTTATCACCAGCTTAGAATTAAAGAAGAAGACATTAGCAAAACAGCCTTTCGAACCAGGTATGGTCACTACGAATTTGTAGTCCTACCTTTTGGTTTGACAAATGCCCCTGCCACATTTATGTGCCTAATGAACAGTCTGTTAAACAAGTACTTGGATAAATTTGTCCTTGTGTTCATAGATGATATCTTAGTTTACTCAAAAAGTGAGGAGGAACATAAAGAACGCTTGAGGATAGTATTGCAAACTCTAAAGGAAAATCAGCTATATGCCAAGTTTAGCAAATGTGAGTTTTATAAAGATAAGATCCAATAATTGGGTCATATTATTTCTGAACAAGGCCTTGCTGTTGACCCTGAAAAGATAAAGGCTATAAAAGAATGGCCTGTACCAGCTGATGTTTCAGCAGTGAGATCATTCATGGGGATTGCAGGCTATTATCGCAGATTTGTAGAAATATTTTCTTCCATAGCACATCCCATCACATCATTACAAAGGAAAGGTGTCAAGTTTGAATGGACTGAAAAATGTCAAAACAGTTTTGACCAATTAAAACTGAAACTTACTACATCCCCTATACTGAAGATTGCAGATCCTGATAAAGAATTTGTGGTATGTACGGATGCCTGTAGAGAAGGATTGGGAGGAGTTCTTTTGCAGGAAAATTCAGTTATTGCCTATGAATCTAGGAAACTAAAGATACATGAACAGAATTATAGTGCCTATGATTTAGAATTAGCAGCTGTTATCCATGCTTTGAAAATGTGGCGGCACTATCTTCTTGGAAAAAAATTTACATTGATGACTGATCATATTAGTCTCAAATATTTCTTTTCCCAAACTGATTTGAATGCTAGACAAGCCAGATGGCTGTCCTTTTTAAGTGAATTTGATATGGATATAAAACATATTAGAGGGAAAGAAAATAAAGTTGCTGATGCATTGAGCATAAATGCTTGTCAGAATATCAATAGTATTGGAAGTAGTGCTCAGATTGATGTAGAAGATTTGGTGAATAGGGTAGCAAACCAAGACCCAAATTATGAAATACTTCTGGTGAAATTACAGAAAAAGGAGAAAACTGATTTCACTGAAAACCAAAAAGGGCTGATCTGTTATAAAAACAGATTGTATATTCCCAATGTAGAGTCCTTAAAAAGGGAAATTTTGGATGAGTACCACAAACAACCATATGCAGGACATCCAGGATATCAGAAAATGTTAACAGCCCTGAAAAAGAAGTTGTTCTGGTCAGGAATGAAGAGAGATGTAGCAGAATACTTAAGTAGATGCATGGAATGTCAACTAGTCAAAGTTGAACATCACCATCCTGCTGGCTTTTTAAACCCTTTACTGATTTCAGAATGGAAATGGGACACAGTTTCCATGGATTTCATAACAGGGTTACCCAAAACCAAATACCAGCATGATTCTGTAATGGTAGTATTAGACACTCTAACCAAAGCTGCTCGCTTTATACCAATGAAATCTACCTTTGGGACAACTCAAGTAGCAAATGTGTTCCTGAAGGAGGTAGTAAGGCTCCATGGGGTTCCAAAGGTGATTGTTTCTGATAGAGATGCTAAGTTTATAGCAGCCTTTTGGAAAGGGCTATTTGGAGGTATGGGCACTAAATTGAATTTTAGTACTGCTTACCACCCTCAGACCGATGGCCAAACGGAAAGAACTAATCAAATTTTGGAGGACATGCTGAGAATGTATGTGATGGATAGACCCTCAAAGTGGGAATATTACTTGCATTTAGCTGAATTTTCCTATAATAATAGCTACCAATCCTCCATCAAAATCAGTCCGTTTGAGGCACTGTATGGAAGGAAGTGTCGTACTCCTTTGAGCTGGAGTCAGCCAGAAGATAAACTAATGTTGGGACCAGATGCTTTACAAGAGATGGAAATAATTGTCAAACAGATACAAAGAAACATCAAGACAACACAAGATCGCCAGAAGAATTATTCTAATAAGAAAAGAGTGCACGGAGAATTTAAAGTGGGGGAGCATGTGTATTTGCGTATTAAACACAAAAAGAGCACCCTTTATGCGGGACGTTGTGCAAAACTGGCCCCTAGATACTGTGGTCCTTTTGAATTATTAGAAAGGGTGGGACCAGTGGCTTACAAGCTGGCCTTACCACCCCATGTTAGAGTTCATGATGTATTTCATGTTTCATTATTGAAAAGATATGTGCATGATGCTTCTCACATAGTTGATTGGAATGTTGTACAGGTGGAACCAGAAGGGGAGTTTTTTCCAGAACCGCTTCAAATATTGGAGCAGGAAGAAATTGAATTGAGAAGCAGAACAGTAGCAACAGTAAAGGTGCAGTGGAATCACTTTACTGCTGAAGAAGCTACCTGGGAAAGAGAAGCTGAAATGATGGAAAAATATCCATTTTTATTTTCAAAATGAACTCTAGTAGTTGAATAACAACACCGAGGACGATTTTTATTTTCAGAGGGGGAATATGTAACACCCCCAATTCATGTGTTTGAATTTCAAAGATAGATATTTGAATTTTAATCCTAAGGGGAGTGGACCCCAAAGGATAAATATTTTGTGAATGTAATTAAATATTTAATTGAGGAAATGAATAAAATAATGTGGTGCAGATTGACCAAAATGAGATTAATGAGATCACTTGCTAAATCCATGAGGATGTATGAGGCAAATATTTCCCCACAATATTTCAAAAATCCTTGAAAGAAATTAATTTTAAATTTAGATTTTTGAGGAAAAATCTGAATTTCCCCAATGATGAGGAAAGTAGTTGGGAAGAGGTCAAAAGCTGGAAAAGCTGAGGAAAAGCATAAAACAGCTTTAAAGAATCCCTAAATTGGGAAGGCTAGTCAAACAGGAAGAAAAGCATCCTGAGATTCTGGACGCAGAATTAGAAACATGCTTTGGGGAACAATAGCTTAAATAAGTTGCTGTTGTACAGATTAGAGGTTGATCTGTTTCAAGGAGAAGATCTCAGCTCGGGGGTGAGTTCTGGAAGACAAAAAGGACTCTAAGGTTGGGAGGTTGGTCAATTGCATGACTGGTATGTCTCTAAATTTATTGATGTTCTATTTCATATAGTATGAATTGGCTACATATAACAATTTGACTGTATATTAGAAGATCAATTCTACATTTAACAGAATTGATCATAAGGAATTTACCCATGAAATTCTGTATAGTTGTAGAATTTAGAGCGGTGAAGTAGAATCCCACAGAGTCTCTAAACCAGTGATTGGTTTAAGTCTGAGGATACTTATTTTTTTCACAGTACAAAATTGTGAATTTGTTTTAATCTGCTTCTGTTTCCTAGCATGATTCTAATATATTCATACAAGAGAGAGAATTTGAATTTCCTGTATTATATTGGAAAATAGTAGGAAATGAATTGTAACTTACACTGTGCATGAGAGAACAGAGGGAGAGACTCTATAAACTGACCTCAGGGCTAGCATACCATTCACATGTAACCAGAAATTTAATGGCCAAGAAAGTTGTATGTAAGCAACACATGCTATAGCAGAGGAAAGCAACTGATAATTTACAAAAGACTGATCATAGACAGTTAACTTATGAAACCATTTTAATATCATAGCATAGAAAGTAAATACAAAAGAAAGTTGAGCAAATATCCAATATGCATGTTCACCACCGTCTGGCATATCGAATTATATGTATCCTAGTCTATCATGATAACCCAAATCAAGAGGGTAAAATTGTAGATTATAAATCCCAATGTCCTCTAAACATAAACACAGAAATACAGATGTATTCATCCCTGTAGACAAGTTGGATACATATTCTGTGCAAAGACATAACAAATTAATTCCTCAAATATCTGCATAGAACTAAGGTGTCATTGTATTATAAATAACCATATCACTCTAGTTATCTAAATTTCCCAAAACAAAAAAACAAGGTGTTTAGACTTTAGGGTCAGTTTAATAAACTAGAGGAAGAAATTGAGAAATTCATGACTTACAATAATACTATTGATTTCATTCAGATATTTAAATTTTACCATCACAGAAGCTATGTTCTCCTGGAATAGGAAACTTTATATTACAGCACATTATTCATTCTAATATCACCACAGTATGAATATAGTTAAAAAAAAATTGTATGGCCTGAGAGCTTGGAGGCAATAAAATACACAGAATGATGAGTATGTGTCTCTGTAATATATATAAAAAAATTTAATTGTCAAAAGTTAAGTATAAATTTCAGCCAAGTCAAAATGGGCAAAGAGAGGGTACTGCTGGAACAAACTCATAATAACAATAACCGAAATCAAAAGTGGGTCTTATGAAAACCCAGGAATGACTAATGTATATATGGATATATGGTACAAATTCAAGACAACCTTATAAGGTCCCATAAACAGAGCTCCATAAATATTCAGAGTGGGGATTTACTTATAGTGTTAAGCTCATTACAATTGTATCATTACAATATTTAAATGTAGAAATATAAACCATATAACCAGTAGAGAAGAACGAATTCCTTCTGACAGAGTTCGGTTAATACTGACCTGCAAGGAGCACGAGTAAACAATTGTTAATGTTAAGGGAGTCACACATCTCTGCAAGTGCGAAGGAGAGCACGACGCGTACCTGCAAGAGATAAAACCCAAAATCAACGAAACGCTGAAGATAGAGAGTACGAATAACATGAATCAAGTCAAAATGATAACGGAGAAAGGCGTCGTACCTGGTAAGGGAGAATACCCTACTCCCTTATAAATCTACTACATATAACCATGGAATTATCATGAATAAAGGGTTGCATTCAAGAATCGACTAAAAACGAGAAACCTCCGGAGAACGAACAAAGAGAAATTTCTTTCTACGCTTGGTCAAACAACAAGATTACTAACCAGAGTGCCGAGGAGCGTAGAATCCTTCCGGCGCTGGATTAATATACCCATAACCAATTTCACTTGAGAAGAAGATTGGGCTACGAAGCCATGAGAGCCTGCATAAAATCTTACTCCTGAGAAGGCGCACAAGAAAACTCAAAGGCTAGGTAAGAAACCCAAGCCAATCAAATTCCAGGAAAGGCGAAAGCACATTCTCTGCAAAACAAATATAGCCATTCGTTATAAATATCCCAATCTAGTCTAGTAGCAGAAAACGATAATCCAAAATCGTAGTACTGGCATGAAGAAAAGCGTGAAGCTCTCAATCGGAGATGGCAGTCTGTGAAATAATAAAACTATAGAGAGCGAAATTTTTACAAACTCTAGCAAAGGATCTTACTGACGGAATGTGTTAACGCACGGGAGTAAGGCGAAGCCTGAAACGAATCACGTCCAGCATCCATGGCATTGTCATTCATGGTCCAGAGATAAACCAAACGCAGGGGGAGGTAAAAGAACCGCCGAGCAAATACCAAGCTCGATTTATAACAATATGCTATGAATCAAGACCCCGAAACCCTAATAGCCCGATGCATCCGAGTCGTCCACCTGGCGAGATCCGCATGGTGAAGCCACGGATCGAGAAGTTAATAGGTAATGTACCCCCTCTGTTCAAAAATTAATATAACAAGCAGCGAAATAAATGAAGATCGATCTGGCCATGCTGTGAAAAATCACTTTGAGAATGAGGTGGAACGAATCTAGTATTACGTGGAACCAACACCACATGATCACAAAGCGAGCGAGACCATCTATCACCCTTACAACGAGCGTTAAAATCTTATGGCAGCTCAGCATGGAAGACAGATGGATGTCGTCATGCCAATTATCATTGTACAAAATTCTAACTTGGTAATTACATGGAGTTCAATTAAATATGCCAAATTCACATACATAATGATAAGACGTAAATGAGAATGAAGGACGAATGCCAGACTCGCATAGTTGGTAATTCGAATTCTGCCAAAGTTATATTGTTATTAACAAAGGATAAGAGCAAAACGACCGCTTGGATTTGTATACGTCTATGGAATTATATTAACATAGAATTCATGTAGAACCAATCGAATTCCCCTATATATATAAGTCGATTTAAAATCCAAAGGTTATGATATAAAACGAAGATTTAACATGAAAGTGGGGTGACAAAATAAGGACATTAGGTTATGTCGGATATAATTATAATTAAAATAATTATAATTATTACAAATCAAGTAAATTGCAATATGGTAAGATAAAGTGGGGATATGAATAGCAATTGAAAGGTAATGATGGTGTTAACCTCCAACGTAATGACAGAATGCCTCATTAGCATTAACTGGAAACGATGCAACCAAACATAATTTTTTTTTTTTTTGTAAATCGGGAGGTGTTTCAGTAACTCCCTCTCCCTAGCTAATTAAAGGGGGAGTTGGTTAAGAAATAGAATATTTCAACACAAAAATTTTAATTGAAACTCAGTGAAGGGCCTTCCTAGGTATTTTATGACTGAATATGACACTAAAGTTCCAAAGAAGAGGTAGAAAAAAAACTATGGGAAAAGAAACCACCAAGGGAGTACGATGATCCCTACGGTCACTAATTTGTTATACAAAATCTATGACTATAGATAGAAGTATATTCCCTAGACTGGGCGGCCTAGCATAAAGCAACAAAAAGACAAAGAAGCTAATTTTTTTCTTCAAGTAAATAAACAATGGGATGAAGCCTATCTTGAATTCATTGTATACTTCACTCCTCTCTTTGCCTATACTCTCCAATACTAGCTATGAACACTATAATTAGGACCCACATAATCAAACAACACAAGCCAACCATCTACGAAATATGTGTAGCATCATCTAATCACTTTAATCAATGGATCAAAATGGCATCAAAATAAATGAAATCATAATATCACATATAGGAAAACAAACAAGACTTTGTATTAATAGAAATGGACTGTGTTACAACCAAATATAGGAGTTCATATTGTACAATATATCCTTGAATTTTAATTGTCATTGTTTTCCACAAAGCGTACCTCGATGTCACCCTACTTTATGGAATAATGACTCTAACAACAACAACATGAGGGTAGAATATATCTCCAAAAACCAACCCCTATCTTGTGGATGGCCACAAATATATAGAATAATGATGGCAAGTTGAGATTTCTTATCCATTTACCAATCTAGGCTCAAGATCTACTCTTGATGGGAGGATGAGATCAAGGGATAAGGGATTAAAAATCCAAGGTAATATAGGATAGGATTCAAGACTTTCATCCAAGGAAAATATTTATAATAACTCCTTGAAGCTTATGGAAGAGGAAGCTTTAGGATTATTTTTATTTTTCCCGAATTTCTAGAATCAACACACCCCCAACATAAGGAAATATGTAGGTGATCAGCCCACCCGAGCAAGGGACAACCTGTAGGTGAACGCAGGTTTCCAAGGAAGAAGAATGTGTTGGTGCTTTAAATGACTGAAACGAATCAGTTTTGAGGAAGAAAATGAGGGATTAGGAGGAGTCATTCTTAGGGATTTGTTGAAAGATGATGACAAGGGATAAAAGGATGTTGATTGATCTAGTTTTTAGGCCTATTGACTAGATGCGATAAAATGACCTATAAAAATAAACTTCAACACTCCACTATCCATGTACCATGCAACCTCATTAATGGTACCCTATGAGAAATGAGATATCAAAGCAAAGTCCTCTTTCAGAGGTCTTGAGTAGGGAAATTCATAATGCAAAAAGAAGACACTATCTTAAAGGTACGTCTATCTGTCATAATTGTTCCCTCTCACACCTTCATTTATTTTTATTACATCTTAATATCTATTACATTGGGTGTTGGAAGCATGAAATCGATAGATTATATCATATAGACCTTCTCTATTGTGATTGGAGTGAAAATCAATCATGAAAATTCCATTCTCATTGAAATTGTTATTTTTTCATTCAAAATAAAATCATACTTCTATTTATATTTCAAAATCAAATACATTTTTTATATACACAGGAAACACATGAATTCATCAAGAGTCTACCAACTTAGATGCTTGTGTGGAAATAAACTACAAAAGAGATACTAGTAGATTTGTACATACATGTATGTACTTCATGTAAAACTTACAAAGAAAAATCCAAACTTAAGTGTAATAGAAATCACTTGAATTATCATTTTTTCATTTCTTTTCTAGAACATTTTCCAACTCCTCAGATTGGGTCCATAGGAACCAAATCCAATTATATGGAAGATGACAGTTGAAGAACTTCTTTATCTGAATCTAAAATCTTAGATACACTAGATCCTTTTTTATCCCCCAAAACCTTTTCTATTAGCCTCATTTTTCAGTCCATATGGTCCCTGAATCTCTTGAATTTCGGTGTCTTCCTATTCATGGAACAAATCTCCACACTAGGCCTAAGAAGGCACTTCTACTTCTCCTATAGGATCCACCTTAATTTCCTCTTATTATTCTTCTTCTAACAAGATGGGATTTGGGGTTTTCAATCCTTTTGTTTTATGAAATTGTTCCTTTTTCTTATTTGTAACATTTTTTCTGGATGGAATGCACTCTACATGACACATATTTCAAAGCATGTGTAGCATATAACTGTTACATTCTCAGAGTATATTACTTTTATCCATTAGAATTTTTTGTGCTTCATTTTTTTGATTGGGAAGACCTTTTCTAATATTAATATCTACACAATTTGTAGCAATATAAAATAGACATTTCTTTGATCTCTTAAGGTTTATTTCTTTTTAAATTTCCCATAGTGTTTCCTATTTCCTTTAGAACTTTATGGTGCCAAAATGGGAGAGGTAGATTTTGAAGCCTCACCAAAAATAACGTTTTTGAAACCACCATTCTTGTGGCCTTAAAATTTAGGAAGGATGGGTTGATCAAAATCCATACATTACCCCAGAACTAGGGCCCATCATTCATAAGTGTCTCCAATTCTTTCAATGTATCAAATTGAGAAGTAAAAAATCCTTTTGAGCATAAGTTGTTCTCACAATATGGGGTACAAGAGGAAAATACCCACTAATGAAGAGCATCATATTTTGGCTAAAAACTACTTAACTATAAAATAATTGCCTTGGATTTAAGAACAACAAAGAGTGTGTTTACATTTGGATTATTCAACATGAAGGTTGGTGCCTGTTTCATTTGTTCTACTGTGTAATGGTCTGGACTAAAGTTTTGTTCATCTTATAAATGTGTTGAAATCGATTGCAGTGTATCCTTGAAAGATATATATCCAATGGGGTTCCTATGGACTTGAGCTCTACCACATAATATTAGGGATAGAGAAATGGTAGTGTTTCTTAAGATGTTATAATACTTCACCTGAAAGGGGTCTTCTAACACCTTTCCTTCAAATGAAAAACATTGAAAATTAGAAGATATCCATAGTTTGAGTAAAATCAGACACTTCTGTGAAGATACCACGTCATTTTCACCAATCCAAAATAAAATGGAATTCCCATTAATATTTTTAAGAAGAATATGAGATGGAATTTGAATAGCCTCAATACAAAAAATTATCCAAGCATGAGATTTTAGAGAAAGGGGAAGCTCCTACAAAGTGTGTAGTAGAAGGAGAACCCATCTGTGACACCAACACAATCCTTGAAACTATGATGAACTAAAGAATTGAGTATTTCTGGATATATATAAAAAGGGAAAAAATTAAATGTTAACAAAGCATGCCCGTGGAATACCTTACATACATTCCCTGCATGCCCATTTTTAAAGTGAATGAATGCCATTAACACAATCAATGTTACTAATTATTGCACCATTAAAATAGGGATAATTCTTAGAGTAAACCCCAATGGAGGAAATCACAATAATGACGATCCCCCCACTGCCTTTTAGCTCCATAGACACATCGCTTGATGAACCCAAGCACATCATTGCAGGAAAGAACCGCAACCCTCCATAGCCAATGCTAATAGAAAAACATAACTCAAACTCCCCTTTCCTCAAGATGTTGAGAGCACCAATATTGAATCCAAATTTGATGGTTGCAAGATGTTCCTTGCTGAAAAATGATGAAACCCCTTAATTGTAAATTATCTTGATCAAAGAAAAAAACGTTAGTTAGTGAGATCCTCTCAAACCCTCTCCCCCCCTCAAGGGATCCTTGAAATACTTGGGATTTATATTGAAGGAAAATAATTATAGGAAAATGGATTGGGCCTAGCTTATAGCAAAAATTGAATTAAAAATATAGATCTAGTTGGATAAGCGACTCTCTAGGGCTAGGAGGATAATTCTCTAGAAATCAATTTTGGAATCCATTTTAGTATATTATGTATATTTGGCATGGATTTTAAAGGAAACCCTCAACAAAATAAAGAAACTCTCACTACAACACTTATGTTATGGTTAATAGGATAAAATCCCTTCTCCCTCGTTGCTTGGTCCTTTATTGCGTTTCCAAAGGATCCTATAGGTTTGGGGCTAAAATAAAACCTTTGGTTCTTAAAGGCTCTTGTGTAAAAAAGTTTTTGGAAGCTAATAGAAGGAACTGGAATTTCCGCCCATGTTATGGAATGATAAAACCTTTGGTTCTCAAAGGCTCTTGTGAAAAAAATTCTTGCACGCTAATAAAAGGAATTGGCCTTTGTGCACATGTTATTTCTCCTCCCTCGATGCTTGATTGGCTGAGATACACTATAAATTTGGTAGGAAATGGATCAATAGGTTGGAAGGATATCATCATTTCTACAAATTTAATACCTTTGGACTTAGATGGCAGGTGGGAAATCGTATAAATTTTCTCATTTTAAAATACCCCTAGATTTCTAGTAGGGAATCACATATTCTATCTAAGCAGCTAATTCAGGATCTAAAATTTCATGGGGTATATTATCTACATTAGTTTTCAAATATATATAGTTTCATGAGTGAACATACATGGAAGGATGAGACTGAAATCCATCAACATCTGTTTGTATATTTCCATTTTACACATTAATTATGGAAGGATATTGTTAGGCCCTGAAATTTTCATGTTTAATTCACATTCTCACCTTATGCTTAAACTTGGACGATGATCATGTAATTTTTCATTATTTAACATATTTCCTCTATTTCGATAATATTTGCATCAAAATGATTATTGATGATGGTAATTTTTTTGTTTAATATAGGTGTATGAAATCAGGATCAAAGATAAAGATGCATAAACAACTAACTGCATTAACTTTTGTTCTTGCACCAACACCCCTACACTAGTATTCTTGCATTGATTTGGGGCTTCAACATCTAGGCATGCTTGCAGGAAAAATTAAAGAAGGTTATTATACAAAGTGATCTTATAACACCTTCCCATGATTTACATTGCACCTAGGTCACATGTGTGGGTCTTTAGAAGAAAATCAACAAGTGTGCTCAAAATTCGCATAGTTTTCAAATTGCCAAGCTTGACCTCGATTTTCGTGCAGCTAGAGGAAAATATCAAAAATTCAAGAAAATGGGTTTTTACCAGTAGAAAAAATTATCTAGAACCAAAATAGTTTCCAAATATTCATATTAGTATAAAAATTACACTCAATTCATTGAAGCGATTTTATAAAAAAAAGTCTGTATTTCCAGAATTCTAGGATCTTGCCTAGATTTGCAAAAAACTGGGAAATTCCCATTAGATCTGCATTTTATTGACGGTAAAATGGTTGTACTAGTCTCCTATTCATGGAAAATATTTGTGATTCAATTCCTCATATTTATTTGTAATGGATGGGTTGGTCTAAAGCCAAATTTGTATCATGAAATGTATAAAAACAGAGCTACGGCTCTAAGCCTAGGGAAGAAAACAATTTCATTGTACCTTGATGCTACTAAGATGAGTGTTGGGGGTTCTACCCCCTTCCTTCTGATAAATTGGAGGTTGGTATACTACAGATGTTCTAAAATATTGAGATTTTAATTCAATGCCAGGTTCATGTGTCTCTTATGTCTATTTTCTGCATTGTTAAATTCGCTCGCATAACTTGAGAGTTTTCCTTAAAGGTAAACACTCGTTTTTCCCATCTCTCTTGGCATGATTAGATACAATTATGGTGGTGTGAAAAAAGTGGTTTTTTTATGCTTCAACTTGCAGGTTTGGTGAAACACTTATGAATGTATTTCTTTTATGCGTGATCTCAGATTTGAGGAGTCATCATGTGTGCTCAGTGGATTTTAATTTCCATTTTCAGTATTTTATTATTTCCTGAAGAACCACACTGTTTATTTTCTTTTCTAAGAACTTTTCTTGAGTTATTTTTGAAAGTTTAGAAAAGTTTAAAAGTTTAATGCTTCAAGTTTGATAGGAATATTTATTTCCTTTTATAAGCACACCATACCATGATATAAAAACGAGTTCTGGCTAAGAGGTTTAAGTTTCATATTTTGGATAATGCACTTTTATTTACAACGCAAGAGTTTTTCATTTCTGCCATTGAGAGAATTTCCTTAAGTCTCTGTAGTTTATATTTTCACTGAAAGTTTGCATATGATTTTGGATTCTTTTCATTAATGTTCAAGCTAAATTTTTCTTTCCTACGTTGTTAATTTATTGCTTACTATTTATAGCACATAAATTTATGAATGAAGGATTGATGAATGTGAAATTGTCTTCGTACAAGAACATGATATTGTAAGTAGAAGAAAAGAGCATTCTAGTACATGAACAAAATGTTCCAATATAGGAACAAAGTATTCTTGTACAGGAAAAAAGTCAGTCTAGTACGAGAACAAAGCTATTATAATAAAAAAAGAATTTTCTCTGTTTTCCTAGTAGAGGAATATAATTGTTCCAGTACATAAAAAATGTTATTTTGGTACAAGAACATAATTGTTATAACATAAACGAACTCACTCTATTTTCCTAGTACAAGAATCACAACATAAGAATATATTTATTTTTCAAATCTTTTGGGTTTTGGAATTGATTTATTGAGTGGCATGAATTCTGAGTTTATTTATTTCTCTTAAGAATTATTATTTTTCAGTAAAATATTTTACTATTATTTTCTGAGTGAGAGTCTAAATTCCAGTGTGGTGTGAACAATTTCTACACAAGTTAGGTTTCTTTTCTACATGTTGCTAGAGTCCTTCTCTACCATTTCCAGTGTTTTTCCTCGAAATTCACGAACTCTCAGATTGACAATTAAATGTTGATCCATTAATATGCCATATACTACACTGAAGATTCTAGTGCCATTTCGAAGGAGGCGCTTGAGGGATAGGGCCTTGTTGATCTATTATGCTCCTTTCATTTCATGAAAATGAATTTTTAGTGTGATTTTCTTGCTTCTTGAAGAATAATCGATGGTATTACGAGAGAGCTCACAAGTTTGGTTTGTTTCCTTTATTTAAAGTGACTTTTTAGTGTGACTTTCTTGCTTGCTGAAGCATACTGGACCCTATTTCTAGAGAGCTGACAAGCCTAGTTTGTTTCCTTTCCTTCAAATATGTTTTTAAGTTTTTGGGTGTTGTAAGAACCCCTTGTTTATGTTAATCCATGTGTTAAAATGATCTTCTAGCCAACAGAAGAAGAATGACCAAATTTTTGACAAAATATGCACTCCATGAGTTTTCTTAGATATTGGAAGCAACTGGCATCTCTGCTTCGTAGGAGGAAAAATTCTTGACAGAAGTCAAGAGAAGATCCATATCTTCAGATATGATAAAGGAACAAAATACCAATGATCCATTCATTCAATAAGGCCAAGAAGCTTGATTTGAATACCTTTTTCAATCTAATATAGAAATTGAAGAATCATGGATCATACATGAAGAGGAGGACGAGCCATTGGAAATAACGAGTGAAGAGTTCTTGAATGTCTATCACAAGATACAACCTACACTCAAGAAAAGAATCAAAAGTCATGGGAAGATTGACATGATATAATAGAGGAGGGGACACCACCAGTTACTAATGAATCAAAAGACTAAGATATGTGAACTCCATTGAAAATTGGATCCAAACAATTGTCGGTACAAAATGTTTCTCCATCATTCAACAACTCTTGGTACCATCTCAATTAAAGTAGATGGTTTCTCATAACCTGGTATGTGTTGAATTTTATTCTTTAAAAATGAGTGTGAGTATATTTAGCATTCTGTTATGAGCATAGTTACATTAGAAGTACTTCTACACTCGAAGGAGATGTTCCTCTCTCTAAATTAGGGCACGGTAGAGAAGAACGAATAAAAACGTCATTTGAAATAAAATTGTTACAACAACACTCTTGAAACTGCAATTCCCTAAGAGACAACTATTGAAATTTCTATCATTATGCACTCTTGTGGTGAGTCTTGTCAGAAGCAATTCATTCTTAATGCTTTGTTATTTTGTAAAATGATTATAACTTATGGGTTGGTTTTTCTTCATTATTTGGTCATCCGTTGAGTGAATGAGTGGGACTTATCATGGTTATGCTTAATAATTTACACGTATAAAATGAGTGACCCACAACCCTAACCGTGTCCTAGTCACTTGATCAAGTTATTGTCGAAGAAATATTTTCAAGTTTCTCTTAAAATGTATTGTTGAAAAAAACGTCTATGGTGGACCACTCCCATAAAACTGTAATGATCTCTCATGAGAACCATAGCATGATCAACTCGAGGAATATTTTGGTCATTATCTGAGATGCTTTATTTAAAATGAGACTTTAGGGTAGAAGGACCAACCAGAAAAAATTAGTAATTAAAAACATTTCATGCCATCCCATGCTCTTAAGGAGAAAATTTACCTCCCCGCATATTAAGTAACATATTTAAGGTTAATTATAATCATATTTTCTTTTAAAATTATTGATTGAGGGATGGGAGGTCTCATTACGAGCTGACCTACTATGATCGTGGGACGTAACGAGAATGAAATTACCACAACTGATCACCAAGCTAGGGTAATGGCTTTCAGTTGAAAAACTAGAAGACAAGAGGTATCTTCACGAGCCGACTTGTTCATTCTTGTTGTTTCTTGTGAATCGAACTTTTGTTAGCTGGTTACCAACCCAGGACAACAACCTTCAGTTAATTTCTAAACAAATGTAAATTCTTTCAATTGAATCTGAATCTATATATAATAGGTGGGAAAAAAAAAAATCAGTGTGTTAAAAGGCATCCATGTCGAGGCTATAGATGCCTGCTGACAACAATGCCATCCTTGTGGTATTGAAGTTAATTTTACACTATGATTTACTTGGTCATTTTTATCTTTCCCTAAACTCATTTTCATATCTCTCTCAGAATGGATTTAAGATCCTTCTAGTAATGTGATTTGGAATTCTATCTTTCAAAAATATGAAGGTTTTAATATATGTGGGACCCCTAGTGAAGGTGATTCACTTTTCCTTAAAAAAGAATAAATCCATATATATGCTTGGATGACAGTAAGATATGAAGGTGTCATTTTTTTCATATTTTTTTTTACCCATTTCCATCCATTTTTAAGTCCTAGATTTCAAATAATGTCACATCTATTTATAAAAATGAGACTATTGAAAGTGGAGACTTGCTGCTTTGGACTACTTTTGAGATGCTTTGTGGAAATTTTTATAGTTAGCTATTTTATGATGACATTATCCCTACATTAACAACATTGTTGGCATTTCTTTAGTATACCTAGGATTAGTTACTCTTTTGAACTAATGAAGGTCGGTCTTGACAACATTGAATCTATGGTCACAGGACTCTCTTATCTTATTGATGTGAATGGAGTTGACATCATATGGAACTTAAATACATTCTCTTACTTAGTTAGCCCTATATTTTAAGATAATTCAACATGAATCTAACAGAGAAACCCTACCCTACTGTCTTAATTAACTTTGGTCTCTGCCAAAGGTTTTTCTTGCATGAGCAAATGCAAGATGATCGACATTGGGGGATGTTAGGCCATGTAATTTTCATGTTTAATTCACATTATCACCTTATGCATACTCATGGTTTTCATTTTTATTACTATCACTTTGCGTAATTGTTGGACTAATATCTTAAACTTGCAGCGTGATTAGGTAATTGTTCATTATTTAACCTAATTCCTTTATTTCAATAATATTTGGACCAAAGTGATTATTGATGATGGTAATTGTGTTGTTTGAGGAAGAAGTATGAAATCACGATCAAATATACACATGTATCAACAATTAATTGCACCAAATTACGTTCATACACCAACACTCCTACAGTAGCATTCTTGCACTGATTTGGGGATTCGACATCTCGACAGACTTGCGGGAAAAATAAAGAAGGTTATTGTCCAAAATGATTTTATAACACCTTACCATGAGTTTAATTTCAACAGGTAACACGTGTGGGTCTCTATAAGCAAATCAACAAATCTGCTCAAAATTCATACAATTTTCAAACTACCAAGTTTGACCTCGATTTCCATGCATCTGGAGGCGAATATTGAAAATATGAGAAAATAAATTTTTTACTAGTATAAAAAATTATCTATAACCCGAAAAATTTCCCAAGACTTTCATTAGTCTAAAAACTACTCGTAGGTCTTTGAAATCGATTTATTAAAAAAACAGTTTTTTCTAGAATTCTAGGATCTTGCCCAGCTTTTCCAAAAAATGGAAAATTCGTATCACATATGCATTTTCTTGATGGGAGAATGGTTGTATTGGTCTCCTATTGATGGAAAAATTGTTTGGATTCACTTCCTCATCTTGTTTTGTAATGTATTGACTGGCCTAAAGCCAAATTTTTATCATGAAATGTATAAAAATAGAGCTATGGCTCCATTCATAGGGAAGAAAACAATTTCTTTGTACCTTGATGTTGCTGAGATGAGTGTTGGGGGGTTCTACCTGATTCCCTCAGATCAATTGCAATATGGACTACTGCACATGCTGTAAAATACTAAGATTTTAATTCAATTCCATGTTCATGCGTCTCTTATTGTTTATTTTCTGCATTGTTAACTTCGCTCATATAAGTTAAGAGTTTTCCTTAAATGGAAATGAGATGGTTGGATAGGGCCCAGTCAACCCAGATCATTCTACCCATATTTCTTGGTGTGCTTTCATAGTATTATGCATGTGTGAACAAAGTCATTTATTTATGCTTGAGCTTGCAGGTTTGGCGAAACCCTTGATAAAGTATCTCCTTTATGCATGATCTCAAATATGAGGAGTCCTCGTGTGTGTTGAATGGATTTTTATTTCCCATTTCAATATTTTATTCTTTCCTCAAGCATCACACTGTTTCTTTTCCTTCCTAAGAACGTTTCTTCAGTTATTTCTGAAATATTAGACATGGTTATAATTTTAATGGGTTAAGTTCGATAAGAAGATTTATTTACTTTTATAAGCACAACATACCCTGATATAAATACGAGTTTTGGTTGAGTGATGATATATCTATCTACAATTTTTGACTATAACGATTTACTCAAATGATCATAAAATAAATATCACTAAGTACATGAATCATGTATGTTATTTTCTAAGCTTAAAAACTTTATGAAATTAATATTTTAAGTAGAGTATATGTATCACGCTATGACAAATATATGAAGAGGTTTAAGTTTCATGTTCTGGATAATGCACTTTTATTTACAACAAAAGAGTTTGTCCTTTCTGCCATTGTGAGAATTTCCTTAAGTATTTGCAATTTATCTTTTCACTGAAAGTTTGCATCTGATCTAGGATCATTTTCATTGATGTTCAATCTAAAGTTTTCTCTCCTACTTTGTTAATTTCTTTCTTACTATCTATAGCAAGTCAATTTATGAATGAAGGATTGACGAATGTGAAACTATCTCAGTACAGGAACAAGATGTTGTAAGTACAAGAACAAGGCATTCCAGTACAGGAATGTAAGTGTAGTTTTAGTTCCCTTGTCTGAAATTTTTGCTTACAACAACCCATAAATTGATGCTAATCAAATGTAGTTGCAGTTTTCCTACCCATCTCTGAAAGTTTATGCCACTATGATTCCCAATATTTTACTGTATGTGTTTCCATGTTTACATTTTAATGTAATAAGTCTCCTTGAATTTGAATTTCAAAGAAAAAATACCTATGAGTTGATGCCCTTGGAGTTGTCTGCACTACTAGTCTGCTTATGCCCGTTTTTATGGCCATATTTCTTCATTGAATGTAAATTTCTTCTATAACCTATAAGATAATATTATCTACCTTGGGTTCACGAATAAATTTTGTGAAATTTAGCCCACTAGATGGTTTGATAGTCATTACAACGTACATTTTTTCCCTTTGTCAGATTTTATTTTTTTCAACAAAAATTGATACTTTTTTGTTACTCAATAAGAATAAAAAAAAGTACGTTTCAAGCTTATAAAGGAACTTCAATTCTAGATTTACAACATCATTAATTTATAAGCAAAAAAAATAGTCTTTATGTCGTCTGGAAAATTTAGAAAATAATTCTTTCACTTCTAAAAAAAAATAGTTAAGATACTTGCAAATGGTCCCATATAATAATATAATATGTCTAGATGGAACTGTAAGTGAAGAAACAGGGGGGAGATTGGATGATGGATATCCAGGGTGGAAGATGGGAATCCAGAATCCCCGAGTTTATGCTTTTAATAGAGGATCTATAGTCTTACCAATTAGATCGATACACTGATAGAGAAAAGGAGAAAGTAAGTGGGAGAGAGAGGCCTTTAGGTCTCAATTTTTGTGTTTCACTAATTTTAATGCATTTGGAAATTTTTCCTGCGTTGGTTCTCTTAATCGATTTTTTTGAAACTAAATTTCAGTTTTTGCAAGATCTTTTGTTGTTATTTTGTAAATTTAATTATATAAATTTTTTGAATCTTAATATTGATGTAACAAAATGTTATGTTACTAGAATCCTAACCAAGGGACCTATTTCTTATTTTGTTTCCCATGTACCCTTAAATTGAATGCTACTTTAAATAAGTTTATTTCAGGTAATCAATTTAGAAATTAAATTCAATTAATTCCAATTGGTGATTCTCTATATTGGTTTAGGAAAATGACTGCGACTATAAGCCTATCTAGGGGACCCATTTCTTGTTTGGTTTTGTCCCTGTTACCATGTTGAAACCACATTTGTACATGGGAGTGCATTTCTTATCACCTAAAATCCTTGAGCCATGTCTCTTCATCTATTCCTAGTTCTCGTTGTGTTTCCTGTTAATATTTTTTGTAGCATTGGAAATATATAGTTTGAATGGAATTTCTGACAATAAAATTTGTTTTCACATACTGACTAGGGAACCCACTATTTTTTGGATACATTCACATGAGGTTTCTGTTTTTCTATTTTATTTGTAGTCCTATTTGACATTTACTAAGTAATGCATTCAATTATTACATGACACATGCTTTGATCACTTGGGAGGAATTTTTTCTACATGCAAAATATTTTGTGAGAAAGTAGTTGGGACAACTTCCTTTGTCTAAAATTTCTTATGTAGGGATAGGTAAAATAATTTTTCTTGACTAATATGAGGGTGCATTTTGGCTCATTGATTTTAATCTTTTGTGATTGGGATAACACTTTTTGTTAAAGATTTATAGGTCAACGGAAAAACACATGCCTTGCAAGGAGAAAGTTGTGGTTTGATTCCATCATGACCTAACATGAATTAATCACAGAAGAAATAGATTCACATTCAATATTTTGTTTTTAAAGAGAATTTTTTATTGTCTCTAGAGAGAAAATAACTGGGATGAAAGACATATTGTCTCTATATAGACACTAACTGGGATTTGTCTCTATAAAGATAATACATCTTAATTGTAGCTATAGTCTCTTGAGAGATAAAAATCAATTGTCTCTGAAGAGAAAATAATATTTGTGTTTTATATTGCCTTTATATAGACAATTTTTTAAAACAATCATTTGAGACAAATTCTTTAAGCCGATAATTTGAGAAAAATTCTTTAAGACAATGATTTCAAAAATCCGCTTAAAGAAAATATTTAGGACAATTTATAAGCTTTTTTTGTCTCAATTTAAGACAATTTACTCAATTTTTTCTTAAATATAGTCTTAAAACCCCCTCTATGTAGTAGTGATGTCAAATAGATCATCCCATGATCATCAACATTCCAAATTTTTTTCTCTTTGCATCCAGGTCCTATTTATTACCATGCCATGACATCTCCATCTTCCAACTTCTAAGACAAAGCCACCCCGTATTCGACAAATCTGCTAGTGGCATTTTACAACTCTACCAGTTGGTACATGTCTCCCTGTATTTTCATCATTTTGAAAAAGCTTCTGCAATTGTACTCTACATTGGTTTGAAACAAATCAGATCTAAAACTAGATCAAGAAGTGTGAGAGCTTCCAAATTTATTGTTAATGTGTCTTTTAATCGCTCACAAATGAAAAAATTGGAGGCCACTTGATTGTTCCCATCTTCTATCACTTTTAAATTTAAAAATTATAAATGTTTGCATTTTCTTCTAAATTTTTTGAAAACTATAACTACTAGTAGGGACTACGACTACCATAGTCACTATCATGTTTACTTGCTTCATTTAATTTAGTACATATTAAACGATAAAATGACAATTTCAAAAAAAACTGTAATTACGTTGATAGACATCTACTCTATTGGAATTGGCTAATTTAACCACTTTACTAATTAAAAAATTTGATTGGATGGTTTTAATTTAAATATGACAGTATATTCTCGTTGTGGCCACTATATCAATGGATGGAATTCACACCACTAAATTCCCTACATATCTAAATCATATGATTAAACCATATTTAAATTAATTTTTTACAAAGCGATTAGAAATTTAACATGCCAGTTGTAAATTTCCACCTATTAATGTTAACATGAAGTGGGAGGATTAAAAAAATAATTAGACTCATATCATAGTAGTGGAAACATGATCTATTGGCGGTTTTCAATTTCAAAATTTTGATAACATGTGTCCAATTCCAAATGACAAGTGTCGAAAGTTTTCAATTTCAAAATGTTGAACATGTGTCCAATTCCAAATAACAAGTGTCCTTTGCTTTCCTCGGTCTGTTTCATTAGATTTTCTGTCCTTTAAACCATTCCATTATGTTCTAACTAATAATCCTACTTCTATTCTCCAGTCTCGAGAGTAGTAGAACAACACTTAGGAAAGATTGCTCATAACACTCTGAATTCATGCATACAACCGACTGTCAAATTTTGACAGAAAGATATGGTTGTGCCTATGGAAATTTCATGCTTGGAAGTACAAAAAATATTGTTCACCTTCACACATTCATCAATAAATTGGTAAGAATATGTTTCTAATTGTTTAAATTATAATGATATATTCAATAAATGGTTAAATCAGTGTTATTATTTGTTTAAATTGAAAAGATCGGATTTTATTGCTCTATGTGATCATGGAGATACGTTCTTAATAAAAATATGTAGATAAGTAACAAAAATAAGGCATTTTTTAATTCAAATTGATTCATTGTTTCATGCAGCTGTAGAATATAATTTTTTTTTTACATCGTGGTTGTAAGTTATTTTCTATAATCAATTTATTTTTATTTTTGTATAATTTCACCCTCTCAAAATTTTTTTCTAATATAATGGAATATCAAAATTACAAAGATTAACTTTCAATTTTTTTGAAAAAGGTTTCTGACTCACTATTAATAAAATATCATAATTAAAAAGATTAACTTTTCATTTTTATGACAGAGGTTTTTCGCTTGCTATTAACAATCCTCTATCTATGCTAATATTGGTTTAGATATAATGGATAGATTTTTTAATGAGAATGAATTACATATAATCATTGCATCTTTGTAACATGTAATTATATTTTCCAGAGATGTGTTTTACAAAATTTATTTTCATTTTCGAGCAAGCATAGAGATTTCTACATTATTGGGAGAGGAGACATGTACATTTCGAGGGAAAATGGTTGCAACGTAGCTACAAAATACTTTCTCGTATGCCAATAAAGTTTCAACAACGTTAATAGGGGGACCATTGCAATTACAAGAAGGGAATATAGCTTAACCTATTTCATCTAACACCATTAAACCAGGATCACCATACTCAGAGTAATTTATGAATAGTATACTCACCCTCTATTTCAGGTCTCAATTATAGAAGAGGACAACAATAACATATGATGGCTAATGAAAATGTTCTTAGATGATACATATGGCAGACCATAACGTGCAGAAAGCAAGCAACTGAAAAGTGTTGTAACATATGGAAATCTAGAGAATTGTTCCACCTGCTTGTTTTTATTAATCTTCCCAAAAGTAATTATGTAGAAATTCGGTATTAATTAGTATTTTTATTAATTTATGATTTTGCATTGATTTATATTTTATATTAATTTATATTTGTGCTTCTTGTTGTAATGTTATTCAATATGTTTTTCTAGAAGTGTTAGTGATAACTTTAACAAATAGCACTAAATAGCACCATAATATAATTAACTTCTAAGAAACAGAAGAAATTAGGTTTTAAATGTTCATTTAATTCAAAATGAATGTTTTTTAATAATATAAGAATTAAAATATTTTTACATTCCCATCATATTTACACTAAATTTATGTGAATATTATTTTGGGTTTTATTAAAATACAAACACATTGAGATATATATTTAAAAAATCAACTACATTTGATCTTCCTTGAATTTAAATACATTAGAAAAATAATAATCTTTACATATTCATTAATTTTAAAATGCAGTTATGTTAATAATATTCCATCCTGGAAGAGATAAAAAAATATTTCCTATGTCAGAAGATGGAGATGGCTTTATGTTAGTTATTTATATTTTTCTTTGGAAGGATGAAGTGAGAGATTGATAATATGCATAGCTAGGTTTAGGTTGTCTTTAAAATTTTAATTCTAGATTTAAATATAGTGAATAGTGAATAGTTGAACAATATAATACATAAATATTTTGCTATATTATAGGAACCCACAATGATGATTGTAAAACAAAAATGGATACAAAATATATTTTTGCAAATGATCCTTTTCAAATTCAATGAGTTACAACATTTTAGTTTGTTTTGTTGTTTTTTATACCCACAAATGTTGAAGGAACATTTTAAAAGTCATTCATAAATAATTTTTATATACCTATTTTGCTAATTGTATACTAGTGAAGCTATATTGCCCCTCCAGGAATTCAACATTGGTACTTTGCAAAGTGTGGTAATTAAAGTATTGGTGTACTACTAATTCCATAATGAAACATTATTATATATGTTTTAAATAACTGAATTTGGATATGTGTTAAATATTTTTTTATAATTTTAAGTGTTTTTTATAAATAATGTTGTATAAGGAACACATCTTCAAAGTATTTAAGGAACCAAATTTTATTTAAATTTATTGTTGAGTAATTTTTTCTATGATAAATTTGTGTTTTATCTATAAAATTATCATATCGAAATATTCAATGTTCCAATAATTTGTATTATTTAAGTAACTGCAATTTACCATAATAATGTGTTGCATTTAAAATTATTAAAGTTGACTAGCACATAAATGTTTCATCACATATGTTAATCACAATTCTAGTGGTTGTAAATCCACTACTATGACAACTCTAAGTGATCAATGATGCAAAATTAAGGTGATATTTGAGTTAGTAAGCAAAGTTATATATATAATTATACTTCTATTTATATTTAAGTTTTTAAATATTCAAGTTAGATTTATAAATATTAAGCTTAATATTTATATTTAATATTAACTTTATAGTATTAGGATTAATAATAATAATATTAGGTTTGTATAATAATGGTTAACAACATTATTAATGATTATTAATAATTATATTTTAAAATTAATTTTAACTAATATTAAAATTAACAACAATTATAGAATATTAATATTAATGGTTATTAATTTTTCCTTAAAAATTAACACTTTAAATTATAAAATATTAATAATATTAGTAATATCATTATTACTAATTATAATTAATTAATATTAAATTTTGTTTAATTTTCGTTATTAATATTAAAAAAGAATTTTCTACTGGTTGAATACTTTACTTATCCTTACTTATATTATGTACAAAAACTTTTTCTATATGAGAACTTTCAGTTTTAGGTTTATTGTGTTTTTTTCGTAAATTTAGTAGTACCTTACTATTTTCTATTTATAGAAAAAGAAGTAGGTTGCAATATATAAAAACATGATGGCCTCAACTTTCCCAAAGGAAACCAAGTCTGTTAGCCACCTGAGGGAGTTAAATGCCATCTAGTATTGAAAAATTTTTAGCCGTCTACTAGCTGTTATATCCATTATACTATGCCTAACAAAGTGTAATTGTAAGCAGTAAATGCTAGCAGTAAAAGACATTAGAAAACCAAGGAAATCATTAGTCAATCATCTGAAGATTAAATTGGTGACGGGTCTTTAACAATAGAGCCCGGCATGTCTACTTGTTGCATGGTTTGAAGCTGCCTCTCAATTCTTCCAAGACGAGCTATAGCATAATGTTGAGACCATCAAATCTCCTAAATATCTCTTTTAATTTCTTGCAAAACTAAAACCACTTGGGGGTTTCCTTCCATTTCTTGTAAATTCATGATGGCCTTGCCCAACACACATTTCAGTGTCTAGTAAGTATGTATGGACTGATAAAAAAGGGACAGTCTTCCTCTTGTATTCCCAGCGTCCTTAATGAAGTTCATGGTGTCCTCCTGTTGTTATATTTCCTCTTTTTTGTTGTTGCAATCACTCCCACAACCCTGAATAAGGTTTCGGACCTGTGGAGTGTTTCATGTTGAATAAAAATCAAAGAGGTTTTCCATAACCTCTTTTTTTCTATTTTCTTCCTCGCTTACTAGATCTTGTTGTGGACTTTGGAAGTCTCTACTTCCCTTTTTCCTTTGCTTGATCTTTTGGCATGATGTCCTTTTACCATTTTTGTGTTCCAAAGTACAAACACTTGATTATTCTATTTCAAATACTCAGACAAAGACTGGGAAACACCTGTGATAATTTTAAAAAGGCCTGTATATGGAAAGAAAAAGTCAATAATGGTTTGCATGGAACAAAAAATAGGGCCCACAGCTTGCTTTGAGACAATTATTACCAAATAAAAGATAACATTGTCATTCATGTTGTGTGTGGTAGAGTTATATATGTTAAACTTACACAAAGATAAGGATGGAGACGGACAACCCAAATCCTTGGCCCATAACCCATGAAGACAGGGGTGCTCGCTAATAGAACAACAGCTCCTATTGCCCACTCGAGTAATCGAAAGACCAGAATCATAATTATAAACATATATCACCCACTTAGAAACACAGACATAAACCTGCAGACCCTACAGAGGGTCTGTACCTTAACGAAAAAGATTAGGACGAACATAATAAGGGCCAGAGACATGACCAGGGCTATCCTACATTACCATGCATGTAGTCTTGTAGGCTTGAGATGCTAGGGCATCCAAATTATCACTATAGTCCAGTAACAGAGCACAGTTTTGGTAGAAGGAAACCTGACAAGGAGTTCGAAAGCAAGGATCAACATTAGGGGTCGGGAAAACCATAATCAATAGGGTATCAAAAAATGGCTTACAGAAAAATGAAAACACCCTTCGAACTGGGCCATACAATGATAAAAATCAAACTATAAATTATACTAGAAGCCATAATGAAATAGGCACCACAATTATGAACAACATGAAAACCCATTAATTTTCAGTTGCCTTCGTTATGATTAAGACAATGAGCAGGAGAAGACAAATTAGCAGTGTTACTAAATAGACACATTACGTACCAAGTAACCAGCAGAAGTTGTATACTAGTAGCATTAATCCCCACTTCCCCTCCTTTAAAATTTTCCCTGAGAACAATTCTCTTCTTCCACCCCACGATAGGCATTAACCCTTTTTTAGAACAATGTTATTTCCCAAGTTAGTCTAGAAACCCTAGTTGGATTCCAAAATTTCCACCTGTAGTCATTATGTAGTGGTGTGTCATCATGTACCTGCTACTGGCCAGCTGTGGGCATTACACTTGAGTGACGGTGTGGTGCACGCCGTTGCGTGACACTGCCCATATCCCGTCGGCCTCCACTTGCCACTTCGATCTGGGGTCTGTAGATGCTTCCTTGTCTCTGTCTATGATGACCTGTAGTGGATGTGGCTCAATTTTCCATGCCCTATCATCTTGGTTAATGTCTGGATACCAACCCTCATTGCTACAACCCCAGTTGGCTAGATAGCCTTCAGCCTCATTCGCATCTCTACGAACATGCGATGGGATAAGGTAACCAATATCTTGAATTATTAAGTTGATCTCATGCATAATTTGTGTTGTTTTATATCCAACAGGGAAAGGACACGCACTTCATTTTTAGTTGCAGTCCAATCTTCCTCATTCCATTTTTCTACTAATATGGTCTCACAAATAATTTCCATGATTATGTTCTGGATCTGGTCTATATGTCTAGTTTCCTCCCTCAAGATTTTGTGGTTCATTTCTTTCCAGATTCCCTATAGAAGAAACCCCATTGATAGCCTCCACGCCCTGTTGAGAACTCTCCAAATGTATCCCCCTTTTCTCCAGTTTATGATGGTTTGGGTGATATTGGTATTATCCCTGTCAGTTTGTTGGAAGACCTCAGCAATGTTCCTCCAAAGTGTTTCATCCAGCTCACAGGTATTGAGTAAATTCTCTATATTTTTATCCTGGCTATTACACATTTTGCATAGCGAAGGGCCCTGCATCCCTCTTCTCTGTAGCTAATCCTAGGTAAGGATCTTACGATGGCTTACAAACCATAGGTAATGTTTGATTTTTGGCCAGTGTTTGGCTGTCTATATTTTTTGCCATAATGGAAGTGTAATAGTATGTAGATTGTTTGATTTAATATAATAAAATTCTTTTATAGTAAACATCCCTTTATTATAATATCCCCACCACAAGATATATTCTCCATTTACCGATACCAGTTTCCTGGTTTTCATTTCCTTTTCAAAGTTGTTCCATTGAAGTGTTTCAAGGGCATTTGGCCATTCTGTTTTACCCTTCCATTTTCACCATTGCCCCTCATCCTCCCCACTCTAGTAGGTGGCTACTAATCATGTGTTTGGTAGATTAGGGAAAAGTAATATTTCGCCTAAATCCAAATGACTGAATAATTTTTCCCTCTGCTACCACAAATCCTCCCAAAATAGAGTAGTGCTACCTCCTCGAATTTCCCAGAAGCTATGTTGTTGAATAAGATCTCTGTTGATGGCTGCTAAATTCAGAATATTATATTCTTTAGGGGTGAAATTGACTTTCAAATTTACTGCAGTTATTCTGGGCATATAATATTTCCTCTCCCAGATCATTTTCCATAAGTCTCTTCCCCCTTGGATCCATCTCCACTAGATTTTAGCTCCCATCACCTAGTTTAGCACATAGGGGTCTCGCTATCCCAAGCCACCTAAATTTTTGAGTTTAATGAGATTGTACCATGAGAGGAGAGCCCATTTTTGAGTTTTTTGAGCACCCTACAACAGAAAATTTTTAAATATCTTAAAAATATTATTTCAAATTGTTTTTGGGGTAGCTTGCCCTAATAACTAGTAAATAGGAATATCTTGGAGAACAGAGCGCAGTAAGATCACCCAACTAGTGGCAGTCAGAGCATGGAGTGCCCAATTTTGAAGACGATTCTAACTACGATTATGGAGGTCATTCCATCCCGAAACTGTAACACCTCTAGTTCAAGAAAATTTTTTTTTTTTTTTTTCTATTGTCCACTGTATTGAACATTACCACTGTATAATTTTCCACCACATGTATATATTTCTATATCCCCTTATATTGCCAAGAGACATTATTCCTTTGCTATACCTACTATAATCATGACCTCGATGGACATACTTGTTCTTCAAGGGCCTCACCTAACATATATATATAATTAACAACTCTAGCTTTAACTCCAACTATAGATCTTATACCTATATCTTTGGATCCACAGGTATATTGATATATTAATACCCTCTTGTCAATGTCATGGAATCCCCATGTATATATATATATTTCTTTGTAAACCCCATATATATAAATATATTTATTTCTTTATACACTCATATATATATATGTTTCATTACATATATATATATATGATTTACCATAGATAAGTGTATTTGTGACTCCCATATATATATATTTATTTATTTCTTTATACACCCATATATATATCTTTCATTATATATATATATATATATATATATATATAATTTACCATAGATAAGTGTACACCACGTATATCCAAACCTTTATCGAATGCACTCATATATAAACAAAATCTGTACGCCTAAATATAGGCATGGCATTCCCACATCGTGTTATTATTGAAATCGTCTCATTAAAACCATTGTTATATTCCAATAGATATTATGATTGAATATAAATTTTGGTTTTCCACGCGTGCATTCAACTTGATAAAATGCTATCTCGCTAACCCTTTGAACGATCATAATTTGAGATAATACCGGTGTACGTTATTGCAGCTCTGTAGGTCGAGGTAATTATCGTGACGAGCCATTGGCTTACATAACGAAGACTCTGCGATGTGGTTGACACGTCAATAGGACTTAAGGATGGTTATGACCGTATGTTGACTATCCTTTTTCGCGAGCCACAGTTTTCTATTCAGCTAATACATAACCCTAATTTTAAGATCCGAGGGTATAGTAGTAGGTTTCTACCCTGTTGCTAACTTGTAGCGGTAGCGTTCATTAAGTTCTCCGTTTGCTTCTGAATACCTATGTACGCCTGGTGTAAATTTACCAGAGACGCGTGTTTCTATTCCTTTGGTTTAAGAGTACTGTGTTGGTTTAACGTGTAGGTTTTATATTTTGGTATGCAGGAACCACTGTGCGTACAGGCGATTTGAGTATCCAGCGCCGCCCCTTGTAGACCCCGGCTCATCCTTGCTGTTACGTGTAGCTTTTAGATGCATTTTTCTGTTCGGCTCAGTACGGTGCAAGCCGACTAATGCAGGTTCAGTCCCTGATGTGAATTTGTTTTCACATTTCCGGGTACCTAGCTGTCAATAAGGCGGAGTTGGGGTCCAATCGACCCTGGGATTCTATGTACGCTTAGGGAAGGGGAATTAGGGTTTTTCATACCCTTCCCTCGCATGTATTCCTCTGAGCGTTAGTGTCTATATTTATCCAGCTCAGGTTTCAGGGAGTCTCATTCTGGTCGGGCGATTTCCATTTACTCCCACTCGTTCCAGTGAGGGAACTGATTTTTCTATGGAGATTTGATACCGAAGTACCAAATCAGTTTGATAGGTGAGAGTCCCTGCATGGCTTTCTATCATTCTTTATCTTCTGGCATATATTTTAATATCTTTCGGAATTGTTGTGTTTAGTTGTTTACGAATTGTATTGTGCAGGGATGTGGACGACGGTTTTCTGGCTGCGCGCACTATGCCTCAAGAAGAATACCACCCCTCGATCTGGTTCTCCCTCTAGCGTTCAGCCGGCCCCATTGTAAACTTGTTATCCATCTTTCTGGCGAATGATTTCAGCTTCCTGGGCGTTATAATGAGACAGCGTTCCCCTTATTACCGGGCTGCTGTGTATTTAATATTAACAATTTGTATATTATTTCGTTTTCTATTTCTACGTTTTAATCTGTCGAAGAAAAGCTTTACTGTCAGGTTTTCACATTAGTTAATCCACATCGTAACAGAGATCTAAACATTTCGTTTAAGTGTATTGGTTTTCCTAGATCTGGGTTCAATCTATAACCCACGCTAACTGTTACACTGATTGTATGGCTAAGTATTTCTGGATGTTGCATGGTTCGGCTGTGGTTATGGTCCACAGCGCTCTGAACTCTCACTTTTAACTTTAGCATCTTATCTTTGCGGTAGCTGGCACTATGGTCTTGTTATCTTCGTCAGGGAAAAAGCCGAACTCATCCAATGGTAACTTCTTTCCCTTTATGCGATCACGTCTCTGTTTTTCTGTAGGTTTAATGTTAGTAATGTTCTGTATTGGAATTAGAATGACCGCATTTCTGGGAAATTCGGTCCTACTGTCATACCTTGCACCCGAGAGGTGAAGCGGTCCTAACCACTGCCGCGTCGATTTATAGTTGTAAAGGCGGACTGTGGTATTACATATGCATGTATTGTTTTCTGTTGTATTGTTACGAACTACTCTCTCTTCTCCGTTTAGTAGCTGATGATGAATATGAATAAGATAGATGATACGTATATGACCAGTAGAGGTTCGCACGCCAATGGTAGATTTAGGTTTAAATATATATCATTGTTTTGTAACGAAATCACTCTATATCATGATTAAACCAACCTTAAAACGTCGTGGACTTTGACAGTTGTACCCTTCGAGGGTTTGATATTAATACAAGGCCACTCTATAAGTAGACCACTAATCGTTATGAGTTATCAAAATTTGGATCGTGCGCCACGTAGCGTCGACCGATGGTTCCTCTATATGTATCGTTTTCCTCCCGAATATTATGTTATAACCGTTGATTTTAATGAACCATTATTAGATTAGCTCACGACGTTTCCACTTTTTACAAATATATGTTTATATATATATTTCATAGATATGTTCCCTTTTTAACACGCATCGTTGAAATATATAATTGCTATTGCTATCGCGCTGGTGACATATAAATTTTAGATATATATATATATGGCTCATTTGTGGTCGGGACTATTAAGTACCGAATTGTGTAATGCTATTCTAAATTATATCATGTGTATATAATTTGTATTTCTATCGATGCTTGTTAGTAAATATATATACTTTTGGTCTTAAGTGCATATATATATGTATTTGATAGTTCTATTGATGATATGCCTTGACCATATTTTATCTCCATTGCCCTAATGTTTGGTTCAAAGGTTAGAGATGAAGTCAAAATACAAATTACTTTATAATTGCTATGAGAATTATAACTCTTCTATAGTATACATTTACTTTGTGGTTCAATAAGAGTCGAACTCCATATTCCTGGATTACTTACTTGTAAATTCTATTTTTCTTTTAAGGTATATCTATAAGTATTTAATGGTGCTTGACTAGAGAACATGAATTATAAGGCAAGTATTTGGCTATGTTACAGGTTTTCAAGAAGTAAGAATAAAATTAGATATGCAGTCTATACCCTTATAAATGGTCTAATGCTCATATAGAGTAGAATTACTCTTTTTCTAGCACCATTATAAATGTTAGAATACTCATATATGCAATCTATAAATGTTATAAATGTTAGAATGCTCATATCTGAAATCTCTATTTTAAGATCTTGTTTTCTTCCTTTCTGCTACATACCATGTATACTTCAGTGATACTATAAAAAGTTCCTAGCAGACATAAGAACATAAAGTATCCCAGTTGTATCAACAGAAACAAAATAATATTTAATTATCTATGGGGACTAAGTAACTTCAGATTTAAACCAACCTTGGTTTAGAGTTTCTGGACTTTCTACTCTATGGACTTCTGGTCTACAACTAAACAGAATCTGGAAGGTTAATGTCTTAGTATGGATTCTGTTAAATGTAGTACTAACATCAAACATGCCATTTAATTAATTTTTTTATATGTAGCCAATTCATACCATCAGAACACAGAATTAACAAAATTTTCAGAACATACCAAAATCTGCAATTGACCAACCTCCCAAACTTAGAGTCCTCTTTGTCTCCCAGGACTCACCCCCGAGCAGAGATCACCTCCTAGAACAGATCCACCTCTGATCTGTCTAGGAGCAGCTTATTTAAGCTCACATTTCCCCAAAGCATGTTTCTAATTCTGCGTCCAGAATAGCAGGATGCTTTCTTTCCTATTTAGCCTAGGCTTCCCATTTTGGGACTCTTTAAAGCTGCTTTAAGCTTTTCCTCAGCTTTTCCAGCTTTTTCTCACCTCTTCCCAACTACTCCTCTTCATTGGGGAAATTTAGATTCCTCCTCAAATCTAAATTAATTTCTTTCGAGAATTTTTTTGAAAGATTTTTGGGGATTTATTGCCTTATCCACCCTCATGGATTTGGCAAGTGATCTCTATTTCTCATCTTGGTCAAAATGCACAATTATTTTATTTATTTCCTCAAATAAAATATGCAATTACATTCACACCACACTTATCCCTTGGGGTCCACCCCCTTAGGATTTAAGTTCAAATGTCTAACTTTTAAAAATTCAACACACAAATTGGGGGTGTTACATATTCCCCCTCTGAAAATAAACACCGTCCTCGGTGTTATTATTCAACTACTAGAGTTCATTTAAACAAAAATGGATATTTCTCCACCATTTCAGCTTCTCTTTCCCAGGTGGCTTCTTCAGCAGTAAAGTGCTTCCACTGCACTTTTACTCTGGCCACTGTTCTGTTTCTCAATTCAATTTCTTCCCGCTCCAATATTTGAAGCGGTTATGGCAGAAACTCCCCTTCTGGTTCCACCTGTACAACATTCCAATCAACTATGTGAGAAGCATCATGCACATATCTTTTTAATAATGAAATATGAAACACATCATGCACTCTAAGATGGGGTGCTAAGGCCAGCTTGTAAGCCACTGGTCCCACCCTTTCTAAATTTTCAAAAGGCCCACAATATCTAGGAGCAAGTTTTGCACAACTTCCAGCATAAAGTGTGCTCTTTTTGGGTTTGATGCGCAAATACACATGATCCCCTACTTTGAATTCTCGGTGCACTCTGTTCTTATCAGCATAGCTCTTCTTTGGATCTTGTGCTGTCTTTATATTTCTCTGTATTTGTTTAACAATTCTTTCCATCTCTTGGAGTGCATCTGGTCCCAACACCAGTTTATCTTCTGGTTGACTCCAGCTCAAGGGAGTACGGCACTTTCTCCCATAGAGTGCCTCGAACGGACTCATCTTAATAGAGGATTGGTAGCTATTATTATAGGCAAACTCAGCTAGATGCAGGTACTCTTCCCATTTTGATGGCCTATCCATCACATACATTCTCAACATATCCTCTAGAATTTGATTTGTCCTTTCTGTTTGCCCATCAGTTTGAGGGTGATAGGCAGTACTAAAATTGAACTTAGTACCCATTCCTGCAAACAATCCTTTCCAAAACGCTGCTGTGAACTTAGCATCCCGATCTGAGACGATCACCTTGGGAACTCCATGAAGCCTTACTGTCTCCTTTAGGAAAACATTTGCTACTTGAGCTGTTCCAAATGTAGATTTTACTGGTATAAAGTGGGCAGCTTTGGTGAGAGTGTCTACTACTACCATTACAGAATCATGCTGATGTTTGTTTTTGGGTAATCCTGTTATAAAATCCATGGAAACTGTGTCCCATTTCCATTCTGCAATCGGCAAAGGGTTTAAAAGCCCTGCTGGGTGTTGATGCTCAACTTTGACTAACTGACATTCCATACATCTACTTAAATATTCTGCCACATCTCTTTTCATTCCTGGCCAGAACAATTTCTTCTTCAAGGCTGTTAACATCTTTTGGTATCCTGGATGTCCTGCATAAGGCTGTTTGTGATATTCATCCAGAATTTCTCTTTTCAATGACTCTATATCGGGAATATACAACCTGTTTTTGTAATAGAGCAGCCCTTTTTGATTTTTAGTGAAATCAGTTTTATCCCTTTTCTGTAGTTTCACCAAGACTGCTTCATAGTTGGGATCTTGATTTGCTGCTTTTCCCACCAATTCCTCTATCTCCATCTGGCCACTACTCCCAATGCTGTTTAAATGTTGACAAGCATTTCTACTTAAGGCATCAACAACTTTATTTTCTTTCCCCTTGATATGTTTTATGTCCATATCAAATTCACTTAGAAAAGACAGCCATCTGGCTTGTCTTGCATTCAGGTCAGTTTGGGAGAAAAAATATTTGAGGCTGATATGATCAATCATCAATGTGAACTTCTTCCCCAAGAGATAGTGCCTCCACATTTTTAAAGCATGGATAACAGCTGCAAATTCCAAATCATATGCACTATAATTCTGTTCATGTATTTTCAGTTTCCTAGATTCATAGGCAATGACTGAATTTTCCTGCAACAGGACTCCTCCCAGCCCTTCTCTGCAAGCATCTGTACATACAACAAACTCTTTATCAGGATCAACAATTTTTAATATAGGGGCGGAAATAAGTTTTTGTTTTAACTGCTCGAAACTGTTTTGACATTTTTCAGTCCACACAAACTTGACACCCTTCCTTTGTAATGAGGTTATGGGATTTGCTATAGCAGAAAATCTCTCCACAAATCTGCGATAATAGCCTGCAATTCTCATAAATGATCTTACTGCTGAGACATCAGTGGGGGTTGGCCATTCTTTAATGGCTTTTATATTTTCAGGGTCAACTGCCAACCCTTTTTCAGAAATAATATGCCCTAGATATTGAATTTTATCCTTATAAAACTCACATTTGCTGAACTTGGCATATAGCTGGTTTTCTTTTAAAATCTGTAATACTATTCTCAGATGTTCTTTATGTTCATCTTCATCTTTAGAATAGACTAAGATATCATCTATGAACACAAGAACAAATTTGTCCAAATACTTACTCAACACACTGTTCATCAAGCACATAAATGTGGCAGGGGCATTCGTCAACCCAAAAGGTAGAACCACAAATTCGTAATGCCCATACCTGGTTCGAAATGCTGTTTTGTTGATGTCTTCTTCTTTAATTCTGAGCTGGTGATACCCAGTCCTTAGATCTATCTTGGAAAAGACTGAGGCCCCTCTCACTTGATCAAACAGATCATCAATTCTAGGAAGTGGATATCTATTCTTAATGGTCAACTTGTTCAGTTGCCTATAATCAATGCACATCCTAAAAGTTCCATCCTTCTTTTTCACAAATAAGACCGGTGCTCCCCATGGAGACACACTTGGTCTAATGTAACCCTTATCCAATAATTCTTGCAGCTGCATCTTCAGCTCCATTAGTTCTGGCGGACTCATCCGATAGGGGGCTCGGGATACAGGTGTGGCTCCCGGCACCAGATCTATAGAGAAGTCAATCTCTCTTTTGGGAGGGAGATGAGGGATTTCCTTGGGAAAGACTTCCTTAAATTCTCTGATGACTGGTATAGCATCCAGTAACTCTTCCTCAGTTTTCTGTTCTACTTCTTCTACATGCACTGCATAGACTTGGTATCCTTTTCTAGTTGTTCTTTTTAATTGTAAAGCTGATATTTGTCTTATTGAGATTGATTTTGGTTTCCCTTTTAGTGTAAAAGGTTTCCCTTCCTCATCCATACAATACAGGGTTTTATCCCAGCAGTTCATCAGATCTTTCTTCTTTTCCAGCCAATCCATTCCTATCAGCAGATCATAGGATCCTAATGGTAATATGTTCAGGTTTACTTCTGTTGAGAATCCATTTAATTGTATTGCTGTTTTGGGCAACTTATGTGTGACTTTTCTCCTAGTTCCAGTAGCTAGCTGTACCAACCATGACTGCTGAAATTTTTCAGGTTTAATTTTACATTTTTCTACAATTCCAGGACTAATGTAACTCAACGAAGCACCTGGACCAATCAAAACAGTAACAGGTAGGTCAGAAATCTTACCCTCCATTTCCACCATGGTTGCTTGATGTTCTGCTTGCCGATTTTCCAATGCTGCACTGATAGTTGGTATATTTCTGGCTATGTCATTTACTGTGGTTGCCTCTCGCTCTCTGCTGATCATATGAATATTTCGATGGGGGCAGTCCCTCATCATATGGGGTTCTCCACAACCCCATCATTTCAAAGGTTCCTTCATTCTGACTGTCCCTTCCTTTTTATTGTTCCCTTCCACTGGTTTTGAAACCACTTGGGACTGAGCAGTTTGACTTTCTTTTGGTTTATTGAATTTTTTCCGCTGATGATCTCTACCAAAATTTCTTAGATATGCTGGTTTTGGTCTTTTTCCTTTGAACTCACCCTTGTTCAGCCAACTCTTCCCTTGTTCAGCTTTACCTTTAAACTGCTGATAGCATAATCTTGCTTTTCTAACCGCCTCATCCATCGTCTTTGGATTGTCAAATTCAATTTTCTCCTTGTAAACAGTAGGAAAAAAATTTAAAAACCTTTGCACCTTTGCCTTTTCTTCTCTAATGTAAGGGACATACCTCAGTAAATTAGTAAACTTAGTGACAAACTCATCAATAGTGAGCTGTCCTAGCCTAAGTTCATGGAATTCTTTTGCTTTATCATCATAATAACGTTCATTCAAATAACGGCTTTTGAACTTAATCTGAAAATATTCCCAAGTAACTGTCTTTTCATCAATGGCATGCACCATTTTTGTCTCCTCCCACCATAGTGTAGCTTTTCCTTGTAGCTGATACACAGCTAATCTAGCTTTCAGATTGCTCTCATATTCGTATACCTGGAAATACTTGATCATGTTCAGCAACCAGGCTTCAGCATCTTCCTCCTTCTCCCCATCATAGGAGGGAGGTTTGATCTTTCTAAATTCTCCCTGCAATTCTCTTTTCTGCTTATGTTGATGCCTAGCTTCATCCTCATCTACAGACTCATCCATCTTTCTCTTTCCAGAACCTTCGCCTTCCTGGCTGTTCCGGGAAGTCAGCTCTCTGATGAGCTTTTCCTGCTCCTTACTGGCTGATGACAATATGTCATTTTGGCTTCTTAATTCAGCAAATTCTCGTTGTAGCCTGTGCAACATCGCCAGTACCGGGGCATTGGGATCTGGAGTAGCAAACTCATCACGCAGATCCACATAAATCCCTTCACCTTCAGCCATTTCAACTGTACACACTCACAACACCAATTAGCAAAATTTTTAAAATAAAATTTTCAACAAACAACCACATATGTTATAATAGTGAGCACAAAATGACAGCCCAATTTGTTGTAACTAGTGCTCCGATACCATTTGTAACACCTCTAGTTCAAGATTTTTTTATTTATTTTTCTATTGTCCACTGTATTGAACATTACCACTGTATAATTTTCCACCACATGTATATATTTCTATATCCCCTTATATTGCCAAGAGACATTATTCCTTTGCTATACCTACTATAATCATGACCTCGATGGACATACTTGTTCTTCAAGGGCCTCACCTAACATATATATATAATTAACACCTCTAGCTTTAACTCCAACTATAGATCTTATACCTATATCTTTGGATCCACAGGTATATTGATATATTAATACCCTCTTGTCAATGTCATGGAATCCCCATGTATATATATATATTTCTTTGTAAACCCCATATATATATATATATTTATTTCTTTATACACTCATATATATATATATGTTTCATTACATATATATATATGATTTACCATAGATAAGTGTATTTGTGACTCCCATATATATATATATTTATTTCTTTATACACCCATATATATATCTTTCATTATATATATATATATATATATAATTTACCATAGATAAGTGTACACAACGTATATCCAAACCTTTATCGAATGCAGTCATATATAAACAAAATCTGTAAGCCTAAATATAGGCATGGCATTCCCACGTCGTGTTATTATTGAAATCGTCTCATTAAAACCATTGTTATATTCCAATAGATATTATGATTGAATATAAATTTTGGTTTTCCACGCGTGCATTCAACTTGATAAAATGCTATCTCGCCAACCCTTTGAACGATCATAATTTGAGATAATACCGGTGTACGTTATTGCAGCTGTGTAGGTCGAGGTAATTATCGTGACGAGCCATTGGCTTACATAACGAAGACTCTGCGATGTGGTTGACACGTCAATAGGACTTAAGGATGGTTATGACCGTATGTTGACTATCCTTTTTCGCGAGCCACAGTTTTCTATTCAGCTAATACATAACCCTAATTTAAAGATCCAAGGGTATAGTAGTAGGTTTCTACCCTGTTGCTAACTTGTAGCGGTAGTGTTCATTAAGTTCTCCGTTTGCTTCTGAATACCTATGTACGCCTGGTGTAAATTTACCAGAGACACGTGTTTCTATTCCTTTGGTTTAAGAGTACTGTGTTGGTTTAACGTGTAGGTTTTATATTTTGGTATGCAGGAACCGCTGTGCGTACAGGCGATTTGAGTATCCAGCGCCGCCCCTTGCAGACCCCGGCTCATCCTTGCTGTTACGTGTAGCTTTTAGATGCATTTTTCTGTTCGGCTCAGTACGGTGCAAGCCGACTAACGCAGGTTCAGTACCTGATGTGAATTTGTTTTCACATTTCCGGGTACCTAGCTGTCAATAAGGCGGAGTTGGGGTCCAATCGACCCTGGGATTCTATGTACGCTTAGGGCAGGGGAATTAGGGTTTTTCATACCCTTCCCTCGCATGTATTCCTACAGTGTCTGTTATCCATTTCCATGATTTCCCAAGGGGTCTCATTACGGTTGGGCGTTGCCATTACTCCCACTCGTTCCAGCGAGGGAACTGATTTTTCTATGGAGATTTGATACCGAAGTACCAGATCAGTTTGATAGATGAGAGTCCCTGCGTGGCTTTCTATCATTCTTTATCTTCTAGCATACAGTTTAATATATTTCGGAATTGTTGTGTTTTGTTGTTGACGAATTGTATTGTGCAGGGATGTGGACGACGGTTTTACGAGCTCACGCGCATGAATGGAGAGAATACCACCCCTCGATCTGGTTCTCCCTCTAGCGTTCAGCCGGCCCCATTGTAAACTTGTTATCCATCGTTCTGGCGAATGATTTCAGCTTCCTGGGCATTATAATGAGACAGTGTTCCCCTTATTACCGGGCTGCTGTGTATTTAATATTAACAATTTGTATATTATTTCGTTTTCTATTTCTACGTTTTAATCTGTCGAAGAAAAGCTTTACTGTCAGGTTTTCACATTAGTTAATCCACATCGTAACAGAGATCTAAACATTTCGTTTAAGTGTATTGGTTTTCCTAGATCTCGGTTCAATCTATAACCCACGCTAACTGTTACACTGATTGTATGGCTAAGTATTTCTGGATGTTACGTGGTTCGGCTGTGGTTATAGTCCACAGCGCTCTGACCTCTCACTTTTAACTTTAGCAACTTATCTTTGCGGTAGCTGGCACTATGGTCCTGCTATCTTCGTCAGGGAAAAAGCCGAACTCATCCAATGGTAACTTCTTTCCCTTTATGCGATCACGTCTCTGTTTTTCTGTAGGTTTAATGTTAGTAATGTTCTGTATTGGAATTAAAATGACCGCATGTCTGGGAAATTCGGTCCTACTGTCATACCTTGCACCCGAGAGGTGAAGCGGTCCTAACCACCGCCGCATCGATTTATAGTTGTAAAGGCGGACTGTGGTATTACATATGCATGTATTGTTTTCTGTTGTATTGTTACGAACTGCTCTCTCTTCCCCGTTTAGTAGCTGATGATTAATATGCATAAGATAGATGATACGTATATGACCAATAGAGGTTCGCACGCCAATGGTAGATTTAGGTTTAAATATATATCATTGTTTTATAACCAAATCACTCTATATCATGATTAAACCAACCTTAAAACGTCGTGGACTTTGACAGTTGTACCCTTCGAGGGTTTGATATTAATACAAGGCCACTCTATAAGCAGACCACTAATCGTTTTGAGTTATCAAAATTTGGATCCTGCGCCACGTAGCGTCGACCAATGGTTCCTCTATATGTATCGTTTTCCTCCCGAATATTATGTTATAACCGTTGATTTTAATGAACCATTATTAGATTAGCTCACGGCATTTCCACTTTTTACAAATATATGTTTATATATATATTTCATAGATATGTTCCCTTTTTAACATGCATCGTTGAAATATATAATTGGTATTGCTATCGCGCTGGTGACATATAAATTTTAGATATATATATATATATATATATATATATATATATATATATATGGCTCATTTGTGGTCGGGACTATTAAGTACCGAATTGTGTAATGCTATTCTAAATTATATCATGTGTATATAATTTGTATTTCTATCGATGCTTGTTAGTAAATATATATACTTTTGGTCTTAAGTGCATATATATATGTATTTGATAGTTCTATTGATGATATGCCTTGAGCATATATTATCTCCATTGCCCTAATGTTTGGTTCAAAGGTTAGAGATGAAGTCAAAATACAAATTACTTTATAATTGCTATGAGAAATATAACCCTTCTATAGTATACATTTACTTTGTGGTTCAATAAGAGTCAAACTACATATTCCAAAATACTTACTTGTAAATTCTATTTTTCTTTTAAGGTATATCTATAAGTATTTAATGGTGCTTGACTAGAGAACATTAATTTTAAGGCAAGTATTTGGCTATGTTACAGGTTTTCAAGACGTAAGAATATAATTAGATATGCAGTCTATACCCTTATAAATGGTCTAATACTCATATAGAGTAGAATTACTCTTTTTCTAGCACCATTATAAATGTTAGAATACTCATATATGCAATCTATAAATGTTATAAATGTTAGAATGCTCATATCTGAAATCTCTATTCTAAGATCTTGTTTTCTTCCTTTCTGCTACATACCATGTATACTTCAGTGATACTATAAAAAGTTCCTAGCAGACATAAGAACATAAAGTATCCCAGTTGTATCAACAGAAACAAAATAATATTTAATTATCTATGGGGACTAAGTAACTTCATATTTAAACCAACCTTGGTTTAGAGTTTCTGGAGTTTCTACTCTATGGATTTTTGGTCTACAACTCAACAGAATCTGGAAGGTTAATGCCTTAGTATGGATTCTGTTAAATGTAGTACTAACATCAAACACACCATTTAATTAATTTTTTTATATGTAGCCAATTCATACCATCAGAACATAGAATTAACAAAATTTTCAGAACATACCAAAATCTGCAATTGACCAACCTCCCAACCTTAGAGTCCTCTTTGTCTCCCAGGACTCACCCCCGAGCAGAGATCACCTCCTAGAACAGATCAACCTCTGATCTGCCTAGGAGCAGCTTATTTAAGCTCTTATTTCCCCAAAGCATGTTTCTAATTCTGCGTCGAGAATAGCAGGATGCTTTCTTTCCTGTTTAGCCTAGGCTTCCCATTTTGGGACTCTTTAAAGCTGCTTTAAGCTTTTCCTCAGCTTTTCCAGCTTTTTCTCACCTCTTCCCAACTACTCCTCTTCATTGGGGATATTTAGATTCCTCCTCAAATCTAAATTAATTTCTTTCAAGGATTTTTGAAAGATTTTGGGGATTTGTTGCCTTATCCATCCTCATGGATTTGGCAAGTGATCTCTAATTCTCATCTTGGTCAAAATGCACAATCATTTTATTTATTTCCTCAAATAAAATATGCAATTACATTCACACCACACTTATCCCTTGGGGTCCACCCCCTTAGGATTTAAGTTCAAATGTCTAACTTTTAAAAATTCAACATTATTAGTATTAAAAAAGTAGACATTAGATTTATCATTGTTAATAAGAGTCCCGTATGCTGCCATGAATTATCTAAGAACAAACAAAATGGCCTTCGCTTCCCTTAAAGATGCTTGAAAGAAGGGCATGATGTCATCTACAAACTGTTGATGTGAAAGGGTTAAATTTGGTCCCCACAGGTCTATTAAGTTTAGATTTAATAAGAAGGCCTAGGCCCTCTACTGCTATAATCAAAATAAAAGGGGATATAGGATCCCCTTGGTGAAGCCTCTATAAGCATTAAAGGGGTGAGAAGGAATACCATTGTGCAGTATTAAGAAATTCAGGGATGAAATGAATGACATTAACCAGAGATTCCATCTTTTATCAAAGCCTAAAACTTCAAGAACAAATTTCAAATAAGACAAACTTAGACGATCATAAGCTTTATTAATATCAAGTTTGATTAACATACCTTTCACTATTAATGTGCGAAGTGAGTGAATTTCTTCCTGCATTGTGACTATGCCATCGAGGAAACATGTTTTTTTTGGGGATATAAGGCTAAGGAGGATTGGTTTTAATCTATTGACCATGATCTTCGATAGTATCTTATAAATGACACTACATAAGGCGATAGGTCGGAATCCTGCTGGGGTAATAGTGTTTTCCTTCTTGGGGATTGCAGAGATAAAAGTAGAGTTCAGGGCTGGATAAACCTATCTCAAGTGTCTAGATTCTTCTACCAATTCCCAGATATCCTTTCCAAGAAAATGCGAAGTAGCTTGGTAAAATTCTGCTATAAATCCATGAGGTCATGGGGCTTTATTTTTAGGAAAATTTTTAACCACCTCTTCAACCTCATCTAAGGTGATTTCCCTTAGTAGGGCCAAGTTTTGATCTTTGCTAACAATTGTAGGGATGTTTCTGGTTATTCTCTCAATAGCTACTATTCTGTTTTGATATGGTTATGTAAGAATGTCACTAAAATGAGTTACTAGCATGTTTTCCATATCATTATGTTAAAGAACCTTATTTCCATTTGGATCCTTTAAAGAAAATATTCCATTATGTTGTCTTCTTTGGATCATCGCCTTATGAAAGAAGTTTGTATTTTTTGCCCCTTATTTTAGCCATTAAACCCGTGATTTTTGTTTCCATAATATTTGTTCTTGCTTTCCTCGTTATTCCAGTTGGCTTGGGAGGTTTCCCTCATCTAGGGCAAGGGCCTCTGTCCTTCAATTTGTAATAATTTGTTGTTGTACATGTTTCATCTCTCCTTGCAATATTTCCTTATCCAGTTTTATGTTACCAAACTTAGTTTTATTCCTTTTTTTGTTTTCTTGCTTTAGATTTTCAATTGGAGTTGGAATGAGTGCATTCTGTTCCGACCCTGAATGACACTTGATTCCCACCATTTTTTGGATTTTTCCAAAAAGATAGGATCCCTCAACCACAAGATTTCAAATCTAAAAGGAAAATTCTTCTGACATTCTTTCATTTCAATTTCCATGCTTATCGATCAGTGATCTGACCCCAAAGTAGGCAGAATATATGCTTCATAAAATACATCTAGACTAACTAGAGCTTCTGAGGCTATAAATCTTTCCAATCTAGATGCCAGCTGATGATCAACTCCTCTTATGTTATTCCAAGTGAATTTTCGATTCACAATTGGTATATCCACCAGCTTGAGGTCCCTAATGAGATCCTAAAATAGTTCCATTTATGGATCGTCTCTCCTTATTCCTCCTTTTTTTTCCATTAGGTTCATAATAATGTTAAAATCCCCACCAAGAAAATAATATTTCTCATTATGGATGTTGCTAAGAGTCCTTATACTATTAAAAAATACCTCTCTTTCTCCTGGAATATGAGGCCCATAGACAATGGATATAATTAAATGATATTTCATTACAATTTGTCTAAAAAGGCTAGTGAGAATGCGAGGCAGGCCAATCCAACCATATGATATTACCTCTATCCACGTGATTCTATCGCCTGCACTTCCACGTGATTCTATTGCCATTACTTCATAATGATGTTTATAAGACTTAAAATATTTTCTATTTTTTGGCTAGATACTTTCGTTTCTTGTATCAAAATTACTTTCAAGCTTTCTCAGATTTCAAACTTTCTTTTAAATATATTAGATTATCTATACTATTTAGGCCTCTAATATTCTCGGAGATTACTTTCATTTATTAACTTTTGGGATTTGTTGGAATATCGTTGTTAATTGTATTATCTTTCCGCAGTTAACTAACATTTCACCTACCAGTTGATCGAATCATGGAGGTTCTTCCTTCCTCTTTTTCCCCACCTTTTGGCTGGGAATTTAATTCTTTGGAGGACATGTTTTCAGGGGTACTTACTTGCTTCTGAGATTGTGATTTCAGATCATGCTTGAAGGTTTCTTTACAAAACTTTTTCAGTTCTTCCGGAATGAATCGATTATCTAAGTTTCTCCATTCATGAAAGAGACGTTTTAAAACCACTTTCTCTGAACTTAAATCATCTTTATAATCATATTTATTCTTCTCTATATCCATTGGTGTTTTTTCCATGATGATACATTCTTCTGCTTCATTGGAATCTTGTGGTTCCTTTCTTTTTTCCCTCTAAATTTTTTGCAGTGCCATTCCTTGCCCTTGAGCGAGGCTTTCTTCCTCTCCCTTTGATTTCCCCCCCTCTTGTAATATGTCATAAAAAATTTGAGTGTTCTTTTGTTTTGGCCTACTGTGTTGGCTTTTATATTGTTTATGATTATTCCTTTTTTTAGTAACTGTTATGAATCCGCCATCTTTTTCAGGAAACCCTTCAGCATCCTCTAGTGATTTTCCTGGCAACTGATCAAGATTATTCAATGGGCATGTTTTGTAAATGTGGCCATACTCATGGCATTTGTGGCACTGGAATGGAATATTTTCATAATCTAGAAGTTGATGCCAAATATTTACTCATATTCAAATTCTATGGATTATGGAAGTGGTTCTGAAAGATTCATATACACACATAAATGAGCAAACAAGTGTATCGGCCTCGGTGTGTTGTTTCTACAATTTTTACAATGCTTCGAAGGGAATTAACAATACCTTCTGAAATTTCAGGATCCCATAAATCCATTTGAAATGTGAAGAGTCAAACCTAGACTGGTACAACCAAGAATTGTTCATGATCTGAGTTGTAGCATTCCTCCCATTGCCGTAAAAATAGACTAGCATTGTAATAAAATTAAGGACCTCCACCAAACATGCTTTCTTTATCTAGAATATTGGTGAATATGGCTATAAATAACCCTCTCAGGCTGAATTTCAAATCTATTTTACCTTTGGTTTTCCATTTTTCTTTTATCCATTTCAATAAATCCTTTTATGTTGGCCGAATGCTTATAAATTTACAGATTAAAGAGTGGTGTTTCATATAGCTTGTATACTAATCTAATTTATTTGCAGGAATGATTAATATTGGTTTTTTCAGTGCTCGTGGAAGGCACTATCCTCGTGTCTTATCTTTCCACTCAGCTCCCAACATCGGGCCTGCATTCTGAGTGGAACACCCTTGGCGGCCTACTTGCTTGCTGCTCTTTTCTCCTACATTGAAATTTCTGTAGGAGGGGATCGAGCCCCTTGCCCCGAATTTGTATCCATACTGTCCACCAGTCGATGCACGGATTTCTCCCCCCACACCCTTCTTCTATTCTTCCTGATAGGGTTCAGGGAATTCGAAACCCTAACATTCCGTTCCCATTTATTGGAGCTCTCGTTCAGCAAAATACCATGACGACATTGTTTTAGGTTTATTTTGTTATATAATTTATCTAATACAATTTCAGTTTTATAAATTTTTATATATTTTAATCAATTAAAATATATACTAATGGCCCCATAAGTTTAATTGATTAACACATTCAACTTTTATTAAATATAGACTATTAATTTTTTATTTCTATGTGTCTAGGTGATCCATGTTAATGCAAAATTATGGTGATATTTGAGTTAGTAATTATTTTTGTATAATTGACTCTAGTTATATTTAATATTTATGAGATGTGTCATAATCATTTATAATTATGTTTAATATTAAATTTAGGTTTTTAAATATTAGGTTTATATTTTTAAATATAAAATTTAATATTATTTAGGTTTAATAATAGGTTCATGTTTTACAATATTAGGTTTAATTTTAATATAATAATAATAGATTTGTATACTATTTATTAATAAGATTATTAATTATTGTGATTAATAATATTTTAACACAAACTTTCATTAATATTAACATTCTAATATTTAAACAACACTAATATGAATTATTCATAATATTTTCTTCATAAAACCATTCATGAGATTAATAGTAATTAATATTATTAGATTATGGTTTAAATTTAATAATATTAAGTTATTATAGTAATGGTTAATAACATTGTTATTCAATATTGTTAATACTATTTTAACATCAATTTTCACTAAATTAATATTAACACTTATATAAAATTAATAATAATTATAAAATATTAACATTATTATGAATTATGGAATATTAATATCAATTAAATTATTTTAATATTAATATCATTAACATTAACAATATTAAATATAAAATTTTGATATTATTCAATATTCATTTTAATTATTAATATTAATACTAATTAATATAATTATGAATATTAATAATATTTTTATTATTTATAAACAATAATTTTAACATTAATGATTGATATTAATAACATTAAGTAACTTTAAGTTTTAGGTTTATTGTGTTATATAATATATTTAATATAATTATAGGTTTATAACCTATTTGTATACTTTAATAAATTAAAATATATATTAATGGTCCTCGTATTATAATTGATTAGCGCATTCAACTTTTATTAAACATATATTATTATTTTTTTATTTCTATTTGTCTAGGTGATCAATGTTGATGTAAAATTATGGTGATATTTGAGTTATTAAATAATTTTGTATAATTGACTCTACTTGTATTTAATATATCTCATATATGTGATAGCTATTTATAATTATGTTTAATATTAAATTTATTAATATTATATTTAGATTTTTAAATATTAGATTTGTATTTTTAAATATTAAATTTAATATTATTTAGGTTTAACATTAGGTTTAGGTTTAAATTTATTAATATTAAGTTATTATAGTAATGGTTAATAATATTATTATTGAGCATTCTTAATACTATTTTTTACATTAATTCTCACTAAATTAATATTAACACTTACATAATATTAATAACAATTATAGAATACTAATACTAATATCAACTACAAAATACTAATATTAATATCAATATTAATTAAAAAAAATTAGCATTAATATAATTAACATTAATAACATTCAATATGAATAAAATTTTAATATTATTTAATATTAATTATTAATATTAATATTAATTAATATGAGTTCGAATATTAATATTATTGTTAATATTTATAAACATTGATTTTAACATTAATTATTAATAGTAATAACATTAAATAATATTATCATGATAATGGTACAATGCCACATTATGACTACCATGGTAATCCATGGTCCAACATCGCATTGTGACAAAGATTGTCTCAATATGAAAATTAACTTTGGTTTAACGTCACATTATGGCAAATATTGTCTCAATTTGAAAATCAATCATGGTTAACCATGGTCCAACAATGCATTCTAACAGATATTGTGTCCATATGAAAATAAACCATGGTTAATGATGCTCAACCATGTTTATTTTAGGGTTTATAATATTTATTCAAACACCACATTGTGACAAAGATTTTCTCAATATGAAAATGATTCGTGGTCAACCATGGTCAATTATGGTCAACCATGATCAATTATGGTCAACCATGGTCAAACATGTTCAATATGAAAATAAAACATAGTCAATCATGGTCAACCATGGTCCAGCATCACATTGTGACAAAGATCATCTTAATATGAAAATCAACCATGCTCAACCACCATCGACCGTGGTCAACCATTATCAACCATGGTTAATGATGGTCAATCACGGTCAACCAGGGTCCGACGTCACATTCTAACAAATATTTTCTTAATATGAAAATGAACCATAGTCAATCATGGTCAACCATGGTTAACCATGGTCAATAATCATGATCATGTTTTGATGAAGATTGTCTCTTGGTCCAACATCAAATTATGTCAATAATGGTCATCCATGCTCAATCATGATCCAACATCACATTGTGACAAATATTGTCTCAATATGAAAATCAACAATGCTCAACCATGGTCCAATGTTGTATTGTGACAAATATTGTCTCAATATAAAAATCAATCATGGTTAACCATGGTCGAACGTTGCATTGTGAAAAATGTTGTGTTAATATAAAAAGCAACCATGGTCAACGGTGGTCAACAATGTTTATTTTAGGGTTTATAATATTTATCTTAGTGTTTATATATATTAAGTTTATAATATTAACACATTAGGTTTAATATTATTCCCTTAGGTTTTTAATATTAATCCCTTACATTTATTATTCCCTTGCATTTATAATATCAATCCCTTGTGTTTATAGTCATGATCAGCCATGGTCCAATGTCACATTATAACAAATATTGTGTAGATATGAAAATCAACCATCGACAACCATTTTCAACCATGGCCATTCATTTTCAACCATGGTCCAACATCACATTATAACAAAGATTATCTCAATATGAAAATCAATCATGGTCAACCATCTTGGATCAAAGTCAACCATGGTAAAATGTTGCATTATGACAAAGATTGTCTCAAAATGAAAATCAATCATGGTCAATCATGGTAAATATGAAAATAAACCATGGTTAATCATGTTCAACCATGCCCTAATGTCCCATTATGACAAAGATTATCTCAATATCAAAATCAACCATCGTCAACCATCATCAACTATTATCAACCATGGTCCAACGTACCATTGTGACAAAGCTTGTCTCAATATGGAAATAAACCATGGTCAATCATGGTTAATGATCGTTAACAACCATGGTCAGATTGTGACAAATATTGTCTCATGGTCGAATGTCACATTATCAGAACCATGGTCATCCATGGCCAATCATGGCCAACCATGGTCTCATGTTGCATTGTGACAATGACTGTCAATAGGAAAATCAATTGTGGTCACCCATGGTCAACCATGGTCCAATGTCACATTGTCACAAAGATGATCTTAATATGAAAATCAGTCATGGTTAACCATGGTCCAACGTTGCATTGTGACAAATATGTTAGGATATTCTGGCACATTGGAAATAGTTAAGAATAACTTAGTCTAGTGTAGATCTAGGTAAAGTGTGTTTCTTTACTATGTAAATTTGTAACTTATAACCCGACAGTCACGATTTTTCATTATCTGACGGTTCACTCTCTCCTCTGTTTTAACGGCAGTTCATCCGTTGCTTAACACCCGATTGGTCCCTAATCTCTATTTAAAGAGCATGGAGGGTCATTTTTCCAGTAACTGTTTATGAGAGAAACATATGTAATATTTCCTTTATATTAATAAATTTCCTGAAGTGGTTGGGTTGGCTCAGGTCGTGGACTGTTTCCCTCTTCGAGGGTTTTAACCACGTGATACTACTGGTGTACTGATTTATGATCCGTTTGTGATTAGTGACCTTTGTTTCTTGATCTAAGGAACTTTCCCTATAAATTCTTACATGGTATCAGAGCTATTTTGAGGGCTACATTTGTTGTTGATCCAAATCTAAAGCCATTTTGACTGCATGCGACTGTTGTTTTTTAGATCTACTATTTCTGAACATTTTTGGTCTTGGAAAACTACTCTGTTATGTCTGCAGCCTCTATTATAGTGAGGAACACCTTTAGTTTCATGCAAAAAGGATTTCGGTTCCCCAATTTATGTAATTTTAGATCTGCAGGTATAAAGTATTTGTTTTGCAGTTATATTTATTAATCATTTTTCTTATTTTGGTTCACTGTGTTTATTTCAGTTTATATTTTTTTATTTCCATATCTATACTCTCTTCTCTATGTATGCTCTTTCCTTTACGTTGTGTGCGATCTTGGCAAATCAGAATCAAGAAGACGGGACCCTTTTTTTGCTACGTATTCTCTTTCCCCGCGCCTTCGTGTGATCTTGGGAAATCAGAAATATTGAAAAAATAGATAGTTATCGATAAGGCTAACCAGAAATCTAACATTATGACGTAAGGCCTACATTTCGTTTTTTTTTTGTTTTCTTAGATTTTGTGTCTTTCGTGCAGGAAAAAGGCACGCACATCGAAGACTTAAAAAAAAAACCCCTTCCTCCTTTCAAACAATTACAGAATCATTTTACTATCTCACTTGGTGAGAAGTTAGTTTATGAGAATAGAGGTCTTGGGTTCAAGTCTCTTTCTCAAGCTTCTTTTGTAAAAAGGTTTTTTGTTAAAGGGGTGGGATTTTTGTTTAAAATTGAACTTCATCATCAAATTTCAACCGTTCCCGTAACTATTGGACATATACAACTCTATTTTTTCAAAAAGGCATAACTTCTTCATCTGAAAGCTGTTTTTCGAGCCATTTTTTTTAATCGGTCTAATTTTTCGATATATTTCCATTGGAGTAGTTATTTTCAGATTTTTTCAGCTTCAGTGTTTTAAAATAAAAATGGAAAGTGCATGCCCATTTATTCTTAACAACACCAATTATTTCCAATGGCTACCTCACATGGTAGATTTACGTAGAAGTAAAGGGCTTTATAGAATAGCCACAGGAAAAGAAACTAAACCTTCTGATGATGATAAAGTCACTAAATGGGAAAATAAACAATATCGAGCATGAGGGTTGATAGGAATGTACATTGCTCAAAATCTTCGATTTCATACCATTGACATTGACACCCTTGATGAAGCCCTAAAAAAGCTAAATATGTTTTTTCCATTCAAAATAAAATCAAGGTCCACTAGCTTGAAAATGAGTTGCTTACTATGGACCCAATAATTTCTCCTCTGTTGAAATTTTTTTATCCAAATTCAAGACCCTTAGACTTCTTTTAGAAGGTTGTAAGGTCAAAAAGGATGATGGTAGCCTCATCTATTCCATTTTTTCTAAGCTTGGTCCTGCATACTCTGTATTTTTTTCCACCTTCCATTCCACTAGAGAAGTTTTAATTTCTTCAGGAACCACCTACAAGAACCCCTCTTTTGATGCCTTTCGTGATTTTTGATAAGAGAACAAGAAAAAATCTTACACCTTGGTCTTATAACTTTTGGAAACACTTATAAGAAAGCCTTAGCAACCCAACAACAACCATATCAAAAGAATCCCAAGAAGAAATATCCTAAAAAGTATGGTCCTAAATCAAACAACGGTCCTAAGAAATTTCATCCGCAAACTGAAAAAGAAACGCATCAAAATGATATGGCAAATAAAAACAAAGGGAAGAAGACATATAGATATTGTAACTTTTGTAATCGTTATGCCCATATAGAGTCCAAATGTTTTAAGAAGATGGAAGCCTTAGAAGCAACAATGAAGAAGAACAACATCAATTTGGAGCACTCTTCACCTTCATCTTCATGAATGGCACTTTTTTCTTATGGTTTTCAAGCATGAAGAACTGGTTATGCATTAAATGTATCTTCTTCTTCTCATTCTCATGAGTGGCTCATTGATTCTGGAGCCTCTTACTACATGGAAAAAAAGAAATCCATGTTTTCTTCTTTAAATGATTGTAACACCAAACATATTTATGTTGGTGATGATAGATCTCTTCATGTTGTAAGATCCGTAACCATTCATCTATGTAATGGTTAGTTTAATGATGTACAATGTGTTCCTACCTTGTCATGCAACCTTCTATCTTTCTATCAGATAACTCATTCACATGAAGGGAAAATAGTATAATTCTCACCTCATGATGTTGTAATCAAGGATCTACAAGACCGTAGACATAGTTGAAATACTGGCATTGCTGATGATTCCACAAGGTTGTAAAAGTTTGACAACTTTGGGTAATCATGTCTTCCCTCCATTTATTTTGCTCATAATGATGAAGTGAGAAAACTTTGGCATGAGTGATTTTTTCACTTAAACTATTGCTCTCTTCGAACTCTATGTAAAGAAAAAATGGTGGCAGGTCTTCCTATGGTATCTTGCCGAGATGGTGTTTTCTCCGGATGTGTACTCAGAAAACATCATCGAGATTGTTTCCAAAAATCTGCCTCTTGTCATGCTTCATCCCCTTTGCAGCTTGTGGATAGTGATTTATGTGGTCCACTTGCTATTGTTTCTTTCTTTGGTTGCAAGTACTTCTTAAATTTCATTGATAATTTTTCTAGACGCACTTGGGTATACCTCTTAAAACTCAAGAGTGAATTTTTTAACATGTTCTTGGCCTTTAAGGCGTTTTTTGAGAAAAAAAAATCTAGACATCCAATTCTTAAGTTAAGATCAGACAATGGAGGAGAATATGTTAACAAAGAATTTATCAAATTTTGCACTGAGCATGGCATTCAATTGCAACATACTGTTCCATATACGCCACAACAAAATGGTGTAGCTGAAAGGAAGAATCACACCTTAAAATAAATGGCTAATTGTATGCTTCAATCTAAAGGACTTGGCTCAATTTTTGGGAAGAAGCAATTAACTCTGCAAATTACATAGTAAATCTTACCCCTACTAAGGTCTTAAAGAATATAACTCTAGAAGAAGCTTGGAGATGAATCAAACCAGATTTAAGTCACTTTCGTGGTTTTGGAAGTGATGCTTGGGCCCATATTCCAAATGCGAAACATAAAGCCTTAGAACCTAAGAGTGAAAAATGAATTTTCGTTGGATATTTTGAAGATGTCAAAGGATATAGAATTCTTCAACGAAAATAAAAAAATATAATCACTAGAAGAGATGTAAAATTTGATGAAAATATATCAGCATACGAGCCTAGTTCGGCGAGTGTGCCACCCTTGGCCTACAAGCTTGATTCGGCATATGTGCCACCTCTCTCTATCTCTTCTATTTTTTATAGAATTCCTTCTAGTTCAGATGACGACAGTGAGAATGAAAATCCTTCTCCATTTCTTGAAGATGTTCCCTCATCTCTGCAGCTTCCAAGATGTGTCTACTCTACTCAGGATGCATCAAGTTCTCTTGGAGGTGACCCTGCATATCAATGACATACACATTATCAGTTCCAAAGAGCCTCTTCCTTATTGGCTCAAGTTCTAGAACATCCTGATATAGACACCTTCGAAGAAGCTTCCGGTCATACAGATTGGGATGAATCTATGAATGAAGAATATCTCTCCTTATTGGCAAACAATAATTGGAATCTTGTTCCTCTTCCAAAAGGAAGAAAACTTGTCAGATGCATATGGGTTTACAAAACAAAGTTTGGACCAGATGGAAAAGTGGATAGATATAAAGCTCGTCTTGTTACTAAAGGATTTTCACAAGTTGAAGGAATTTCCCATACTGAAACCTTCTCCCCTATTGCCCAAATGAATTCTATCTGCCTTGTTATTTCCCTTGCTGCCTCCTTTAAATGGGAAGTCCATCATATGGATGTTAAATCCACCTTCTTACATGGATATTTGCATGAATAAATCTACATGGAACAACCCCTTGGCTTTATCTAAAATGACTCTAGCCTTGTTTGTCGCCTTAGGAAGTCTCTCTATAGTCTCAAACAAGCTCCTTGGGCTTGATATGTCAAAATGGATATATTTCTATTAGATAATGGCTTTTCTAGGTGTCATTCTGGAAAAAAATTTTACACCAAGAAAGTGGGAAAGTCCTTCACCATCCTTGTTCTTCATGTTTATGATATTATCCTTACTGGTAGTGATCCCAACCATATAAACCATGTGAATTGTAGCCTCAAAAAGACGTTTGAAATGACAGACTTAGGACACTTGCATTATTTCCTTGGTCTTCAATTCTTGCAATCCAAAGAGGGTATTACCCTCTTTCACTCCAGGTATTACTGTGATCTTCAACACGACTTTCACATGGAAGAATATAAGCCAGACCCTTCTCCCTTTCAGTCTAGAGTCAAGCTTTCAGTCACTTGTACTACCCCTAAAGTTGATGCTACCTTATACCGTCAACTTGTTGGTAAACTTTTGTATCTAACCCATACCCATCTTGACCTTTCCTTTGCAATTGGTATTATTGCTTGTTTTATGCACCAACCTCATGAAATTCACTGGAAAGAAGCTAAAATAATACTCCAATACATTCGAGGTACAGTTTAGTTCATGATTCATTACAGTTTAGGAGAATCTCCATTGTTGATTGGTCTCACTGATTCTGATTGGACTGGTGACCCTGATGATTGAAAGTCTACTGTAGGATTTTTATTCACTCTTGGTTCAGGACCTATTACATGGTCTTGTAAGAAACAAAGTGCCATATATCTTTCTTCAGCAGAAGCAGAGTATCGTGGTGCAGTTGAAGCCAACAAGGAAGCCATGTGGCTTCGTCAGATCCCGTCTGAATTTGGTCTTCATCGGCAACATCCAACTACACTTTTCTATGATAATCAGAGTTCCATTAAGCTATGTAAAGATCCAGTTCAGCATCAGCATATGAAACACATTGAGCTCCACATACACTTCATCAGAAAGCTCATTCAAGATCGTGTTCTTGAAGTGCAGTATTGTCCAACCAATGATCAAGTAGTCGATATCTTTACAAAGTCTCTCACAGAAGAGAATTTTACCAAACTTCGATCCATGCTTGGAGTTCAGGAAACTTATCATTAAGGGGGGATAGGCTCTCATGCCTCCTTCCTTCTCTTATTGTGTCACCTTTGTAAATACTTCATTCCTATCCCAATTTGTTCTTAAGGGGGGATGTTAGGATATTTCTACACATAGGATATATGCTCCTTTTGTGTCACCTCTGTGAATCCTTCAATCCTATCCAATTTTTTCTTAAGGGGGGATGTTAGGATATTCCAACACATATTAAATAGTAAAGAATAACTTATTCTAGTGTAGAGTTAGGTAAAGTGTGTTTCTTTACTATGTACATTTGTAACTTATAATCTGACGGTCACTATTTGTAGTGATCCGACAGTTCACTCTCTCCTCGGTATTAACGAAACTCGATCCATGGCTTGACACCCAATTGCTCCATGATCTATATTTAAAGAGCATGGAGGGTCATTTTTCCAGTAACCATTTATGAGAGAAACATATGTAGTCTTTCCTTTACATTAATAAATTTCTTGAAGTGGTTGCGTTGGCTCAGGCCGTGGACTTTTTCCCCCTTCGAGGGTTTTAAACGATGTGATAATACTGGAGTACTGATTTGTGATCTGTTTGTGAGCGGTTATCTTTGGTTTTTTATCTAAGGAACTTGCCTTATAAATTCCTACAAAATATTGTCTCAATATGAAAATCAACCATGGCCAACCATTTTTTTTAGGGTTTATAATATTTATTTGAGGGTTTATATATAATGGATTTACAATATTAATCCTTTTAGTTTTTTATGTTTTTAGTAATATTCCTTTTTTTATTAGTGCCTTAGGTTTATAATATCAATCTCTTGGGTTTATTAATCAAATGGTTCATATTCCTAGGTGTAATATTATTGATAGGGCTTAAAATATTAATGGTAGGGTTTAATATAGATGCCTGAGGTTTATAATCCATTAGGTTTATAACATAAATTCCTCGGGTTTATAATATTAATAACAGGGTTTATATTCCTAGGGTTTAGTATTAACAATAGTGTTTACAATATTAATCTCTTGGGTTTATTAATTTTATGGTTTATATTCCTAGGGTTTAATATTAGTCCTAGGGTTTTACATTAATCCCTTGGAATTATAATCCCTTGAGTTTTTAATATTAATACTTTGGGTTAAATAATCCCTTGGGTTTATAATATTAATCGTAAGGCTCATGATATGAACATTAGGGTATAGCGTTTATTTTACGGTTTATAATATTTATCTTAGGGTCTATATCCCTTTGCTTTATATTATTAATCTGTTGGGTTTAATATTATTCCTCGGGTTTTATAATCCCCTGTGTTTTTAGCATTAATCCCTTATTTTTATTAGTGACTTAGGTTTGTAATATCAATCCCTTGGGTTTATTAATGTAAGCATTAATATTTCTAGTGTATACTATTATTAATGGCATTTATAATATTAATCAAAGGGTTTAATATAAATCCCTCGTATAGGGTTTAATATAAATCCCTCATATAGGGTTTAATATAAATCCCTCATATAGGGTTTAATATAAATCCCTTATATAGGGTTTAATATAAATCTCTCATATAGGGTTTAATATAAATCCATCGTATAGGGTTTAATGTATCCAACGTCACAATGTGACAAAAATTACGAAAATAAGTCTACCAATCATTATCACAATGTTACATTACTTTGTAATTTATTCATTATCGCATTGTTACATTACAAAAATATAGTTTAATAAAATGTTTATAATATTAGTGTCTTTTAATACTGAGTTGATAATATTAAAGTTTAATATTGGGTTTCTCATTTGTAGTATTGGGGTTTATAATATTAATCTTAGGGTTTAATATCAATCCCTTGGATTTTTAATATTAATCATTGGGTTTATCAGTCCGTTAGGTTTATAATATTAATCCCTTGGGTTTAAAATTATTCCCCTTGGTTTATATTCCATTGAGTTTATAATATTAATCCCCTAGGTTTATTAATTCCCTGGATTTATAGTATTAATTTATTGGGTTTATAATATTAATCCTTATGCTTATAATATTAATATTAGTGTTTATATTCATATGGTTTAACATTAATCCTAGGGTCTAATTTTATTCCCTTGGTTTTATAATCCCTCGGGTTTTTAATATTAATCCAATGGGTTTAGTAATCTCTTGATTTTATAATATTTCTCCGAGGGTTTCTAGTATTAATCATAAGGTTTATATTCTAAGGGTTTAATATTAAGCTGATGGTTTATAATATTAATCATATGGTTTAATATCAATCCATTTAGTTTATAATCCCTTCTATTTATAATAGTAATCGCTTAGGTTTATTAATCTTAGGGCTTATGTTCTTAATATTTAATATTATCGTGAGATTTAATGTTATTCCCTTGGGTTTAAAATCCATTTTGTTTTTTATATAAATCACTTAGGTTTATTAAAGATATATGTTTATAATTTTGATCCAAAGGTTTATAATATTAATCTTAGGGTTTAATGTTTATTTCAGGGTTTATAATATTTACCTTAAGGTTTATTTCTCATGGGTTTAGAATTTTAATTCCTTTTGTTTAATATTATTCTAATGTGTTTATAAGCCCTTTTTCTATTAGTCCCTTTCATTTATGATATCAATCCCTTGGGTTTATTAATCTTAGGGTTCATATTCCTACGATATGATATTATTCATAAGGTTTATAATACTAATCCTAGGGTTTAATTTTAATCTCTTGGCTTCATAATCCATTGGGTTTATAATAAAAATTCCTTCATATTTTTAATCCATTGGTTTAGAATACTAATATCTTTGGTTTAATATAAATATTAATTTCTTTGATTTATAATTTAATATTAATATTAATCTCTTGGATTTATTTTCAGTTTAATATTAATCTCTTCGATTTATAATTTGTAACATTAGGGCTGATAATAACAATCCTCGAGCTTTATAATACTAATATATTAGGTTTATCTGTCCCTTGGGTTTATAATATTAATCTGTTGGGTTTATTAATCTCTTCGATTTATAATAATAATAAATAGTTCGGTTCATTAATCCATTGGGTTTATAATGTTAATCCCTTGGGTATTAATGCATAGGTTTTATAATATTAATCGCTTAGGTTTATTTATCATTTTTGTTAACAATCCCTAAAGTTTAGAATATTAATCGTGAGACTTCTAATATTAATAATTCCTTGTGTTTATTAATCACTTGGGTTTTTAATGTTAATCGCTTCGGTTTATTAATCCCTTGGGATTTTAATATTAATCTCATGGGTTTTTAATATGACTAATCCCTTTGCTTTATTAATCCATTGGGTTTATAATATTCATCCATTGGCTTTATAGTATCAATCTATTTGGTTTACAATATTAATCCCTTGGGTTTATTTCCCCTCGGCTTTATAATATTAATCATTTAGGTTTATAATATTGGGGTTTTTTATATTGGGTTTATAATGTCGCATTTAGTATAATGGTTTGAAGTGTTCAATATTTAATATTCGGTTTATAATTTTATGGCTTATAATACTAATATTAATCCCATAGGTTTATTAATATTAAGGGTTTATAATATTTTTCCCTTGGTTTTTTAATATTTATAATCCGTTTGGTTTATAATATTAACCAGTTCGGTCTATTATTCCCAAGGGTTTATAAAATTAATCACTTTGGTTTATATCAATAATAGCTTCAATTTATTATTAAAGTTTATAATACTAAACTTATGGTTTATAATATTGATCTTTGGGCTTATAATATTGGGTTTTATGATGTTAGGTTTTATGATGTATTAAAGTGAATCTTCATTGTACAAGGAGATATTGATGTAAAAAAGTGCTTTTGTTCAATAAAAATGATGTAACAGTGATTTTCTGCAGTAAAAATAGGATCGAATGCCTTAACCATTAAAACATTTTATTTTATTTTTTTTTAATTTTTAATTTATCTATTTTTTTTTATGTTTTTGGGGGTAATAATATTATTATTAAAATTAAATTTTTTTATTTGAGGGGCTTTGAACATTCTTTTTTTCCTTTTTCCCCTTTTCTTGGGGGTTTATTCTAGCTTTTTTAAAAATAAAAAAGTTGTTTATTTTTTATTTTTCTTCAAGATTGAATTTTAGGCCCTCCTTTTATATATATTCAAATTTTATCAAAATTTAATTATTTTTTTATGTAAATTAGAAAAAAATAACAAAGTATGCTCCAAACCAAATAGTTGGAAATTTGATGTATGTCTTGTAAGTATGTAAATATGGTAAATATGAATAGCTAGAATATGAACTGGCCTTTGAATATGCTGGTTTCTTTTTTAAATCTATATGCCTATTCACATTGATAAAAATGAATCCAATTTGACACTTACTGAACCTAGCCTCACATGGCATTAGAGCACAAGTTTATGTCCATCTTCTCTACTCAGTAACTCCTTATTCATTCCATCTTGTTAGCTTTGTCAATTTTTTTGGAGTTAATAATTTTTATATCCATGCTCATATGTCCCTCTGTATCTCATGATGACCTACTCAATTATCCCTATGTATATGACATAGTGCACAAGAAACACTTGTCATTTGGTTGGTGGCCGTTGGCACCAAATGAATTTTTCTTTTAAGTAATTTTTTTCTCATGTTTGTTGAAAGAAATTTTTTTTCATTGTTCTTATGCTTTCTCCCTCTCTCTATCTATATATTACCATAAAAACCCTCAATATATGGAATTGGTATCACTTAAGACATAAAAATCTCACAGTGAATCCAATACTCCCTTCATCTTCCTTTTACCGGCCTCTGCATTCTTTGGCAAATTTAAAAGCATTTTTATTTTTATTGATGATGAGGATTGTAAAGAGTTGGAGCATTTGGGTCTTTTTTTTAAGACATTTGGATATTTATTTAACCCAATTGAGAACCTTGAAAGAGATCTTCTCTACTTATGTCTATAATTTTGGTGTTGGGATGAGACTGTTTTGAGGAAAATGATATCCGCTTCTTCAAAGAATAGATCCAAGAGTTTGCAACAATAAGGCATCTAATGTAATTTATTGAAATTTTGAAATAAGACATAATTACAATTGTATTTTTTAAATTGTCATTTTAATGTTGAATGTGTACTAAAATTGAATGTAGCATCAACTTTCTATGTTTATTTATCTTTTAATATTTTTTTATTTTTATTTTTAAATTTTTTGTAACTAATTATTAAAACATAAATTTGAATTATTAAATACTTACAATTGTAATATAGCAAGGAAAGGTTTTTCGAAAAAGAATTAAAAATACCAAATTTATTTATTTATTCAAATTACAATTTAACTTATAAAATTTACAATTGTATCTATTATTATATAACCAAACTCTAATAATATTAAAAAAAAATATTTTCTAATTAGTTTTTAATAATAAGACAAGTATTGATAATAGTAATTATTACACATAGACAATGCAAACTGAAATATTTTAATTTATTTATTAAAATTGTAGATGAGGCATAAGGGGGTACATTAGATAAGTCTGCAAACAAGAGTAACTAACTAGCATTTCTGAGTTGACATATTAAAGCTTGAGAGTTGGGATTGTTGGCCCAAGAATAAATTACTAATTTATTCCAAATATTAGAAAATAAAGTCATTAGAATTAGGGTAAATTGCGAAGTGCACCTCTCACATTTAGACCTTACAAAAAGAAGGGAGTTCATGGAAAAATACTTGTCATGTAGAGGAGTTGAATGGTTTAGAATTCATAGAGGATCATTCTTATATATTTGAAGACATTTTAGGATATAAGGGGATCCCATAACTTATCCAATTGATATTTTAAGTGCAAATCTCCTATTAGCCACAACTCCTCGAAGAGTCTTTCTACACCTTGAACTTCTTCTAGATCAATAATTTGCTACATAAATCTTCCAACTCAAAGTGTAATTTGTGGATAAGGTTTCCATGAGAGCATAAATGGGAATGAGATTGGCGTAGCTCATTTTAATCCATCAAGGAGGTTCCTGGGATGTGGAATCAATATTCTTTTTCATCCATTTCACATCCTTTATTCACCCTTTTGACTCTCAAGACAACAATTTATCACTATTATAGCCACTATCAACCTACTCAAGTATATTTTTATATTCCATCCTTATAATATAATACTACTTGTATTTTGGCATGAGAAATACTTATTTTGGCTATTTTTATTGTAAAAATAGCAAATGGGATATTTGATGGTATATGGTCTCTTAAATTTTGTTACAAGATTACACTTTCCAATTTTTCCTCTACAAGGATGGGATAAGGAATCATTGAATGTTGTCGATACATGCGAGAATTATTTTGGATGAACTAGTATTCTTTAATTAGTAATGGAGACCAACCTAAAAAAATATTTAGTCAAAGTCAATTCAACCCCCAAAGAAATTATTCATGGATAATGTAGTACAAGTAGTTAGGATTTTCCATGGATAAATTACTGAAATTTGGAAAAATTGTTATAGATTTTTCCCAATTATTTTATTCAAATTTTAATATGAATTCTCAATTTAGATCACATGAAAATCGAGATATTGTCGTGATGATATTATCTTTGTAGTCTTAAATGATAATGCGCTCTCTGCCCACGAGTAGATATATAGATATACATAGAAATAATAGATGGGAGAGGAAGAAATAACTAGCATTGCAATCATGTATGCATCGTTAATTCAAATATCAATCATTCATGGTTCTATACATTTCTGTTGATTATCTTGTGTGTTATGTAGTGTACCAGCCCCTGTTGGGAAGGAAGGGCCCTACTTCTTAGTAGGGATCTCTAGTTAAGAAGGTACTGCATCAATTTTATTTATTTTCTCTTAGTTATGATTCATTTATAATTGTTGTTACTATTACTATTAATCTTGTTCATGCTTTAATGCTTGTAGAATTCTCAACTCTATATTGTGTGACCACATAGGTCCTAGACCAATCCCTTTGTTAGTGTGACAATTATTTAATCTCTGTTATAGTTTGTTGGTGTGATTATTTTATTTGAAAGTGTGTTTCAAAATTTTCTTGAGTGAATGGTTTCTAGGAGTGTTGTTTCTTTCCGAATAAGGGTGACTGTGTGACATAGTGGTTTATTATGCAATGTGTGTTTATTTATAGAAAGTGTGAACAAGGTTTGAGAGTGTGACATCTAGATCGTTGGATTTTTATAGTGTTATTATAATGATTTTATTTGATATTGATTAGCACTAGTCACCATTCAACCTTGCATACACTTTTCATAATAGACTCGAAATATAAAGGCATACCCAGATTGATAATTAATGTGAGAGTCAGATCTATTACTCTGCATTAAAAGAAGAATTGTTCCACCCAACATTTTCATATTGTTGTTGGGGAAGGCTTTTAGGGGTGAATATGTGTGAGTAGTTTATCTACATGAATTTATTGATATTGTGGTATATGTTCTCATAACTGAGGTTTTCAGGAGGTAAGATGAGAGGTAAGAGCTTGTGCATCACTTCAACATACCAAATTTGGATTGACCTCATAGGAATTAAGACACGTAGGATTACATTACATCATTATTGAAGAAGAAAAATATGGCTCCCCAAAAGAGACCGACCATGTAGGTGGAATACTTAATAAATACTTGGGAAGAATAATAAATACTTGGGAAGAGTAACTTACATACATGAGATAATTTCAAAAGTTGAAGCATAATCGTCTACTCTAGGAAAGATGACTAAGAAGAAGGAGTTAGTAAAAGCTGCTCAAGGATGGCCGACGTCTCTTGAGACATATGTGTTGAGTGCACATATCAAGGAGATACTGTTCATGGAACCCTTTAATTTCAAAAACCAGTCCAAGAGTGTCCAAGTCCTCTATATCAACAAAGGGATAGAATCAACATTTGAAAGAATGATACAATGATAAATATGAACATGATTTGGAATTTAACCCAGAAGAATTATTACTTGATCAATATCCCTTGGGATTTTGTAGTGTAGTGAAATAACTTGTTGCTACAAAGGGTATTGAGATTTCATGAGGACCACCTAAACCATCTAAGCAACCTAAACAACTAGAATATCCTGAGCAACCCCCATTACAAAAAAGAGAGAAATCTAGTTCACCAAGGAAGCCACCTGTAATAGTTGTAAAAAACCTACAAAAAATCAAATTGAAGGAAGATTAGTCATTACTTTTGATTTCTCTATTGGGAATCACAAACGACATGCCCCAATGAAATACATTCCTTTTTATATACTCCCTACTTTGCAAGGCATGATTATAGAAGATCCATATAAATTTATATTTGAATTTCATGCCATCTATAGAATTTATTAGTACACCACTAATGAACACAATAAAAACTCTTTTGAGCTACATTGAAGGGAGAAACACTGAGTTGGTTTATGGGACTCGGTAAGGCATCCATTAACTCCTATTATGATATGAAGAAAATTCTTTTTGAAAAGTATCAAGATTATTTCCATTCAAGGGATCGGGAGGATGAACTATTCATAATGACCAATTGTCATATTCTCAGAGTCTAGTACTTTTATCCGTTAGAATTTGTTGTGCTTCATTTTTATGTGATTGGGAAGACATTTTCCTACATTAATATCTACAAAGTTTGTAGCATATAAAATAGACATTTCTTTGATATCTTAGGGTTGATTTATTTTTTATTTTCCCATAGTGTTTCCTATTTCCTTTAGAAATTTATGGTGCCAAAATGGGAGAGGTAGATTTTGAAGCCTCACCCAAAAATGATATTTTTTAAACCACCATGCTTCTGGTATTAAACTCTAGGAATGATGGGCTGATAAAAATCCCTAAATTACCCCAGAACTAGGGCCCATCATTCATAAAAGTCTCCAAATCTTTCAGTGTATCAAATTTAGCAATAAAAATCCTTTTGAGCATAAGTTGTTGTTACAATATGGGGTCTAGAGGAAAATACCCACTAATGAAGTGCATCTTAGTTTCGCTAAAAACAATTGAACTATAAAATAATTGCCTTGGATTAAAGAACAACAAAGAGTGTGGTTACCTTTGGATTATTCAACATGAAGGTTGGTGCTTGTATCATTTTTTCTACTATGTAAGTGTCTCGACTGAAGTTTTGTTGATCTTATAAATTTGTTGACATTGATTACAGTGCATCCTTGAAAGATATATATCCAATGGGGTTCCTATGGACTTGAGCTCTACCACATAGTATTAGGGATATATAAATGGTAGAGTTTCTTAAGATTTTATAATACTTCACCTGACAGGGGTCTTGTAACACCTTTCCTTCGAATGAAAAACAATGGAAATTAGAAGGGATCCACAATTGGAGTTCAATATGACACTGTTGTGAAGATACCACATCATTTTCACCAATCTAAAAGAAAATGGAAATCCCATAAATATTTTTAAGAAAAATATGAGATGGCATTTGAAGATCCTCTATACAAAAATATCCAAGCATGAGATTTTAGAGAAACGAGTAGCTCCTAGAAAGTGTTTAGCAAAAGGAGAACCCATCTGCGACACCATAACAAGCCTTGAAACTACTACGACCTAAACCATTTAGTATTTCTAGATATATAGAAAAAGGAAAAAAATAAATGTTAACAAAGCATGCCCGTGGAATATCTCAAATACATTGCCTCCATGCCCACTTTTAAAATGAATGAATAACATCAACATAATCAATGTTACTAATTATTATGCCATCAAAATAATGATTCTTCATGGAGTAAGCACAAATAGAGGAAATCAGCATAAGGACGAGCCCCCCCACCTTTTTTTTAGCTCCATAGACACATCGCTCTGTGAACCCAATCACTTCATTGCAAGAAAGAACCACAACCCTGCATAGCCAATGCTAAGAACAAAACATAACTCAAGATCCCCTTTCCTTGAGATGTTGATAGCACCAAGATTGAATTCAAATTTGATCTTGGAAAGATTTTCCTTGCTAAAAAAATATGAAACCCCTTAATTATAAATTCTCTTGATCAAAGAAAAAACTCTTGTTAGTGGGATCCTCTCAAATCCTCTCCCCCCCTCAAGGGATCCTTGAAATACTTGGGATTTATGTTGAAGAAAAATAAGTATGGGAAAATGGATTGGGCCTAGCTTATAGAGAAAAATTAATTAAAAATATAGATCTAGTGGAATAAGCGATTCTCTAGGGCTACGAGGATAATTCTCTAAAAAACAATTTTGGAATCCATTTTAGTATATTGTGTATATTTGGCATGGATTTAAAGGGAACCCTAAAACAAAATAAAGAAACTCTCACTATGACACTTATGGTATGGCTAATAGGATAAAAAACCTTATCCCTCGTTGCTTGGTTCTTTATTGCATTTCCAAAGGCTCCTATAGGTTTGGGCCTAAAATAACACCTTTGGTTCTCAAAGACTCTTGTGTAAAAAAGTGTTTGGAAGCTAATAAAAGGAACTGGGCTTTCTGCACATGTTATGGAACGATAAAACCTTTGTTTCTCAAATGCTCTTGTGGAAAAAATGTGCTTGGAAGCTAATAAAAGGAACTGGCCTTTGTGCACATGTTATTTGCCCTACCTCGATGCTTGATTGGCTGAGATACCCTAGAAATTTGGTAGGAAATGGACCAATGGGTTGGAACGATATCATCATTTAGATAGTGTTAATACCTTTGGGCTTAGATGTTCCCTCTAACACCTTTGTTTCTTTTTATTACATCTTAATATTTCTTACATTGGATGTTGGAAGCATGCAGTCGATAAATTATATTATAGACACCTTCTCTATTGTCATTGGAGTGAAAATCAATCATTAAAATTTAATTCTCATTTAAATTGCTATTTTTTCCTTCAAAATAAAATCATAATTCTATTTATATTTAAAAGTCAAATACATTTTTTATATACACACAAAACACGTGCATTCATCAGGAGTCTACCAACTTTGATGCTTGTGTGATAAACTACAAAAGAGATACTAGTAGATTTGTACATACATGTATGTACTTCATGTAAAACTTACAAATAAAAATCCAAATTTAAGCGTAATAGAAATCACTTGAATTATCATTTTTTCATTTCTTTTCTAGAACATTTTCCAACTCCTCAGATTGGGTCCATAAGAACCAAATCCAATTCAATGGAAAATGACACTTGAAGAGCTTCTTTATCTGAAACTAAAATCTTAGATACAATAGACCCTTTTTTACCCCCCACAACATTTTCTCTCAGCCTCATTTTTCATTCCATATGATCCCTAAATCTCTTGAATTTCGGTGTCTTCATATTCATGGAACATATCCCCACACTAGGGCTAAGAAGGCACTTCTACTTCTTCTATAGGATCCACCTTAATTTCCTCTTATTCTTCTTCACTAACAAGATGGGATTTGGGGTTTTCCATCTGTTTGGTTTATGAAATTGTTCCTTTTCTTCTTTGCAACATTTTTTTATCAATGGAATGTACTCTACAGGACAGATATTTCAAAGCATGTGTAGCATATAATTTTCATATTCTCAGAGTCTATTAATTTTATCCATTATAATTTGTTGTGCTCCATTTTTATGTGATTGGGAAGACCTTTTCTAACATTAATATCTACACAGTTTGTAGCAATATAAAATGGACATTTATTTTATCTCTTAAGGTTAATTTCTTTCTTATTTTCCCATAGCGTTTCCTATTTCCTTTAGAACTTTATGGTGTCAAAGTTGGAGAGGTATATTTTGAAGCCTCATAAAAAATGACATTTTTGAAACCACCATGTTTGTGGCCTTAAAATCTAGGAAGGATTGGTTGATTAAAATCCATACATTACCCCAGAACTAGGGCCCATCATTCATAAAAGTCTCCAAATATTTCAGTGTATCAAAGTGAGCAATAAAAAATCCTTCTGAGCATAAGTTGTTCTCGCAATATGGGGTCCAAGAGGAAAATACCCACTAATTAAGAGCGTCATATTTTGGCTAAAAATAATTGAACTATAAAATAATTTCCTTGGATTGAAGAACAAAAAAGAGTGTGTTTATCTTTGGATTATTCAACATGAATGTTGGCGCTTGTTCCATTTTTTCTACCATGTAAGGGTCTGGGCTGAAGTTTTGTTGATCTTGTAAATTTGTTGACATTGATTGTAGTGCATCCTTGAAAGATATATATCCAATGGGGTTCCTATGGACTTGATCTCTACCACATAATATTAGGGATAGAGAAATGGTAGAGTTTCTTAAGATGTTATAATACTTCACCTGACAGGGGTCTTGTAGCACGTTTTCTTCAAATGAAAAACATTGGCAATTAGAAGGGATCCATAGCTTGAGTTAAATTAGATGCTTCTGTGAAGATACCACATCATTTTCACCAATCCAAAATAAAATGGAATTCCCATTAATATTATTAAGAAAAATATGAGATGACATTTGAATAGCCTCTATAAAGAAATATCCAAGCATGAGATTTTAGAGAAAGGGGTAGCTCCTACAAAGTGTGTAGCAGAAGGAGAACCCATCTATGACACCATCACAATCCTTGAAACTACTAAGACCCAAACCATTGAGTATTTCTAGATATATAATAAAAAAAGGAAAAAAATAAATGTTAACAAAGCATGCATGTGGATTACCTCACATACATTCCTTGAATGCCCATTTTTAAAATGAATGAATTCCATTAACACAATCGATGTTACTATTTATTGCACCATTGAAATAGTGATTCATCATGGAGTAAGCCCGAATGGAGGAAATAACCATAATGACAACCTCCACACTTCCTTTTAGCTCCATAGACACATCGCTCTGTGAACCCAAGCACATCACTGTAGGAAAGAACCACAACCCTCCATAGCCAATGCTAATAGCAAAACATAACTCAAGCTACCCTTTCCTCAAGATGTTGAGAGCACCAATATTGAATCCAAATTTGATGGTGGCAAGATGTTTCTTGCTGAGAAGTGATGAAACCCCTTAATTGTAAATTCTCTTGATCAAGGAAAAAGACTCTAGTTAGTGCGATCCTCTCAAATCCTCTCACCCACCTCAAGGGGACCTTGAAATAATTGGGATTTATGTTGGAGAAAAATAAGTATAGGAAAATGGATTGGGCCTAGATTATAGTGAAAATTGAATTAAAAATATAGAGCTAGTGGAATAAGCGGCTCTCTAGGGCTAGCAGAATAATTCTCTAGAAATAAATTTTGGAATCCATTTTAGTATATTGTGTATATTTGGCATGGATTTTAAAGGGAACCCTCAAAAAAAAAAATAAACTCTTACTATGACACTTATGGTATGGTTAATAGGATAAAAACCCTTCTTTCTTGTTGCTTGGTCCTTTATTGCGTTGCCAAAGGCTCCTATTGGTTTGGGCCTACAATAACACCTTTGGTTCTCAAAGGCTATTGTGTAAAAAAGTGTTTGGAAGCTAATAAAAGGAACTGAGATTTCTGCACATGTTATGGAACGATAACACCTTTGGTTCTCAAAGGCTATTGTGAAAAAAATTTCTTGGAAGCTAATAAAGGGAACTGTCCATTGTGCACATGTTATTTCCCCTCCCTTGATGCTTGATTGGTTGAGATTCCTTAGAAATTTGGTAGGAAATGGATCAATAGGTTGGAGGGATATCATAATCTCTACAAATTTAATACCTTTGGGCTTAGATGGCAGGTGGGAAATGGTAAAAATTTTCTCATTTTAAAATACCCTTAGATTTCGAGTAGGGAATCACATATTCTATCTAAGCAACTAATTCAGGATCTAAACTTTCATGGGGTATGTTATCTACATTATGTCTCCAATATATATAGTTTCATGAGTGAACATACATGGAAGGATGAGACTGAAATTCAACTTGAGGACAATTTTTCTCAAGAATTGGACCAATATACAACCTCACAAGCAAAAGGACTCATTTCCCAAAGGGAAAATAGACCTTGACAATTGTCGGGGATTGATGATATGTCAAACAAGTATGAGAGCCGGTGCATTATCGAATCTGCGAATCATGAAATAAAAAGGGAAAATAGACCCCCTCCTCATTGGTGGTCAAATTTGTTTTGGAAAATTTCCTCTCCTCCCATATCTAATATCTTTGTATGGATTATTCTAAACAAAAGGTCCCCTCCTGGGGGGTGCTTCAAAATTGTTTTGTATCAGGCCCAGTAGACATTCTTTATGCCTACATGTAGAAGAATCAATCAACATATCTTTGTATATTTCCTTTTTACACATTAAGTCTGGAAGGATATTGTTAGGCCCTAAAATTTTCATGTTTAATTCACATTCTCACCTTATGCTTAAACTTGGACCATGATCATGTAATTGTTCATTATTTAACCTATTTCCTCTATTTTGATAATATTTTCATCAAAATGATTATTGATGATGGTAATAGTGTTGCTTCATCAAAGTGTATGAAATCAAGATCAAATATAAACATGCATCAACAACTAACTGCATTAAGTTTTGTTCCTACACCAGCACTCCTACACTAGTATTCTTGCACTGATTTGGGACTTCAACATCTTGGCACGCTTGGAGGAGAAATTAAAGAAGGTTATTATCGAAAATTATGTTATAAAACCTTCCCATGAGTTACATTGCACCTAGGTCACATGTGTGGGTATCTAGAAGAAAATAAACAAATCTGCTCAAAATTCACGTTGTTTTCAAACTACCAAGTTTGACCTCGATTTTCATGCAGCGAGAGGCAAATATCCAAAATCCAAGAAAATGGGATTTTTACCAGTACACAAAATTATATGGAACCTGAATAGTTTCCCAATATTCACATTAGTATAAAAATTAGACTCAGGTCATTGAAGCAATTTTATAAAAAGTTTGTTTTTCCAAAATTCTGGGATCTTTCCTAGATTTGCGAAAAACTAGAAAATTCCAATTAGATCTGCATTTTCTTGATGGTAAAATGGTTGTAATAGTCTCCTATTGATGGAAAATAGTTTGGATTCACTTTCTCATCCTATTTCGTAATGGATTGGTTGGGCTAAATCCAAATGTGTATCATGAAATGTATAAAAACAGAGCTATGGCTCCAAGCCTAGGGAAGAAAACAATTTATTTGTAACTTGATGCTACTAAGATGAGTGTTGGGGGTTCTACCCCCTTCCCTATTATAAATTGAAGGTATGCCTACTACAGATGTTGTAAAAGACTGAGAGTTTAATTCAATGTTAGGTTCATGTGTCTCTTATGTCTATTTTCTGCATTGCTAAGTTAGCTCACATAAGTTAAGATTTTTCCTTAAAAGAAAACGAGATGGTTGGATACGACCCAACCAACCTAGCTCGTTTTCCCTATATTTATTGGTGTGCTTAGATACATTTATGCTGGTGTGAACAAAGTGGTTTTTTTATGCTTGAGCTTGAAGGTTTGGTGAAACCCTTGTGAATGTATTTCTTTTATGCATGATCTCAAATTCGAGGAGTCCTTGTGTGTGTTTAGTGGATTTTTATTTCCAGTTTCTGTATTTTATTCTTTCCTGAAGCATCGCACTGTTTATTTTATTTTTAAGAGCATTTCTTGAGTTATTTCTGAAATATTAGATAAGGTTACAAGTTTAGTGGTTTAAGTTTGATAGGAAGGTTTATTTCCTTTTATAAGCACACCATACCATGATATAAATACGAGTTCTGGCTGAGTGATGATATCTCTATGTATAATTTTCAACTAAATGATTTCCTCAAATGATAATAAACTAAATATCACTAAGTACATGAATTATTTATGGCATTTTCTGAGCTTGAATACTTTATGAAATTAACCTTTAAGAAGAGTATATGTATCACATTGTGACAAATATATGAAGAGGTTTAAGTTTCATCTTTTGAATAATGCACTTTTATTTACAACGCAAGACTTTTTCCTTTCTAAAATTGTGAGAATTTCGTTAAGTCTTTGCAGTTTATCTTTTCAGTGAAAGTTTGCATATGATTTGGGATTCTTTTCATTAATTTTCAAGCTAAATTTTTCTTTCTTACGTTGTTAATCTATTGCTTACTATTTATAGCACATAAATTTAAGAATGAAGGATTGATGAATGTGAAATTGTCTCCGTACATGAATATGATGTTGTAAGTACAAGAACAGAGCATTCCAGTACATGAAAAAAAATTTCCAATATAGCAACAGAGTATTCTGGTACAGGAACAAAGTGAGTCTAGTACAAGAACAAAGTTGTTATAATAAAAAACGAATTTTCACTATTTTCCTTGTGGAGGAATAGAATTGTTCCAGTACAGGAAAATGGTCATTTTGGTACAAGAACATGATTGTTATAACATAAACGAACTCACTCTATTTTTCTAGTACAACAATCAGAATATAAGAATAGATTTATTTTTAAAATCTTTTGAGTTTTGCAATTGATTTATTGAGTGGCATGAATTCTGATTTTATTTATTTCGCTTAAGAATTATTCTTTTTCAGTAAAATATTTTACTGTTATTTTCTGAGTGAGAGTCCAATTTCCACTGTTGTAATATCTCTCATTCAACAATTTTTTTTTTTCTTATTGGTTTAAGGACATTCTCACTTCTTAATATCATTGGTTTACTTTGTTTTACTTTTAAGTAATTGCCTTCTCAACCAATATGTAATACATAACATAGTTTTAAGTAATTGTCTTCTCAACCAATATGTAATATAGACCTTAACAAATCTTAAGGTTAATGAAAATCAACTATAGAAATTTTCCTTCACTTAAAATCTTAAGGAAATTCTATTGAAATTATACTTTAAATCCTTCTACATTTCCCTTTCATTTGATAATATATCCATCCCCTAATTCATAAATTAATTTCGTTTTACATTCAAATGAAAAACTTGTTTAATTTCCCACCATACTATTTATTTATCACCTTAGGGAAATCGATCTAATGCCTTATATCAATTTTCCTCTGTCTCCATATTATATACTTTTGATGTAGGACCCATCGTCCTCACATTGACTTCTTGTTAACTTTCATTTTATTTATAACTCATTCTCAAACCGTTTCTGTACATTCCAATAAATAATTATAGGATGGTTCAAGTTCTTAAGGTAAGTAGTTAGGTTTTGTTGCAACATCTTGAAGCAATACTAAGCTACCCACCATTTATCAGTTCATTTAATAAAATTTAACAATCTATTAAATTCTCCTGTACCTTTACATCCTCGTTTATTGCTTCTAAATATTCATGTCAGTGGATATAAATTCAAAACGTTTAGGTGGCATCATATGTTACTCCCCTCGGTAGCATGTATGGGTATTTTTGTACTGTCTAATTAATTCATCGAATCCGGATATGTACCCAGGAGATTTTCTATCCAACTGTGATAGCTTTACTCTAGTTTTCGAGGTTCTATTAATTTATTTAACGTTTCCATTGGGCATCACTCTCCACATGGACAGTGGAGATGAGAGGTTTGTTAGGGTTTCTCTGAGGTATATTATGGAGCTCGTTTCATCCATATCTTCATTTTATGTGTTAAAATTTCAGCGGTCTTGAACTTCTCTCTACGCCTCAATCCCTTCATTTCTGACCACTATCTCGCCAGTTGACGTGAATTCAACTTCCTGATACGTTCCTATTCCCAGGTAACATTTCCATTTCTTTAACTATCTAGAAATTTCATGAATATATGGTCATGTTGGTTTTGTTGCTAAATTTCTGTGAGTCATCAAATGGAAATACAAGATTTCGATATCGAAATTTGTTAGGTATTTTAGTTTTCTAGTTTTCTATCCTTATTGATAATATGGTGTTTCATTATTGTAATAATATGATCTAATAGACTTATCATTTAAGGGGAAATCTGGGACCTATTTATTTCCTTGTCCTATATTTTTTTTCTTCAATACTAGCTTTAAATTGTTGGACAGTCGAGTGCTTAATGTCGATAGCTCAGCCATCTTCTAATCTCATGAGAATTGTCATTTATACATATCGTCTTAAAATTTTCATCTTTGTTTCAATCCCAAAAACCCCTCATGTTAAGCATATTCGATTTTCGCTCCACTTTGCATGACGGACAACATCTCGGATATTTATTACCAGGTAAATATGGATCTTGTATATATTATTTTGCTTTTCTCTTCGAATCTTTCTTTCCTGATAATAATTTTACGTTTTCATCCCATTGATTTCTGTGGGCTGTAGGTTGATCTGCTATGAAGATATTCGTTTCTGAAGGTATTCTCTTAACTCCGTCAACATCGATCTCTGTACCTAATACACTTATTTTTCTTCTTATTCTTTTCGATTTTACTTGACTATTTACCTTGTTTCTTCTGATATGTACATGTATAATTATATCTTGACCCACTACATGGAATTGACTTAAATCATTTATATTTTGGCAACCTTTTTGATGATGTTCTCGAATGTTTATACATAGGTCGGTATGATCACATCCATTGTTTTCTTGACCCCACAGCAAAGATGTTGCGTCTGCAATTTAAACTTACTCTTATTTAGTAATGAATTTATGTTAATTAATTTGAGACATTTGTAATAATTTTACACAGGGTTGTAGAGATGTTATACCCTCTAAACTGTGTATTATTTTTTCTGTACAATGAGCTTTTCAAACAGAACACTCGTAGATTTACTTTATTCCTATTATGTCTTCTTAAAATGTTTTTATGAAGAATTTTGTTGTCTGATAAATTTTGAATATTCCAGTTGACATTTATCATATCATTGTTTAATATAATGATCACAGTTCTGATGTAGACTTTCCAATCCATGCTGAGGATTAAGAAGTAGTATTAATTTCTTTGAACTTTTCATTTTGATCTTTGACCTTTTTCAGAGACTCATATCTATTCACTAGCATAAGAGAAAATAATTAATTCATGGATGTTCCATATGTCAGCAAAAGGAGAAATATTTACTTTACTTTTCTGAATTTATTTATTTGGATTCTGTTATAGGACATGTTTCTATATCCATACGAAATCTAGTATAATCCTCTATTTAGATACAAAATTATTATATCTGATTAGTACCCCCTCCTTTATTCATGCTAATACTATAATATTCAAGAAAACAACATAGGTAAAACAAATGTTATTTTTCTAATTTGGGGTTGGAATATATCAATAAGTAATATTTTCAGGTAATATCCATCTATATGCGAAATTTATAACTGTCCTGACACTTCACAGTTTGTTTGCTGCTCTATGGATTATCTCAATTCTGTTTTGTGTTAGTAAAATAAGTTATCATCTTACTATTACTTTTTAATGTTGTGCTATTTACAGGATAACTATGAAAAAAATTATTTTCTGTGTTGCATATTCCTTTATACTTCTGATGAATGCCTATGTTTATTTTTCTCATACATTTATTTATTCATGTATATAAATCAGGATTATATTGTTTTCTTTTTCTTGTATAAAACTTATACTTTCTCTCAGAGGTACTTATCTCCAGATTTAAACTAGTTACGGGTTTAAATATTCTGGATGATGGTCCTCATCAGACTAATTCCATACAACCATATAGATTTGGAGTACTCCTAATTCATTTAAATCTATTAAATGTATGGAAATTCCTAATTCAAAATATCAATTTATAAATCACTAGCTAAGACAAGAATACATTTATACATTAGAAATTAAATATATTAGTTCTGTGTGCATACCACTTTCTCAAACTAGTCCTCCCAACAATAGAGTTTTATCTCCTTAACTCTCCCCCGAGCTGAGATCATTGCTTCCCTAGATAGACAACCCTTTGTCTATCCTAGAGCATATTATTTAAGTAGTGCTTTCCCAAGCCTGTTTCTAATTTCTATGTCCAGAAATTCCAGGATGTTTTCTTCCTGTTTTTTCCTAGGCTTCCCTCAGTGAGGTACTTTAAAGCTGTCTTTTCTGCTTTTCCAGCTTTTCTTCCTCTTCCCAATTACTTTCCTCTTCATTGGGGAAATTATATTTCTCTTTGCCAATCTAATTTAGTAAGATTCCTTTCAAGGTTTTCTAAAAGGTTTTGGGAAAGTCTAACCTTATCCATATCCTCATGGATCAAGTTTAGGATCTCCAATCTCAATCTAGTCGTAGTGCACACAAAGCTATTCCATTTATTTTTATTAATAAATATCTAAATAAATCCACACATTGTTTCTCCATCGGGGTCCACTTCCCCTTTGGATTTGTTCAAATGTCAAATTAAAAAGCATAGCAACTTGGGGTGTTACAAGTGTGGTGTGAACAGTTTCTACGCAAGTTAGGTTTTTTTTCTACATGTTTCTAGAGTCCTCCTCTGGCATTTCCAATGTTTTTCCTCGAAGTTCACGAACTCCAAAATCGATAATTAAATTTTGATCCATTAATATGCCATATACTACACTGAAGGTTCTGGTGCCATTGTCGGGGAGGCGCTTGAGGGATAAGGCCTTATTGATCTATTTTTCTCTTTTTATTTCATGAAAATGAATTTTTAGTGTGATTTTCTTGCTTCCTGAAGAATACTCGATGATATTACGAGAGAGCTCACAAGTCTGGTTTGTTTCCTTTATTGAAAGTGAATTTTTATTGTGATTCTTTCTTGCTGAAGCATACTGGACCGTATTTCCAGAGAGCTCACAAGCCTAGTTTGTTTCCTTTCCTCCAAATAAGTTTTTATGTTTTTGGATGTTGTAAGAACCCCCCCCCATATGTTAATCCATGTTATAACATGATATTCTAGCCAGCAGAAGAAGAATTAACAAATGCTTGACAAAAGATGCAGTCCATGAGTTTTCTTAGATCTTGGGAGCAACTGGAATCTATGCCTCGTAGGAGGAAAAAATATTGATAGAAGTCAAGAGAAGATGCATATATTCAGATGTGATAAAGGAACAAAATACCAATAAGCCATCCCTTCAATAAGGCCAAGAAGCTTGATTTGAATACTTTTTTCAATCTAATCAGGAAATTGAAGAATAATGGATCATACATGATGAGGAGGAAGAGCCATTGGAAACAAAGAGTGAAGAGTTCTTGACATGTCTATCACAAGATACAACCTACAGTAAAGAAAATAATCAGAATTCCTGGGAAGATCGACATGATATAATAGAGGATGGGGCACTACCAGTTACTAATGGATCAAAATACCAAGAATATGTGAACTCCATTGAAAATTGGATCCAAACAATTGTCAATACACAATGTTTCTCTATCATTCAACAACTCTTGGTACCATCTCAATTAAAGTAGATGGTTTCTCATACTCTGGTATGTGTTGAAGTTTATTCTTTAAAAATGAGTGTGAGTATTTTTAGCATTTTTTTACACACATGGTTACATTAGAAGTACTTCTACACCTGAAGGAGACATTCCTCTCTCTAAATTAGGGAAGGGTAGAGAAGAATGAATAAAAATTTCGATTGAAATAAAATGGTTACAACAACACTCTTGAAACTGCAATTCCCTAAGACACAACTATTGAAATTTGTATCATTATGCACTCTTGTGGTGATTCTTGTCAGAAGAAATTCACTATTAATGCCTTGATATTCTGTAAACTGACTATAACTTATGGGTTGGTTCCACTTCATTGTTTGGTCATCCATTGAGTCAATGAGTGGGACTTATCATGGTTATGCTTAATAATTTACACTTATAAAACCAGTGACCCACATCCTTAGCCTTCTCCTAGTCACTTAATCAAGTTATTGTCCAAGAAATATTTTCATGTTTCTCTTAAATTGTATTGTTGAAAAAAACTTATAGGGTGGACCACTCCTATAAAACCCTAATGATATCTAATGAGAACCATAGCATGATCAACTCGAGGAATATTTTTGTCTTTATCTGAGATGATTTCTTTAAAATGATTCTTTAGGGTAGAAGGACCAACCAGTAAAAATTAGCAATTAAAAACTTTTCACGCCATCCCATGCTCTTAAGGAGAAACTTTTCCTCCCCACATATTAAGTAACATATTTAAGGTTAATTATAATAATATTTTATTTTAAAATGATTTCTTGACGTATGGGAGGTCTTATTACAAGATCATGGGATGTAAAGAGAATGACATTACCGCTACTGGTCATAAAGCCAGGGTAATGGCTTTCAGTTGAAAACTAGAAGACAAGAGGTATCATCACGATCTGAGTTGTTCATTCTTGTTATTTGTTGTGAATGGAACTTTCGTTAGATGGTTACCAACCCATGACAAAAACCTTCAATTAATTTCCAAACAAATGAAAATTCTTTCAATTAACTATGAATCTATATCTAATAGGTGGGACAAAAAGAATCAGTGGGTTAAAAGGCATCCATCATGAGGCTATAGATGCTTGCTGGCAACAAGGCCATGCTTGTGGTATTAAAGTTAATTTTACACTATGATTTAGTTGGTCATTCTAATCTTTTCCTGAACTCATTGTCATATCTCTCTAAGAATGGCTTCAAGATCCTTCCAATAATGGGCTTTGGAATTCTATCTTTCAGAAATATGAAGGTTTTTATATATGTGGGACCCTTACTGCAGGTGATTCAATTTTCCTTAAAAAAGAAGAAATCCATCTATATGCCTGGATGACAGTAAGATATGAAGGTATCATTTTTTATATATTTATTTTTACCCATTTCCATCCATTTTTATGTCCTAGATTTCAAATAATGTCACTTCTATTTAGAATAATGAGCCTATTGAAAGTGAAGACTTGCTACTTTGGACTAATTTTGAGATGATTTGTGGAAATTTTTATAGTTAGCTATTTTATGATGACGTTATCCCTGCATTAACAACATTTTTGGAACTCCTTTAGTATACCTAGGATTAGTTACTCTTTTGAAATAATAAAGATCAGTCTTGAGACCATTGAATCTATGGTCACGGGACTATCTTATCTTATTGATGTGAATGGAGTTGAAATCATATCAAACTTACCTACATTCTCTTACTCAATTAGCCCTATAGTTTAAGACAATTCAACATGACTCTAATAGAGAAACCCTACCCTACTATCTTAATTAACTTTGGTCTTTGCCAGAGGTTTTGCTTGCATGAGGACATGCAAGATGATCAACATGGGGGGATGTTAGGCCCTGTAGTTTTCATGTTTAACTCATATTATCACCCTATGCATATTCATGGTTTTCATTTTTATTACTAGCATTTTCCACAATTGTTGAACTAGTATCTCAAACTTGGAGCATGATCAGGTAACTATTCATTATTTAACCTAAGTCCTTTATTTCAATAATATTTGCATCAAAGAGATTATTGATGATGGTAATTTTGTTTTTTGAGGAAGGATTATGAAATCTCGATCAAATATACACATGCATCAACAATTAATTTCACCAAGTTACGTTCATGCACCAACACTCCTACACTGGCATTCTTGCACCGATTTGGGGATTCGACATCTCAACAGGCTTGCGGGAAAAAATAAGAAGTTTATTGTCTAAAATGATGTTATAACACCTTCCCATGAGTTTCATTTCACCTAGGTAACATGTGTGGGTCTCTAGAAGCAAATAAACAAATCTTCTCAAAATTCGTACAATTTTCAAAGTGCCAAGTTTGACCTCGATTTTCGTGCATCGGGAGGCGAATATTGAAAATACGAGCAAATTAATTTTTAACAATATAAAAAATTATCTATAGCCCGAAATTTTTTCCAATATTTGCATTAGTCTAAAAATTACTCGTAGGTCTTTGAAATCGATTTATTAAAAAAAACTATTTTTTTCTAGAATTCTAGGATCTTGCCCAAATTTTCCAAAAAATGGAAAATTCGTATGAGATATGCATTTTCAGGATGGGAAAATGGTTGTATTGGTCTCCTATTGATGGAAAAATTGTTTGGATTCACTTCCTCATCTTTTTTTGTAATGGATTGACTGGCCTAAAGCCAAATTTGTATCATGAATGTATAAAAACATAGCTATGGCTCCAAACATAGGGAAGAAAAAATTTATTTGTACCTTTATGTTGTTGAGATAAGTGTCGGGGGTTTTACCTGATTCCCTCGGATCAATTGGAATATGGACTACTTCACATGCTATAAAATACTGAAATTTTAATTCAATGCCATGTTCATGCATCTCTTATGTCTATTTTTTGCATTGTTAACTTCGCTCACATAAGGTAAGAGTTTTCATTAAAGGGAAATGAGATGGTTGGATAGGGCCCAATCAACCCATCTCATTCTACCCATCTTTCCTAGTGTGCCTAGATACTATTATGCATGTGTGAAAAAAGTCATTTATGCTTGAGCTTACAGGTTTGGCGAAACCCTTGTGAAAGTATCTCTTTCATGCATGATCTCAAATATGAGGAGTCCTCGTGTGCATTGAATGGATTTTTATTTATAGTTTCAGTATTTTATTCTTTCCTCAAGAATCAAATTGTTTCTTTTCTTTTCTAAGAACGTTTCCTGAGTTATTTCTGAAAGATTAGACATGGTTATAAGTTTAATTGTTTAATTTCGATAGGAAGATTAATCTACTTTTACAAGAACAACATACCCTGATATAAATACGAGTTCTTGTTGAGTGATGATATCTCTATGTATACATTTCGACTGTAGTGATTTACTAAAATGATCATAAACTAAATACCACTAAGTAGAAGAATCGTGCATATTATTTTCCGAGCCTAAAAAATTTATGAAATTAATATTTTATGCAGAGTATATGTATCACGCTATGATAGATATATGAAGAGGTTTAAGTTTCATGCTTTGGTTAATGCACTTTTATTTACAACGCAAGAGTTTGTCCTTTCTGCCATTGTGAGAATTTCCTTAAGTCTTTGAATTTTACCTTTCCACTAAAAGTTTGCATCTGATTTGGGATTATTTTCATTAATGTTCAATCTAAAGTTTTCTTTCCTACTTTGTTAATTTATTTCTTACTATTTATAGCATGTCAATTTATGAATGAAGGATTGATGAATGTGAAACTATCTCACTATAGGAACATCATGTTGTAAGTACAAGAACACGACATTCCAATACAGGAATTTAAGTGCAATTTTACTTGCCTTGTCTAAAAAATTTTCTTACAAAAACCCATAAATTGATGCTAATGAAATGTAGTTGTAGTTTTCCTTCCCATCTCTGAAAGTTTCTGCCACTATGATTCTCCATATTTTACTGAATGTGTTTCCATTTTTACATTTTAGTGTAATTATTCTCCTTGAATTTGAATTTCACATCAAAAAATACCTATGAGTTTATGCCCTTGCAGTTTTCTGCTAACTAGATGATTTGAAGAGATTTGTCTACACTACTAGTCTTCTTATGCCCTTTTTTATGGCCGTATTTCTTCGTTGAACATAAATTTATTCTACAACCTATAATATAAGATTATCTACCTTGGATTCACAAATAAATTTTGTGAAATTTAGCCCACTAGATGGTATGATAGTCATTACTATGTACATTTTTCCCTTTGTCTCATTTTGTTTTTTCCTGCAAAAATTGATACTTTTTTGTTCTTCAATAATTTTCTCATGTAGGGACAGGTAAAATTATTTTTCTTGAATAATATGATACTACATTTTGGCTCATTTATTTTTGTCTTTTTTTATTGAGATAACAATTTTGTTAAAGAGTTCTAGTTCAATGGAAAAAAAATTGCCTTGTAAGGAGGAAGTTGGTGGTTTGATTCCATCGTGCCCTAAAATGAATTAATCACAAAAGAAACAGATTCGCATTCTATATTTTGTTTTTTTAAAGATAATTTTTTATTTTCTCTAGAGAGACGATAACTGGGATTAAAGACATATTGTCTCTATAGGGACAATAACTGGGATTTGTCTCTATAAAGACAGTATGTCTTAATTGTAGCTATAGTCTCTTGAGAGATAAAAATGAATTATCTCTTAAGAGAAAATAATATTTGTGTTTTATATTGTCTTTATGGAGAAATTTTTTTAAGACAATCATTTCAGACAAATTCTTTAAACCAATAATTTGAGATAATAGTTTGAGAAAAATTCCTTAAGACAATAATTTGAGACACCCACTTAAAGACAATATTTAAGACAATTTATTAGTATTTTTTGGTCTCAAGTTAAGAAAATTTACTCAAACTTTCTCTTAGATACAACCTTAAAAACCCCTCTATTTAGTAGTGATGTCAAATAGATCATCCCACAATCATCAACATTAAAAAATTTTGTTTGTTTGAATCCCAGGTCCTAGTTATGGCTATGCCATGACATCTCCATCTGCCAACTTCTAAGAGAAAACCACCCCGCATTTGACAACTCTACCAGTGGCATTTGACAAATCTACCAGTTGGTGCATGTCTCCCAGTATTTTCATCATTTTGAAAAAGCTTCTGCAGCTGTATTCTACATTGCTTTGAAACAAATCAGATCTAAAACTGGATCAAGAAGTGTGACAAATTCCAAATTTACTGTTAATGTGACTTTTAATTGCTCAAAAATGAAAAAATTGGAGGCCACTTGATTCTTCCTATCTTTTATCACTTTTAAATTTGAAAATTATAAATGTTTTCCTTTTCTTATAAGTTTTTTGAAAACTATAAATACTACTAGGGACTACGGCTACCACAGTTGCGATCATGTTTAATTTCTTCATTTAATTTTGTATATATTAAACGATAAAATGACAGTTTCAAAAATAAAAGTGTTATTACGCTGATAGGTGTCTCCCCTGTTGGAATTGGCTACTTTAATCACTTTACTAGTTAAATAATTTGATCAGATGGTTTAAAATTAAATATGCCAATATATTCTCGTCGTTGCAACTATATGAATGGATGGAATTCACAACACTAACTTCCTTGTGTATCTAAATCATATGATTAAACCATGTTTAAATTAATTTTTTACAAATCCTGACTGTAAATTTACCATGCCATTTGTAAATTTCCACCTATTACGATTAACATGAAGTGGGAGGATTACAAAAAACATTAGACACATATCATAGTAGTGGAAACATGATCCATTGGTGGCTTTCAATTTCAAAATGTTGAACATGTGTCCAATTCCAAATAACAAGTTTTCTTTGCTTGCCTAGGTCTGTTTCATTAACATTTTAGTCCTTTTAACTATTTCATTATGTTCTAACTAATAGCCCTACTTCTATTCTCCGGTCTTGAGAGTAGTAGAAAAACGCTTAGGAAATATTGCTCATAACACTCTGAATGCATGCATAGAACCGACCGTGAAATTTTGTTAGAAAGATATGGTTGCACCTATGGAAATTTCATGCCTGGAAGTACAAAAAAGATTGTTGAACTTCACACATTCATCAATCAATTGGTAAGAAGATGTTTCTAATTGTTTAAATTATAATGATATCTTCACTAAATAGTTAAATTAGTGTTATTATTGGTTTAAATTGCAAAGATCAAATTTTATTAATTTGTGTGATCATGGAGATATGTTCTTAATAAATATATGTAGATAAGTAACAAAAATAAGGCAATTTTTTTATTCAAATTGATTCATTGTTTCATGCAGCTGTAGATTTTTTTTATTTTTTTTTACATTGTGGTTGTAAGTTATTTTCTATAATCAATTTATTTTTATTTTTATATAATTTCACCATCTCAAAATGTTTTGCTAATATAATGGAATATCAAAATTACAGAGATTAACTTTCAATTTTTTTGAAAAAGGTTTCTCACTCATTATTAATAGAATATCATAATTACAAAGAATAACTTTTCATTTTTTTGAGAGAGGTTTTTTGCTTACTGTTAGTAATCCTCTATATATGCTGATCTGGGTTTAGGTATAATGGATAAATTTTTTAATGAGAATGAATTACATATAATAATTTCATCTTTGTAACATGTAAATATATTTTCTAGAGATGTGTTTTACAAAATTTATTTTCATTTTCGAGCCAGAATAGAGATTTCTATTGGGAGCGGAGAAATGTACATTTTGAGGGGAAAATGGCTGCAACGAAGCTACAAAATAATTTTCTCGTATGCCCATAAAGCTCCAACAACCTTAATAGGAGGACCATTGCAATTATGAGAAGGGCATATAGTTTAAGCTATTTCATCTAACACCATTAATCCAAGATCACCGTACTCACAGTAATTTATGAATAGTGTACTCACCCTCTATTTCGAGTCTCAATTATAGAAGAGGAAAAAAATCACATATGATGGCTGATGAAAATTTTCTTAGATGATACATATGACAGACCATAACGTGCAAAAATAAAGCAACTGAAAGGTGTTGAAACATATGGAAATCTAGAGAACTGTTCCACCTACTTGTTTTTATTAAAATTCCCAAAACTAATTTTGCAGAAATTTGGTATTAATTAATATTTTTATTAGCTTATGATTTTGTATTGATTCATATTTTATATTAATTTATATTTGTGCTTCATTTTTTAATATTATTCAATCTCTTTTTCTAGAAGTGTTAGTGATATATTTAACAAATTGCAGCATAATATAATTAACTTCTAAGAAAGAGAAGAAATTAGGTTTTAAATGTTCGTTTAATTCAAAATTAATGCTTTTTAATAATATAAGAATTCAAATGTTTTTACATTCTCATCATATTTACACTAAATTTATGTGAATATTATTTTTTGGTTTTATTAAAATACCAATACATTGAGATATAGATTAAAAAAATCAACTTCATTTCATCTTCCTTCAGTTTAAATACTTTAGAAAAATAATAATCTTTACATCTTCTTTAATTTTAAAATGCAGTTATGTTAATAATATTCCGTCCTGGAAGAGATAAAAAAATATTTCCTATGTTAGAAGAAGGAGATGGCTTTATGTTAATTATTTATAGTTTTGTTTGGAAGGATGAATTGACAGATTAATAACATGCATAGCTAGGTTTGGGTCATTTTTAAAATTTTAATTCTAGATTTAACTACAATGAATAGTGAATAGTTGAACAATATACTACATAAATATTTTGATATATTATAGGAACCCACAATGATAATTGCAAAACCAAAATGGATACAAAATATATTTTTGCCAATGATCCTTTTAAAATTTAATTTGTTACAACATTTTACTTTGTTTTATTGTTGTTTATAACCACAAATATTGAAGGAACATTTTAAAGTGGTTCATAAATAATTCTTATATACCTATTTAGGTAATTGTATACTAGTGAAGCTATATTGCCCCTCTCTGGAATTCAGCATTGGTACTTTGCAAAGAGTGGTAATTAAGGTATTGGTGTAATGCTAATTACATAATGAAACATTCTGATATATGTTTTAAATAATTGAATTTATATATGTTTAAAATATTTTTTTTTATAATTTTAAGTAATTTTTATAAATAATGTTGTATAAGGAAGACATCTTCAACGTATTGAAGAAACCAAATTTTATTTAAATTTATCGTTGAGTAATTTTGTCTATGATAACTTTCTGTTTTATCTATAAAATTATCATATCAAAATATTCAACCTTCCAATAATTTGTGTTATTTAAATAATTGCAATTTACCATAATAATGTGTTGCATTTAAAAAATGTAAAGTTTACGAGCACATAAATTTTTCATCACATACATTAATCACAATTCTAGTGGTTGTAAATCCACTACTATGACAACTCTAAGTGATCAATGATGAAAAATTAAGGTGATATTTGAGTAAGTAAGCAATGCTACATAAATAATTGTAAGTATATTTATATTTAAAATTTTAAATATTCAAGTTACATTTAGAAATATTAAGTTTCATATTTATATTTAATATTAACATTATAGTATTAGGTTTAGTAATAATAATATTAGGTTTAGCTTTAATAATAATATTTTTTTTCTCGGATGCGGGTGTTTATCAATGCTGATAAGTGGACTGGCTTTTGGGTTAGCAATTGGCATAGCCACATGGCTACCCACAGGTCTCAGCGACGGGCATTAAATTTCTCCAACCGCTCCCACACTCGCAAATTAATTCAGCCCAGTCGCTGATGTCATTTCCATTCCTTCAAAATGAATGCGTAGAGTTGTCTTCCTCCTCCGCCTGGTTGTCTTCCTCCTTTGTCTGGTCATCTTCCTCCTTTGCTTCAACCTCTGAGCTACAATTTCCCTGTGGAGTCGTAGAGCCGAGCTCCCGCACTCCTACAGAGTAGCGTTGCAGTCTCCTCTACTACATTGAGGTGATCCCTGGCCTCGATTTCTTGTAGAGCCTTCTCTTCCATCTGAAATTCACCTCGGCGGACAACATCACCCCTACTTCAGCGCCCTCGGCCTCTTGGATCCATCAACCTGCTACTTCTTCGGCTCAGAGTACTCACCCTCCCCACTACTCCACCATGCCTCGTCCTCAGCACTGCATGCATTGTAGATGCAGTAGTAGCAGAGGGTGAGCCGCTCACTCCTCCCCCTCATCTCACTCTGACACTACTCCCTCCTCGTTGGAGCATTCCCTTGGTTGATATCTAGTAACTCGCAGTGGGCGTGGTCATGCTAGAACTTCAGGCCAGTCCCGTTCACCTGTTCTGCATACTCCTGCCACGACCACAACCCCACCGCTGCCTTGGCTGGAAACAAATTCCTCTCCACCTTCCACCCATTCGGCACAATTTCACTTCCTGTGCACCCTGAACCGCCCGCGTGTCACTGCTACTATTAATGTTTCCTTCAAAGAGGAACCCACCAGTGTAGCTGGCCTCTGCTTAACAAAAATGTAGAAATTCTCCAACCAAAGCGCTCCTTCTGTAGCCGAGAAGAGTGATCCTACTTCCAGCAACCATAGCAAAGGTTCCGACAGCAGCAGTGATGAATGGAAGAGAGGCAAAGATTTTCATGGAAAAGCTCGTGATACTAAGGAGCCCCGAAATGCAGAAGATGCCACCCATGACACGCGAGAAGATGACACCGATGAGTACAAGTGTCTAATTGTAGAAGAGACGCCTCCCTCTCCAAATGACACCTAAAACCTCAGGTTCTTTTTGGTTCATGGTTTTTGGTTCCAAGGTTTTTGGGACTGTTTATTTAGTTTCTAGATTCAGTTTCTATTTAAGTTCTGCAAACAATTATCAGTTTTCCATCTGTAACACTGGTTTCCTCTCTATAGGCAGCAAAAAAACTACTTATTAGACTGGTTTCCCCTTCATGGGCTATCCCATTTTTGACATTTTTGAGAATTATTCCTTCAAAATAGGCTAGGACTAGAGAGGCCTGAGCCTCCTTGTATTTTTATGTTACATTAATGGAAAGTAGTCTTATTTAGAGAAAAATAATAATAGTAATATTATTTTGGATTTATTTTTATATTTTTGGTGTACGTTTACTTTTACAATACCTAAATTAGACATCTACAAAATTATATATATTTTAGTGCACTTGCATAAGAAACTAAGAAATATGAAACATGATAAAGAAAATAGAAAAAGAAATAAAATATACAATTAATCATAATATAAATTAAATAAAAGTAGATTTTTTAAGAAACTGCTTCCAATATTGTGGATTCCAAATTCCTATTTTGAATCATCAATAATAATTCATGACCAACCCTAGAAAATATTTCAACAGAATAGAGGTTTAAATCAATAAATCAATTATGTATAAAACAAATAACTTTGCTCGTTACAAGACATTTGCTGGTTCGCTGGTTACAGGACATATCCCCTGCTTCCCCTCCCTCAAATACATGGAGGAAAAGTAGTAGTGAATGAATTTGGTTTGATTAAAATACACTTGCACTTTAGCATCAACATTCCATACCAAATCTCAAGAAGTAACATAGATTTTAGGATCGTAAGTTTACAGTTATTCTTGTTGTTGCATCGTCGTTAAAATGTTGTGTATTATCACAATACCATCCGTGCTTTGAATTATCATACTTTTATAGTTGATGTTAAATTTAATTTAAGTAGCCGAGTTATATTTTGGTTCAGTAATTATATTTTTTTTCCATTTTGTTTTGCTGCTATTGTTTTGAAATGTCGTGAAAAAGGGAGAAAAAATGCTTTTATCTAAAATCATGTGCAAGCATGTTTTTCACAATAGAAAGTCCTAACAAACGTAAAGGTCCCTCAAAAATTTGTGATGTTGAAGATCTGTGTTTGTAAATACAAGGCATTGGCTCAGATGAAGCATTTTGTGACCGCGGTGGTTTCAATGTTCATACATCATTGTCTATAATGCTATGAATATTGCGTCCAAACAAAGCATGTTGACAGAAAGAACCACATGTCATTGATGTTGTATCCCAAAAATTGATTTTCCTCAATGAAGGATTGTGATTGTAGTGCTATGCCATTTGGTGACTGGAAAACTGGGGCAAAGAATAGACCCTTGATCCCGGAAACTAATTTTGGCCACCCACACACATTGAATCATAATGAGTACTAAAACCCACCCAAAAAAAAAATCAGGCACAGTAGCGATCTTTCTCTGTAATTAGTTGGTAGTAGGATTTAATGGCTAAAAATTATTCATTCTAAACATTAGATGTAATGGTGTAGATATGTAGATCAGCAGATAGTGGCAGTTAGGATTATTGTTTTCAAATAAAAACATTACTTTGAAGTTAAATTTCAACCTTTAATTTGTGTGTATTATTATGAATATTCTAAAATATTTCATAAGAGTTAAAACTCTACTATTCATTTAATAAGTATTGAAAATTAAATTAATTTTAAAAATTCTAGTTCAAAAAAAATATACATTTAAAATAATAAAAAATAATAATTTCGGCCAAATCTCCAAATAATAAATAAAAACATAAAATCATTAAACTCCCCACATAAAGCATCCCTTATTACTCAGGTAAAGATGTTTTAGAGGACATTGTTGTCACTTGATAATTGATCTGCATCACCTGAAAATCTGTGAAAATAAAAAAAATCCAGGGGAGACATTTATTCTCATGCATTCAACTTTTATAAAAAAAAATAATTAACAATACTCCGAAAAAACTTAACTCTTTTTCTCAATTGGTTTTCCATGTAATAAATATGAGGACAATGGTTTGAATTGCAGTACCTCAAATCATTCAGGTCCAAATCCCCTACAACTAGGATTATAAACAATGTAACACTACAAATATAATTTACATCCATGAAAACTGATAAAACAGTAATTCCCATAATAAAGTGTACCCACCATTATACTTAAATGAAACACAAAGCCTAATTTCAGGCCAAATGGAAGACAAATTAAACAGTAGCATATAATTTTTACATAAGCAACAATATATTGTTTTCCTAATCCAACCGCCACACCTGATTGGAAATAGGAATACAAGTTCAGAAATCAATAACAAAAAAAATTCATCTCTAGCCTCTAAGACTATAAATTCATTAAAAAACTAAGACTCTAAATCTCATAACATCTGAGAAAAATTCATAAGAAATAGAGATTTCAAGAGCTTATGATATGCAGTTTACCGACGAGAATAGGCTATACACTGTTGAGGATGATTGTGCATGCTAACAAGATGGCCAATTTGGCAACAAACTCTTGTACTACAATGTTGTTTGTAAACAAATAACCCAAATCACTGCAGAAAACCAGAATAAGCACCAAAAACATAATTATTATAATAGAGAAATAGGGTGTTGAGACAAGTATAGAAAATTTTGCTCCACATTCTTGGCTACAAGTTGGTTGGCAACCCTCACACTACATCCAAAAATTCAAGGGAATGTAAGGGTGCTATTCAATAGATGTTCGGGTTTCCATTACATCACTCTTGACTACAAAGGTGCAGTTTAAAGTTTTTAAGGAATTACCTGGTTGCAACAAGAAAGCCAACCTGTATAGGCAACTCCCAGTCGTTGATGTTGAAGCTATAAGATATTCAGACACCATATAATTTAACTCGAATGCAAGCTCTTACTCTGTAATAGATAAATTAACCACTATAATTTCGTTGAATTAACAAATTGTGATTGTTTTTTCTTTTCATTAAAACATGAAAAGTGATTACTTGTGTCAAAAACTGCAAAGGCTTGGAATGGAGCTCTATGGCCCCTCTCAAGTGATGTGTGGTTTGGCATAGCAAACTGTGATTGGAATTGAACTCTGCATCCCCTCTCAAGCCAATTTCTGGCTTGCCATAGCAGATTGTGATGGTTTAATTTTGTATACCTATTTCATTCTGAATACTGATTGGATTCATGATGTGGATTTCTACCTCTACTGACACTAACATACATGCCAAGTTAATAGTGGACACTGATTTGATTTCGTAGTGTAGATTACTCCTCCATCTCTCTTTAGAGGTAAGGTTAATGGTTTTCCATCTATCATATAAAAATGAAATAAAGATATCTAAAGCAAATTTTCTTACCAAATAGTGAGTGAATTAACAATAACTTTAGTGTTCTTTATTCGTCCTGTCAGCATAACTAAAATTCTGTAATATCAAATCTCCAAGCTGTTGATAACAATGGAAAATGTTAGAAATCCCAATGCATAAAGAATAATGGTTTTGCAATTGGTAAATAGGGATGTCCTAAGATAATCTAATCATATAAACATGTCATTAAAGGTATGTGCTAGCTTATATTTCTGTTGTACAGTGGAGAGGGTTTAGTGGAGTTTGTGCTAAATGGTGAATGGGTATTCATTAGATGAGGAGGATAAGAGGATCGAGGCAGAGGATCGAGAAGATAGATAGGTAATAGATCATAGAATGGAAAATGTTAGATCTAATCAATGGCTAGTAGTGATAAGATGAAATTGAAGAGAAACCCATGTAATTGTAAATTTTTTTATTTCGTGAAAGAAAGTGTGTTTGTTCAAAGATTACTTACCATATCATAACACAATATGAAACAGATAGTTTTATAAATGGCCAAATTTCACAAAAATATTCCCTTGAAAATCCACTCCATGTGAGTGGACACCCTCCATAGGTAACATACAGGAATTGGAGAATTTCAGGTATCCACCACCCGATGTCTAGTGAGACAAGTGCACCATTGAGGCCCATATTCCACTTCAAGACAAAGATCCAATTTAATAGAATGAAGATTATTGTTCCAAACGGAGATGACGATGTTATGATATCGTTCTTTCTTTGCGCAAGTAAATATCTCAGAATGGAAAAATGGAATGGAAATGAAAATTGAAGAGGAACACACCACAGTGCTACGCTCCCTGATAGTTGAGAGACATCCTCAGACTGTTTAGGATCCTGAGAATAGGGGTTGTAAATAGAAACATGGGAAGAAGAAGCATTGTGAATCCCAGGAGTATAATCCAATAGCTTTGTAGATAAATTGTGAGCATATGGTGCTTATTTTCTCCAATAGCTTGACCACAAACAGTCCTAAGTGCATTCCCCATTCCTATCTGTTAAAGCATAATTAAAAAATAAAAACTTAGATGTCCCTAAAAAACTTAAAATATAAAAGTTTAGAAGTTAAAATTAAAAAATGAGATTAGAACCATACTCACCAAGATGCCAGAATCGAACCCTACAATGAGACCAACCACCAAAGAAAAGGCTGCAAGTTCCAAATCACTAATGTGCCCAAAGAATGCCTGCGCAATCACAGTTAATCCGAAGGTTGCTACTCGACTGATGATAGTTGCCACCACAATGCCCCACATGGCTTTCGACTCGAACCAAAACGATCCTTTGCTGCTAGAGGTAACTAAAGCCGGTGAGAAATCCTCCCCACTTCTATGATCGCTTTCATTTTGGATGAGAACACTACAGAGTTTCCCTTAACGAATATATCCTTGATCCCAGAAACTAATTTTCGGCCACCCACACACAGTGCATTATGATGAGCATTAAAACCCACCAAAGAAATCTGGTACAGTAACTACCTTTCCCTGTAATTAATTGTTGGTAGGATTTAATGGCTAAAAATTATTCAATCATCTAACATTAGATCTAATGGTGTAGATCACGGTGGCAACTAGGAGAATTGTTTTCAAAACAGAAGGTTTTTGGGGATTTTACTATGGAAAAAGGAGGAAATGTTGGGAATTAAGCTCTAAGTGAAGCTTTTAGGATCTATAGGCCGTGGCAAGGGTTTTGAGTAACAAAATACTCATAATCTAAGTGAAATATTGTTGGTCATATAATTCTTTGGATAGTGTTGATTGGTCTCAAGCCCTTAAAAATGAGGTTTTTCACACAAGGGATAGGCTATGGGGATTTCTCTATTGTGAAAAGGAGGAAAACATGGGAATTAAGCTCTTTAGTGAAGCTTTTAGGAATTATAGGTCATAAGTAGGGTTTTGGGCTATCACATGGGACTTTTAAAATGGTATTGATAATCTAAGTGGAATATTGTTTGTCATATAATTCCTTGGATAGTGTTGATTGGTCTCAAGGCCTTAGAATTGACCTAAGTGAAGTTTTTAGGGACCATGGACAACAAATAAATTTGGAAACACCAAAAAATGGAAGAATATTCTTGAAGTGGGATATGAGTTTCTATATCAAGATCTACGGACTTGAAAATCTACCCACTTGAAATGTATCTCAAACTATAATTGAAGACCAACAAAATTAAGTATATCTAAAATTGATATAACCATTTTAACTGAATCTTTATTGTAGAAGGAGATATTGGTGTAATAAAGTGCTTTTGTACCATACAAATAGATTCAAAGGCCTTACTAATTAAAATAAACTTTGACGGATATTGGTGTAACAAAGTGCTTTTGTACAATACAAATAGATTCAAAGGCCTTACCGGGTAAAATAGACTTTGACCTTTTTTTTAAGTTTCAATTTGTCTATTGATATGTTTTTTATGTTTTTGGGGTAAAAATATTATTATTAAAATTAAAATTATGTGTTCAAGTAGCATAACAGAGTACTGCGCAGTTTCCAAATGGCCGGTGCGCCAGCATGGTCTGTCGTAGTCCAAAAGAAAAGATAGACGAGGTAGGTACGCTTGAAGGTAATTTGACAACGTGAAGTAACGAATGGAAAGTGCGTTCGCGCAGATTCCAGAAGCTGCGGCCACCCCATATTCTGATATGTTCGATTGGAGGAGTAATATGACATTCTGAATTAACGAAGATTAATTATTAATAAATTAAATCGTCATATTGATCATGTTAACGTCATCCATGACCACGGGTTAAGTGAGAAGAGTGTTTAAATAATTTTTATTTATTTATTTATTTTATTTTTATGGTGGAAATGGATTAATCATCATAATTTTTTTTTTGAAGCATTTAAAATACTGAAATTTCACAGTTCTAATCTAGATTTCCGAAAAATTTTATCAGAATTTTCCAAATTCTTACTAAAATTTCTAGATTATTTTGTGGATTTTTATAATTTTTCTATTATTAAAATTAATTTTTTGTATTTGAAGGGCCTTCCAATATATATATATATATATAGATTATTTAGAAGTATTTTTAAATTGAAAAGTTGTTTTTTTTTTTTTTTCTTCAAGATTGAATTTTAGGCTCTCTTTTTATATATATTCAAATTTTATCTAAATATCATTATTTTTGTTTGTAAATTAGAAAAAATAATAAAGTATGTTGGAAACCTAATAATTGAGAATGTGATGTATATTTTGTAAGTATGAAAATAGGGTAAATAAGAATAGTTAGAATAGGAATTGGCTTATAAATATGATGGTTTCTTTTGTAAATCTATAAGCCTATTCACATTGATACAATTGAATTCAATTAGACAACTACCCAATAGCATGGCATATTATTTCTCCACTTAGTAACTCTTTATTCATTCTATTCTGTTAGTTTTAACAACTTTGTTAGAGTTGAGCATTTTTCTTTACATTCTCATATGTCCTTTGTCCCTATTGACAACCTACTCCATTGTCCCTATGTATATGACATAGTGCACGAGAAACACTTGTCATTTGTTTGGTGGTTGTTGGAACCAAAGAATTTTGAGGGAACCCCTCTCTAATTTGAAATGTCTTTTTTTATTAAGTAATTTTTTTTTGTCATAGTTGTTAGAAGTAAAGTTTGTGTTCATTGTTACTATGCTTTCTCCCTCTCTCCGTCTATCTATTAATATAGAAAACATCAATATATTGACTTGACATCACTTGAGACATCAAAAATATCACAGTGAATCGGTTACTGCTTTCATCTTCATTTTAGTGGCCTCTGCATTCTTTGAAAAATTTAAAAGCAATCTTATTTTTATTGACGATGAGCATTGTAAAGAGTTGGAGAATTTGTGCCTTTGTTTAATGCATTTTTATATTTGTTTAAGCCATTTGGGAACCTTGAAATAGATCTTCTCTACTTAATTCTACAATATTGGTGTTTGGATGAGACTGGAAAATGATGCGCTTTTATTCAAAGAAGAGATAGAGGAGTTTGCAACACTAAGGAATCTAATACAATTTTGTTGAAATTTCCAAATAAGAAATAATTAGAGTTGTATTTTTCAAATTGTCATTTTAATGTTGAATGTGTACTAAAATTAAATGTAGCATCAAAATTCTAAGTTTTAGAATTTCTTTATTAAAATTTTTAAAATTTTGGTAAATAATTATTAAAATATAAATTTAAATTATTTAATATTTACAATTGTAATATAACAAAGAAAGGTTTTTCAAAAAAAAATCAAAATACCAAATTTATTTATTTATTCAAATTACAATTTAACATAAAAAAATACAACTCTATCTATTATTATATAACCAAATTCTAATAATATTAAAAAAAAAAATCTAATTAGTTATTGATAATAAGACAAGTATTTATAATAATAATTATTAAACATACAAAACACAAACTCAAATATTTTCATCTATTTATAAAAACTGTAGATGAGGCATAAGGGGTACGTTGCATAAGTCTCCAAACAAGAGTAACTAATTAGCATTTCTGAGTTGATATATTAAACCTTGAGAGTTGAGTTTGTTAAAAAATTACAAAGTGATGCCAAATATGAGACAAAAATTCATTAGAATGAGGGAAAATTAAGAAGTGCACCTCTCACATTTAGATCTTACAAAAGGAAGGGAGTTCGTGGAAAATTACTTGTCATGTAGAGGAGTTGAATGATTTAGAATTTTTATAGGATAATTGTTATATAGTTGAAGTGATTGTAGGATAGAAGGGGATCCTTTAACACGTCAAATTGATATTTTAAATGCAAATGTCTTGTTCCCCACAACTCCCCGATGAGTCTATTTACACCTTGAAATTCTTATAGATCAAAAATTTTGTACATATAAGCTTCCACCTCAAAGTGGAATTTGTGGATGATTTTTCCATCAGAGGATAGCTGAGAATGATATTGGCATAGCTCAGTGTAACCCATCATGGAGGGCGTTGGGATATGGAATTGGTATCCTTTTTCATTCATTTCCCATCCTTTATTTACCCTTTTGACTCCCAAGACCATACTTTATCACTATAATAGGCACTATCAACCTAAACATGTATCTTTTTGTATGACATCCTTATGATATAATTCTACTTGTAATTTCACATGATAAATATACTGATATTTGCTAGTTTTATCATAAAACAGAGAAAGGAGATATTTGACAGTATATGGTCTCCTGAAATGTTGTTACAAGAATACACATTCAAATTTTTCCTCTCCAAGGACGGGTTAAGGACTCATTAAATGTTGTTGATAAACATGAGACTTATTTTGGATCCATCGGTATCCTTTATTTAGTAATGGAGACCAATGTGGAAATTTATTTAGTCAAATTCAGTTCAACACCAATGGATATATTCATGGGTAACGTAGTTGAAGTAGTTAGGATTTTCCATAGATGAATTATTGTAATTTGGAAAAATTGTTAGAGCTTTGTCCCAACCATGGAATATGTTATTAAAATTTTAGTATGTGTTATCGATCTACATCACATGAGAATCAAGAGATTCTCATGATGATCTTATCTCTGTATTCTGAAATGCTAATGCACTCTCTTCCCGTGAGTAGATATACATAGAAATAATATATGGGAGAGAGAGAAAGCACTACAATTGTAGTCATGCGTGTTTCATTAATTCAAATATCAATCATTCATGGTGATATACCTTTATGTTAATTAGTGTATGTGTTATGTAGTGTACCATCCCCTGCTCAGAAGGAAGGGCCCTCCTTCTTAGTAAGGATTACGAGTTAGGAATGTATTGTAGAAATTTGATTTATTTTCTCTCAGTTGTGATTGATTTATAATTGTTTTTAGTATTACTATTAATATCGCTCGTGCTTTAATGATTGTGTATTTCCAGCCTCGATCTCTTTGCTAGCGTGACAATTATTTAATCCTTGTTATAGTTTGGTGGTGTTTTTATTTTATCTGAATGTGTGTTTCGATATTTGCTTGAGTAAATGGTTTCCGAGAGTGTTGTTTCTTTCTGAATAAGGGTTATTGTGTGACATAGTGGTTTATTATGCAATGCGTGTTTATTTCCAGAAAGTATGAACGAGGTTTGAGACTGTAACATCTAAAGCGTTGGATTGTTGAGATTGTTATTATAATGATTTGATTTGATATTAATTCGCACTATTCACCATTTTTCCTTGCATATACTTTGCATAATAGACTTGAAATAAAAATTCCTACACAGATTGATAATTAACGTGAGATTCAAATCTGTTGCTCTGCATTAAAAGAAGAATTGTTCCACCCAACATTTTCATGTTGTTGTTTGGGAAGCCTATTAGACATTCATATGTGTTAGTACTTTATCTACATGAATTGATTGATCGTGTGGTATATTTGTTCCTACCTGAGGTTTTTGGGTAGTAAGAAGAGAGGTAAGAACCTGTGCATTGCTTCAACATACCAAAGTGGGCTCGACCTCATAAGAATTAAGACACATATGATTGCATTACATGATTATTTAAGAAGAAAAATATGGTGCCCCCAAATATACTTATAATCTACGTGGAAAAGAAATATTTAGAAAGAATAAGAATCAAGACTTGGGGAGAGTAACTTACGTACATGAGATAATTTCAAAATTTGAAGCATAATCGTCTACTCAAGGAAAGGTGACCAAGAAGAAGGAGTTAGGAAAAGCTGCTCGATGGAGGCCAACATCTCCTGAGACATATGTGTTGGGTGCACATATCGAGGAGACAGATTTTTGGGAACCTTTAGATTTCAAAAACCAGTCGAGGAGTTTCCAGCCCCTCTGTTTCAACAAAGGGAGAGAAGAAATATTTGAAAGAATGATACAGGGATACATATGAACATGATTTGGAATTGTACTTGGAAGAAACATTACTTGATCAATATACCTTGGGCTTTTGTAGTGTAGTGAAATAAATTGTTGATACAAAGGGTTTTGAAAATTCATTAGGACCACCTAAACCATCTGAGCAACCTAAACAATTACAATATCCTAGGAACTCCCCATTACCAAAAAGAGAGAAATCTATTTCACGAGGGAAGACACCTGTAATAGTTGTACGGAACACACAAAAAAATCAAATGGAAGGAAGCTTAGTCACTAATTTCTATTCCCCTATTGGGAATCTCCAAGGTGATGTCCCATTCAAATACATTCCTTTGTTTACACTCCGTACATTTCAAGGCATGATTACTGAAGATCCTGATACACTTATGTTCGAAATTAATGTCATATGTAAAATTTATTATTACACCACTAATGAACATAAAATAAAATAATTCCCATCTACACTGAAGGGTGAAACACTCAGCTCACTTTGTAACATACCCCGCAAGAAAATGCATGGAGTTAGGAATTTTTTTCAAAATATACGAATGTGTAACCTTATAAATTACCTTTTATATTTCCCCATTAACCATTTAAATACCCATCATCATCACTTAGAGAAACATTTAGTAAAAATCATAGCGAGTTACACAACCATTAATTGTCCTTGTTGTAGCATATTAACTTAAATTTCCTGATATAACTATGTATCGATCCCATGATTATTTTAATTCAATTAATACATCACCTAATTGATAAAATAAACATAACATCATGAAATAAATTAACATCATGGAAATGACACAATGAAAAATCACATAAATAGACACTAAAATACCTTGGAAACCCCGTAGGGTGAAAACCAGCAAACATTTAATTTTATTATTAAATGCTCGTGAGGGTTGTTACCCCTCACTCAATGGTTAAAAGGGAGTCCATCCCTTGACCATTTTCATAAAAATTACATAGAAAAATAATCTTAAACGAAACATAACTAGCTATAAGCTATTACAATCATCATGATGCCATTTACCCACAAATCCTCAATCTTTGTCTTTGTAGTCAGACTGTTTCCTTCAGTGGGTCATCGTGCAATTGGAACTAGTAAAACTACATGGACTAACAATTCTTTATCTTGCACAATGTTAAAATTGAAAAATCATTTTCTCAAGTCATCCTTCTTTCGTGCCATTGCTGTCATTAGCCCACTTGATATCATGACTAGATAAAATATTAATAAACCAATAATCAATCTCTATTTGTGATACTTCAACAAATATTTATATGAATGTATAAAACATAACCAAGTTGACATGAAATGCCTTCTTTAGCATCATTTCACATGAATTAGTAACAAATAAATCACTATCAAGCATCATCTTTCTAGCAACCACTAACAAAATCTCACATGCACATTTATATTATTTCCAAAGGAAAGATAACATACTATATAATAATATTGTGCATGAAAATGCATAACAAGCTTTCAGGATAACTATCCCAACAAGCAATTTCCTTTTTGTCTACTCTTACATTTTCTTTTCCAAAGGGATTAACACAATATATTCTATACTTATGCATATGAATGCATGTTCTTTTCCAAAGACATCTTTTCCACACAAGAGCTATTCACATTGGCTATACTTATAACAATGCAAACTTTATTTCAAACCAAGTTAACATACTAGTTATAATTTTTTGCATGTAATAGCATAGAATATTTATTCTTTCATGTAAAACATATATTTCTTTCTGAAAGAAACTAAATATATATTTCATGGAAAAATAAACACATTTCTTTTCCCAGGGATCAAACGCATACCACTTATTCTTCCATGCATTCAAAGGGAAATTTCTCTCTCATCCAAAAGATCTAATTCCAAAACTATACTTTTTCCATGCATCCAAGAATATGTATGTTTCTCTAAATAATCTTACATAATAAAGCACGTGATTACTATTTTTCCGCTCTAAGAATCTAATCCAATAATAAATACAAGGATATATTTTTCTCTTCTATTCTTTTTGAAGAGTTCTAACCCAATAATTGCTTCCTTGCATACGATTATATATATTTATTTTCCAAGGAATTTAACACCTTAATTATTATTTTTCCAAAAGATAGATAACTCAATAGCTATTATGCATGAAATAGATAATATTTTCTTATCATTTCACATATTAGAAATATTTGTAATATTTCCTCCAGAAATAACATGAATAACAAATCCCTCTCAAATAACACAACCAATTGTCCTTTACACAAAGGTTTTATGTGAGCTACCCCTTACATAAGTTATTTATATATTTTTGCATGACTTAAACTCCTCATGCATGTTAAATCACATAATAATTTCTATTAGATCAAATATACTAGATCTTATTCATGTGCACCTATGCACATACTCTCTTCAAGAGTCCAATATTTCTCTTTAAAAATTTTAATGCATATACTTGGTAATTATATAAATTAATTCCTTGTAAATAATCATCAACATAATTATTATTTATATATGTACATAAACAATTATTCTTATCTCATTGAAAAATGAAATGGAAGCACTATGTTTCACTTTGTTTTTCCTGTTTTAGTCATCCAATTTGGATGCATATTGTGAATGTATGGAAAAGAATTTCATAAAAAAAAAAGAGTTTTTGTTTGGAACATACATAATAAGAATAATCTCTCTCATGTTTTTCACAGGTGTCATGGTTTTTAAGATTCGAATGAATCATTGATGCCCATTGTTCCATATTTAAATACTAAATAATTTCCTGTTTTTGTGATGAAATTTAGACACGGTTTAAAACCAAATGGAAAATATTTTTGGAAAACCCAAAGAGGTTTTTGTTTCTAATGGGTTCATTAAAAATAAACTCTCTTGGTTTTTACACAGGTGTTACGGTTGGAAGATTCAAATGAATCTTTGGACCTCATTTTTCCAGATTTAAATAATAATTAATTCCCTGTTATTTTACATCCATTTAGGACACAATTTTTGAGACATGGGAAATGAATTTTTAAAATCTAAAAGAGGCTTTTGGTCATAACATCCTCTTTTATGAAAACCTCTTTCACTGTTTTCCTATCTATTTCGGTTTCGGAGATACAAAGTCATACTTACACCCTATTTTCTAATAACTCATGCAATTCACAGAATTATTTAGCCATGAAAATATTTTATCAATTCACAACACATGAATTATTCTCATCATTCAATGAATAAGACACTTATTCCTCTATGAACAAAATTTTATAGAGGTTTACTAAATAATTAATCTTAATTCTTTATCGCATGAAATTTTCTTGCAAATAAATTCATTCATTATATCATCATGGCCCATATGAAAACATAAGGATTTTCAAAGAATATGGTTACTTATCTCTTCATGCATGCTTGGAATACTCTATTCCTCTTCCTTGGCTCCATTCTCCATGTATTATCCCATTCCCCTCTTCTATTTCTCTCATAGGCTTATAATAAATAGAATTAATAAAATGGAATAGCTTTTATAACTCATAAAAGAATTCCATATTTTTCTAAATCATAAAAGAATTCCAGCTTTTATAAATCATAAAAGCACTCCAGATTTTCTAAATCATAAAAGCATTGCATAAAGCATCCATAAATATAATTTTTCCTAAATCACAAAAGCAATCCATAAATCTCTCATGCTTTTAATTTTAAAGCAAGATTTGTTTTTTCCTTCTGAGCAAAATATCACTTATCCATACTTTTTCCAAATCTCTTAATCATTATTTCGAAAACTCATAAAATATACCAACTTTGAAATATAATTTATTTCCATAGAAGAATATAAATTCTTATAAATAAAATAATTAAGAAATAATTCTTCCAATATTCTTATAATCATCAATTACAAGAATATTCTTCATGTAATATCAATATAATAATAAATAATATTTAATTAGTTAAGAAACCTCATTTTATGAGAGTTTTTACGGTGGCGTAAGCCAGGGATATTACACACTTATAGCACTCAAGAAGGCATCTATAAACTCCTAGGATGAGATGAAGAATTATTTTTTAGAAAATTATTAGTAGTATTTCCATTCAAGGGCTTCATAGGATGAACTATTGATAATGACCCAGAAACCATATGAAAATTTCGAAGAATATGTTTAATTCCTTCAATATAATTCACAAATATCTTAACATTGAAATATGGACAAGGAAATAGTTAAAAAATATTTGATTAAATGAATTATGGATTACTAACTTGACATGATAAAAATTCTTGTGAAAGGGGATATATCAAAGGAACCTTATGATGATATTGTTCAACTTTGTAGAAGAAGTTACTAGGATCAACAAGAAAGCAAACATTGACGATTGGTACCTCTACCAAGATTCTAAAATCAACTAACAATGTAGCAACACTTGCAGAGATTGGGAATCTCCTAGATAATTTTATAACTAATACTCTGAACTCGATGACCTCTCAGTTTGAACTATTTCAAGCAAAGAAAAAAAAATGGATGTAGAGAAAGCTCTTGCCATTTTCTACTCTCAGTTTAGTAAGAAACACCATTTGGGGAAATTCTCGCTCAAAAGTTGTACCATATGTGAGAAGGAACACTACACAGAACAATTCCCATCATTACATGGAATCAAGGAAATTTGCAAGAAAGCAGGGGAGCATGTTGAAGCAGTATATTTTATTGGTACTAAAAAGCCTTGGAAACCTTGGCCATTAGGTATGGTGCAAGAACCCTTCCCTTCTTTCAATTCTTGTTCAGGTATGTGTAATTCCTTAAAAACGCCTGAATAGTTTCAATATTAAGTATCTCCATCGAATCCCCTTAAACATAATTTCGTTCAATAACCTATGACCTTGAAAAAATGGCCTATCCCCTCATGGACTCAACCTTGAAGAGGGCCCTTTTACCTTAACCAAATGCCTATAAAATTCCAATGAAACAACAACAGTTACAAAATCCTTCTAATGTATCCACGAGCAATCCTCTGTTGATTTCCTCAAATGTCTATAAATCTAAACCCTAACCCTAATAATAAGGCAACAGAACAGTTTGAAACTCAAATTATCCTTTCCTAATATGTGTCACCCGTGGAATGCAATGAAATCAAATTATGATCGAGAAGCGTAGTGACCCACACTATTTCCCCTGTCATAATAGAGAGAGTGGAAGTTAAAAAAATATGAGAGAAGAAAACCCAACTCAAGGATATTTAGAAAAGTAGCAGATTGTAACAACTCATGTTACCATTGGTGTTGAAATATTTGATGAAGTTTCAACAACTGGAACTACCACCAATACTACTATAACATCTAGTATTAGTACAATAATATATATTACTTCGGTTGTGAAATCTATAAAAACTACTAGAAACAAGACTTATTTGTGCCCTCCTTCTGCTGAAATATTAACTGAGTTCAAGGATACCCCTCAAGTTGATTCTAACATCGTAAAGGAATTAAATAGCTTACATGTTCATATCCCTTTACTTCAAGCAGTAAGACATGTCCTTATTTGTCCCAAAATGATTAAGGATCTATGTGTTAAAAGATAGGAAGGAAACATTGGGATCCCCTACTATTCATGTAATTAGGAAATTTTTAGAACTAACATTTGGGAATAGTGTACCTTCCAAATATGAATATCCAAGGAACCAAGCCGTATTTGTTTACATTGGTGGAATAACTACTCTGAATAGGTTCATTAATTTAAGAGAAACAATCAACATAATAACTAATGAAACTATAGAATTACTTTGGCTTACCAATATGAGACTAGCCCCTACTATTTTAGAGCTAGTAGATAGGCCTAGGATCCAACATGAAGGAATATTGGTGGATATTATTATTTCAGTAGATTCATTATAGTACCTAGCAGATTTATTATTTTCTTCACTCGAAGACATTCCTAGGAGGACATCGTTTAATTTTAGGCATAACATGGATGGTCACTAGAGACACCTTAATCAGATGTAGGTCTGGTTGCATGAATATCTCTCATGGTCACACTACCAAGGACTTTGTTCTTTACCCTCCAGTCAAACAAAGTTCTAAATTTGAGAATACTTCATGGTCTGAGTATGAATTGGAGGAATTTGATGCATGTTCAATACTCACTATAGGAAAAGCCTTGTATTTTAAAAATGAGACTGAAAATGATATCATTAGAAGTTTTATCAATGACCCTTCTTTTTTCACACTAACCACAACTCGATTTGTAAGCTTTGTGATAGAAAAATCTAATGAGAAAGAAACTCTTGATGATCATGTTACGCAAGAAATACCCACTAGCCCTAGTCTTAAGGGTGTACCACAATATATTCAGCTTTGGAAAACACTAAATATCAATTCTAATTTATCCCTTGTGCAAAGAGATAAACTAGTGTTGTTACTCAAAAATAATAAAGAATCCTTCATATGGGATCATAAAGACATTTTAATATTGTTGGCGTAAGCCATCGCAAAAACTTTCGTAAAATGAGGGTTGTTGAGTAATTAGATATTATTAATTTTTATATTGATATTACATCAATAATATTATTGTAATTACTAACAATAAGAATATTACAAGAATTAATTCTTAATTATTTTATTTAGAAGAATTTATATTCTTCTATATAAATCAATTATATTTCCAAGTTGATATCTTTTATGAGTTTTAGACATAATGATTTTAATACTTTTAGAAAAAATATGGATAAGTGATAGTTTTCTCATAAGGAAAAAGAAATCTACCTTGAAAAGAGAAGCATGAGAGATTTATGCAGTTATTTTGTGATTTGGTAAAAATCTGATTAATGGAGAGATTTATGGGTGATTTATGGAATTCTTTTAGGATTTATAAAAGCTATTCCCTTTTCTTAATTCTATTTATGTAAGCCTATGATAAAAATAAAGAGAGGAATGACATAATACATGGATAATGGAGCCAAGACAAAGGAACAACGGATTCCAAGGATGCATCAAAAGATAAGTAACTATGTTCTCTGAAAATTATTGTGTTTGCATATGGTGTATGATGAAATAAGAATTGAATTTATTTTCTTGGAAAAGTTCATATGATAAAGAATCAAGATTATTTGTTGAGAAAATCTCTATGGAATTTAGTGCATAGAGGAATAAGTATTTAGTTCATTGAATTCTTAGAATATTTCATGTGATTTGAATTCTTAAAGTTTTTTCATACCTAAATAATTATGTGAATTGCATGAGTTATTGGAAAATAGGGTCCATATATGCCTTTGTATCTCCAAAACCATAATATATGTGTTGAAACTGAAAGAGGTTTTCGTAAATTACGCCATTCCATAAAAAATTAAAATTCATTTTCCATATCTTGAAAAATATGTCCAAAATTGATGACAAAAACTGGAAATTATTTCATATTTAAGTATGGAAAAAATGCTTCAAATATTCATTCGAAACTTCCAAACCGTGATACCTTTGTAAGAACTAAGAGAGTTTTATTTAATGAATCTGTTTCAAACGAAAACCTCTTTTGGTTTTTAAAAACGTGTTTCCATATGTTCGCAAAACCATGTACAAAGTTGATGACCAAAACAAGAAATTATATAAAATTTAAATCTAAAAAAATGGGTTGCAAAGATTCATTCGAACATTCTAAACTATGACACTTGTGTAAAAAAAGAGAGATTTTTTGTTTAATGCAGACATTCTCAACAAAAAACTCTTTTAGTTTTAAATAGTTCATTTCCATATGTTCAGAATCTACATCCAAAGTTGATGACTAAAATAGGAAAAACATAGTGTTTCCATTTGATTTTTTCCGCCAGATAAGAAATGTTGTTTATTTACATATAGAGATAACTATTGTATTAATTTTATTGAAAATAAATAAATAAATTTCATGCAACAACAAATAGAAAAATTATGTTGATATTTCTTGAAAAGAAATAAGTTGTTTGCACGCACAAAAATAGAACAATTATATTGGTAATCCTTGAAACTGAATAAAGTTATTTCATTTAAAAGATTACCAAGTATGTTCTCGTGATGGATTTGTATTAAAATTTTGAAAGATAAATATTGGAATCTTAAATAGAATATGTCCTTAGGTGCACATGAATAATATCTAGTATATTTAATCTACTAGAATTGAATATGTGATTTTACATGCATGGGGAGCTTGAGTCGTGAAAAAGAGATAAATAACATTTGTGAAAAATAGTTCACATAAAAACTTTGCATAAAAGAGAGTTGGTTGTGTTATTTAAGAAGGATTTTTTATTCATGTTATTTCGCGACGAAATATTACAAATTTTCTTGATGTGTGAAATGATAAGAAAATATTTTGTATTGCATGGATAATAGCTAGTGAGTTTTCTAACTTTTGAGAAAAGAAAAATTAGTTTATTATATTCCTTGGAAAATAAATAAATATATCTATATATATATATATATATATATATATATATATATATATATATATATATATATATATATATATATATATTTGTATGCAATGTATCCTTTATTGTGTTATAACTCTTCAAAAATAATAGAAGAGAAAAAATTATGCTTGTATGCATTATTGAATTAGATCCTCTCAAAGGAAAACAAGTAATCAATTGCTTTACTATATTAATATTATTTAGAGGAACGTATACAGTTGGATGCACGGAAAAGTATAGTTCTGGTATTACATTTATAGATAAAGGTAAGGTGCAATCACATGATATTTATTGTGTTAGCTTTCTTTTGGGAAAAATAATTTTCATTTTCACACCTAAATGAAATAACTATGGTATTAGTTTTCCTTTAGGAGAATATTATGTATAGTTATTGGGCTAGATATTTTGGTAAGATGATAATGTTCCTTTGCATGTAAGAATAAAAATTATTGATCCATTAGAAAAGAAATATGTTTATTTTTCCATGCAATATTTAGTTAGTTTCATTTGGAAAGGAAAACATAATAGCAGGCACAAAGAAAAGTGTTTGTGGGATAGTTACCTTGAAATATTGTTATGCATTTTCATGCACAAGACTATTATCTAGTACATTAGTTTTACTTTGGAAAGAATATGAAAGTGCATGAAATATTTTGTTAGTGCTGTTGGAAAGATGGTGATTAATAGTGATTTATTTGTTACTAATGAATGTAAAATTATGTAAAAGAAGAAATTTCATGACAGTATGTTTATGTTTTATACATGCATATAAATATTCATTGAAGTTTCACTAATAAAAATTGATTATTGGTGTATTAATATTTTATCTAATCATGATATCAAGTGTGTTGACGACAACAATGGCAGGAAAGGATAGTGCCTTGAGAAAATATTTTTTCATGTTTAACATTGTAGCAGATAGATATTTATTAGTCCATGTAGGTTTAGGAGTTCCAACTGCAAGATCTTCCATCGATGGAAATAATCTGACCACAAAGAAAAATATTGAAGATTCATGGGTAAATGATATCATGATGATTTTAATAGCTTATATCTATTTATGTTGCATTTAATATTATTTTATATGTAATATCTTATGAAAATGGTCAAGGGATGGACTCCCTTATAACCACTGAGTCAGGGGTGAACACCCTCATGAGTCTTCAATAATAAATTAAATTCTTGATGGTTTCCACCCTATGGGGTTTCCAGGGTATATCGTTGTTTAATATTTAATTACTCATTGTGCCATTTTCATGATGTTAATTTCTTTCATGATGTGATGTTTTTATTATCAAGTATGTGATTTTCTAATTGAGTTAAAGTGGTCATGGAATCGATGCATAGTTATAGCAAGAAATTTAAGTTAATATGCTACAACAAGGACAACTAATGGTTGTGTAACTCAATATTATTTTACTAAATATGTCTCTAGGTGATGATGATGGCTATTATAATGGTCAATGAGGGAATATAGAAAGTTATTTAGAAAGTTATACATTGGTAAATGTTGAAAACATTTCCTAATTCCATGCATTTTCCTGCGAGGTTACTGGGGTATGTTACAAATGGTATCAGAGCAAAATGTTGCAACATTGGTGCCTTTTGGGGAACCATTAAGCACAAAATGAGTAGAGGTATGATGCTAGTGGGAATCATCTCCGGTATGACTCTAAATGAACTTGAAAAAGACTAGAATTGACATGAGATGCATGATGCATGATTAATGACCACATTAAAGAGTAGAAAGTGATGATGTTTATTTAAAAGTTGTGATCATGATGTTTGAATATGGATGTGGATAAAATAAAATAAAACATTTATTGCACCTATGAACAATCATGAGAACTCACTAGTTATAGTGTAGATTAATTACCAAGCTTTGCATGCATATTATTACAACAAAGATTATGGTGCAAAAGAAAAAGAAAGGAAAAAAATGAATAAAGTTATAATTCAATACATATAAAGAATGAATGTATGTATGGGTTATGTGATAAACAAATAATTTGGAAGTTGGGTTTGACACAAAAGAGGACAATGGAATATTGAAAAAAAAATGAAAGAACCTCTTTCGTTGTTAAAAATAAGCAATGAGTCAAGTCGGACTCATATAGTGAATTTTAAGTTAATAAACAACTCATAGTAGCATAATTATGGGTTTTATTTCTTCATGTAGAGCTGTAGATGAAATTTTTCATTCCATGTGTTTGAAAAAAGTGGTAAATGAGATCAAAAATTTTGTCGTTTTAAATAATTGCATCCATGGGAGTTTTGTATGTGATTAATCTTAAAATCAAGGGGTATTGGTACCTTAAGGGAATGTACCCCCCATCTTGATTCCAAGAAAAAGTTATATTCTGACCTGGATCCATAATCTGGTTGACTTTTCCGAGTTGACACTCCTGTAGGTATTGTCGGTTGTGTGGTTTTGCAGGAATTTTACCATTGATGATATTAATATGACTCATGTTATTTTTTAAATTCTAGTTTTTCTATCTCTTTGATATTTTATAAATATTTATGGGAATTTATTTCATGTCCACTGCTTAATTGTTAAAATTCCTCAATGATGGTAGATCGCATGCTTGCAAATTGTTTGTTAGAATGTCCCATTGATTGTAGATTGCATTCTTGCAAAATACTTTTAAAATTCCTCGATCGATGTATATTGTAGACTTGCAAACTTTTTGTTAGAAGGCCTCATTGGTTGTAGATTGCATGCTTGCAAAATATTTGATAAAAGGCTACAGTGGTTATAGATTGGATGATTGCAAATTATTCTCCCAAAAATCCCTAATGGTTTTTGCTTACATGGTGGCAAGCTAATTGTAAAGAAAAAAATAGCATTTTGTGTCCTAAATGGGACTATTATTTCTCTATAATATTTATGGTCAGTAAGGCGGGACCTTACAGAAAATATAATGCTATGGTATGCAAGATAAGTTAAGGTTTTTTTTCTTTTTACTCAAGCTACATTATTGTTATAATGTGGAAATTTTGAATGTATACCACCTATATTCCATGTGATGAATTTTTGTCAATGTACTTTGACAAATTGTGGGACCCATGTTGAGGTTCAAGAATAGATGTTTGGTGTACATAAATATTCCTTAGCTTCAATGATAATATGCAAATGGAAAATTTTGTAAATTACAATGGATTTTTAGACATTTACTATTTTAGACACTGAATTATTATTGGATTCAATGGCTATGGAAACCATGATGGGGCTGATGCAATGATGTAATATTTTATTTTATTATTGAGGTAATGAATAGATTGGTTGGGATATTTAGAAAATAAATCTAGAGTTTTAGAATAATTCTTGTTAGCTTATGAAAAGCTATTGGTGGTTAAGTCCAAGATGGACCTTCCCTAAAATTCTCCTAAAAATCCCTAGGAGAAAATAATAAAGAAGAAAATATTGACATAATGGGAGAGAAAGATTATGCTAATCACTTAGTTGGAGATAAATACTAAATGGGGTAAAATAAAGCACAGAAGGAGAGAAATGCATGCTCTAAAGAAAAAGAAAAGTATATTTTCGAAAAATATGAAGCAAAAATGCATAGGCAAAAGGTTGGCAGACCTTAATAGACATTGCCTAAATAATTAGTAATGAAAAGTAAAGGTTAATGTTCCAATAAGAAAAGAACATTGAGGAAGATGTTCTCTTTAAAGGGGGGAGTATGTAATATCCTTGGTGCAAATCACCGTAAAAACTCTCGTAAAATGAAGGTTGTTGAATAATTAAATATTATAAATTCTTATATATATATATATTACATCAATAATATTCTTATAATTATTAATTACAAGAATATTACAAGAATTAATTCTTAATTCTTTTGTTTATAAGAATTAATTATATTTCCAAGTTGGTATGATTTATGAGTTTTAGAAATAATGAGTAATAGTTTTAGAAAAACTATTGACAAGTGATATTTTTCTCATAAGGAGAAAAAAAATCTACCTCGAAAGGAAAAGCATCAGATCTTTATGGAGTGATTTTGGGATTTAGGGAAAATTATATTTATGGAGAGATTTATGGGTGATTTATGGAATGCTTTTAAGATTTAGAAAATCTATTCCATTTTCTTAATTCTATTTATTGTGAACTATGAGAAAAATAAAGGAATGAACGACCGAATACATAAAAAATGGAGCCAAAAGAGATGAATAAGGGATTCCAAGCATGCATCAAAAGATAAGTAACTGTTTTCTTTGAAAATTATTATGTTTGCATATGGTGTATGATGAAATAAGAATTGAATTTATTTGCTTGGAAAAGTTCATATGATAAAGAATCAAGGTTATTTTTTGAGAAATCCTCTATGGAATTTAGTGCATAAAGGAATAAGTATTTAGTTCATTGAATTCTTATAGGACTTCATGTGCTTTAAATTGTTAAGGGTTTTTCATGGCTAAATAACTATGTGAATTGCACGAGTTATTGGAAAATAATTTTTAGATATGACTTTGTCTCTCCTAAACCATGATATATGTGTACCAAATGAGAAAGATATTTTTGTAAATGAACCCGTTCCAGAAAGAAGCCTCTTTCAGATTTGGAAAAAAAAATTAATGTCTCAAAGACTGTGTCGAAAATTGATGAAAAAGAAGGAAATTATTTCATATTAAATCTAGAAAATTAGGTTTCAATGATTTATTCAAATCTTCCAAACAACGATACCTGTGTAGAAATTGACAATTTTAATTTAATGATTTTGTTCCAAACAAAGACCTCTTTTTTATTTCAAAAATGTGTTTCCATATGTTCAGAAACCGTTTCCAAATTTCATCACCAAAATAGGAAATTATTTAATATTTAAATTTGGAAAAATGGGCTACAAAGATTCATTTGAATATTTTAAACCATGACACTCGTCTAAAACTTGAGAGAGGTTTTTTTTAATTAGCCATTTTTCAACAAAAACCTATTTTGGTTTCAAAAAATTCATTTCTTTATGTTCATAACTCACATCCAAATCTGATGACTAAAACAGAAAAAAGAAAGTGCTTCCATTTGATTTTTCTGCCAGATAAGAGTTGTTGGTTTATCTAAATATAAAGCTAACTATTGTATTAATATTATTGAAATAAATAAATTAATTGCATGAAACAACAAATAGAATGATTATGTTGATATTTATTGAAAATAAATATGTTCGTATACACAAAAATAGAACAATTACGTTGGTAATCCTTGAATATGAATTAGTTATTTCATTTAAAAGACTACCAAATATGTCATCATGATGCATATGCATTAAAATTTTTAAATGGAAATATTGGACTCTTGAAGAGAATATGTGCTAAGGTGCACATGAATAGTATGTAGTATATTTTATCTACTATAATTGAAGATGTGATTTTACATTCATGGAGAGCTTGAGTCGTGTAAAAGGAGATAAATAACTTTTGTTAGAAGTAGTTCACATAAAACCTTTGCATAAAAGACAATTGGTTGTGTTATTTGAGAAGGATTTGATACTCATGTTATCGCTTGAGGAAATATTGCAAATTTTCCTTATGTGTCAAATGATAAGAAAATATTGTGTATTGTATGCATAATAGCTAGTGAGTTAGCTAACTTTTGGAAAGAAAAATTAGTGTGTTAGATTCCTTGGAGAATAAATATATATATTTATATGCAAGGATGCAATTATTGTGTTATAACTCTTCAAAAACAATAGAAGAGAGAAACATATTCTTATATGCATTATTGAATTAGGTTCTTGGAGAGGAAACCAAGTAATCACCTTATTTATTATATTACGATTATTTAGAGAAATGTATACAGTTGAATGCATGTAAAAATATAGATTTGGTATTACATCTCTAGAGAAAAGGAAGGTGCAATCACATGATATTGATTGTGTTAGCCTTCTTTTGCGAAAAATAATTTTTATTTTCACACCTAAAGGAACTAACTATGGTATTAGTTTTCTCTTAGGAGAAGATTATGTATAGTTATGGTATGGCAAGATTAGCTTCAATCATTCCGTTATTGCAATGTCACAAGAATTTCTTATCTTATTGATGTGAATGGAGTCGACATCATATGGGACTTACCTACATTCTTTTACTCAATTAGCACTATAGTTTAAGACAATTCAACATGACTCTAATTAACTTTTGTCTTTGCCGAAGGTTTTTCTTGCATGAGGACATGTAAGCTGATCAGCATGGGGAGATGTTAGCCCCTGGAATTATCATGTTTAATTCATATTCTCACCCTATGCTTACCCATGGCTTTCATTTTTATTAGCGAGTGTTGGGCTAGTATCTCAAACTTGGAGCATGATCAGGAAATTGTTCATTATTTAACATATTTCCTTTCTTTTAATAATATTTGCATCAAAATGATTATTGATGATGGTAATTTTGTTGTTTCAAGAAGGCATATGAAATAACCATCAAATATACACGTGCATCAACAATTAATTGTACCAAGTTATGTTCCTACACCAACACTCCTATAGTAGCATTCTTGCAACAATTTGGGGCTTCGACATCTCGGCAAGATTGTGGGGAAAACCAAAGAATTTATTGTCCAAAATTATGTTATAACACCTTCACAAGATTTTTACTACACCTAGGTCACTCGTGTGGGTCTCTAAAATCAAATTAACAAATATTCTCAAAATTCGCAAAGTTTTCAAACATCCAAGTTTGACCTTGATTTTCGTGCTGTAGGAGGCCAATCTCGAAAATCCAAGAAAATATTTTTTTACCAGTATAAAAAATTATTTGGAATCCGAACCATTTCCTAAGATTTGTATTAGTCTAAAAATTACACATAGATCATTGAAGTCATTTGATAAAAAAAAAAAATTTGTTTTCCATAATTCTAGGATCTTGCCCAGATTTTCCAAAAAATGGAAAATTCATATCATATCTACATTTTCTTGATGGGAAAATGGTTCTACGAGTCTCCTATGATGGAAAATAGTTTGGATTCACTTCTTCATCTTATTTTGTAATTGATTGGTTGGCTTAAAGCCAAATTTGTATCATGAAATGTATAAAAATAGAGCTATGGCTCCAATCCTAGCATTTAAAGCCATTTATTTCTACCTTGATGCTACTGAGATGAGTGTTGGGGGTTCTACCCCCTTCCCTCTGATCAATTGGAGAATGGACTACTGCAGATGTTGTAAAAGTATCATATTTTAATTCAATGACAGATTCATGCATCTCTTATGTCTATTTTCTGCATTGTTAACTTTGCTCGCATAAGTTAAAAGTTTTCCTTAACAGGAGACGAGATGGTTGGATAGGTCCCAACTAACCGAGTTCATTCTCTCCATAATTCTTGGCATGCTTAGATATAATTATGCTGGTGTGAACAAAGTGATTTCTTTATACTTTAGCTTGCTGGTATAGTGAAACCCTTGTGACTGTATTTCTTTATAAGTGATCTCAGATTTGAGGATTATTCATGTGTGTTGAATGAATTTTTATTTCCAGTCTCAGTATTTTATTCTTTCTTGAAGCGTCCCACTGTTTATTTTCTTTTCTGATAACGTTTCTTGATTTATTTGCGAAAGATTAGACAGGGTTACACGTTTAATGGTTTAACTTTTGATAGGAATATTTATTTCCATTATAAGAACAACATACCCTCATATAAATACGATTTCTGGTTGAGTGATGATATCTCTATGTACAAATTTCGACTGTAAATATTTCCTCAAATGATCATGAACGAAATATCACTAAGTATAGGAATTGTTTATGCTATCTTTTGAGCTTAAAGACTTTATGAAATTAATATTTTAAGCAGAGTGTATGTATCACGCTGTGACAAAGATATGAAGAGGTTTAAGTTCCATATTTTGGATAATATACTTTTATTTACAACGCAAAAGTTTGTCTATTTTGTCATTGTGAGAATTTCCTTAATTATTTTCAATTTATATTTTCACTGAAAGTTTGCATCTAATTTGGGATTCTTTTCATTAATGTTCACGCTAAATTTTTCTTCCTTACTTTGTTAACTTCTTTCTTACTATTTACAACACATCAATTAATGCTGAAGGATTAAAGAATGTGAAACTGTCTTAGTACAGGAACATGATGTTATAAGTACAAGAACAGATCATTCCATTACAGGAATAGAACGTTCCAGTACACGAACATAGTATTTTTGTATCGAAACAAAGTGAGTGTAGTACAAGAACAAAGGTTTTATACTATAGAAATGGATTTTCTCCGTTTTCCTAGTCCAGGGACATAATTGTTCCATTACAAGAACAATGAAATTTCGGTACAACAGCATAATTGTTATAACATAAATGAACTCACTTTGTTTTCATAGTACAAGAATCACAACACAAGAATAGTTCTAATTGATTTATTGAGTAGCATGAATTCAAGGTCTATTTATTTCTTTTAATAATTATTTTTTCCAGTAAAATCTTTTATTACTAGTTTTTGAGTGAGATTTCAATTTTGAGTGTGGTGTGAGAAGTTTCTACACAAGTTAGCATTTTTTTCTACAGGCTGCTAGAATCCTTCTCTAGCATTTCCATTGTTGCACCTCAAATTTCATAAACTCACAGATTAACAATTAAATGTTGGTCCATTAATATGTCATATACTACACACAACAAATATCCAACATATACATGGTGCAAAATACTCTTGGAATGGTCTCAGTATGGAGGATTTTCTGCTAACCTTGTTAAATAATAATCCAAATGAAACATTGAAATCACTTCCTATGGTGTTTTTTTGGTGAATTTGGCTTGAAATAAATGTTTCTATCTTTTAATATCAAGGAAATTAGTATACTAGAGTGGTCTACAATTTTTTGGCCATCCAACATTCATTTCCAAGAAATATTCTAATCACTATGACAATTTAATACTCATATTCAGAAGAATAAGCCTTCATATTTCTTTAATGGGATTGCAATCACTTCCCCCTGATTGTGAGGCGCCAAGGGGATACACTATCTCTCTGAAAAACAAATTTAATCATTCTCATGTTGTAAAGGACTTACATCAAAAAATAATATAGAATATTTTTTTGTAAAGCTTCTTTTATAGTTGGGAATATTATTATAAATAAGTGAGATAAATATATATAATGACTTTGAATGCAATCAATTGGATTAATGGGAAATCACTACTAAAAAATCACACACTCCTTTATCTATATGAGCACATCCAAAACATGACACGAATTTTCTTATATTACTTTCTATCATGTCTACAGGGATAGGAACTAGGAAACAAATTTGTTTTTGAAAAGAGGAATTTTTCTAGTTAAGGGCCAGTGGGAAATCAAGGAATGTAAGGAACGATCGCTCATCCATCTTCGACTCTACCCCTAGGAATAATTTACTCTTCTTTGGTTTCCATTATCAGGATGAATTTTTATTTTATATATATGTAGTAGGAAATATCATAGTTTTGTACCATACTTACAATATTTTCTTGGATTGATCAAAGGAAATTGAAACAAATAATTTTGTGGAAAAAACTAGTTCTCCACAGAACACTTCATACACTAAGGAGGAAAATGTAAAAGGAAATGTGAATATTGGGCTCCCTATTCTTGTAAATGTTTCTTTTTTTATACATTGGTGGTCCTTGTGCGCTCAAAATACATTAATGCAATTGACATTAGAAATTTTTATTTTTTTATATTTATAATGAAATACAAGGCTTTCCTTCTCTACAAAAAATTAAAATTAAATATTAATGCCAATTATTAAGGAAGGCAGGTGTGGGTATCTATTTCATTAGAGAAATTCTAAAATTCATGTTCACCTGAAGCTTAGAGGTTATTACCAACAATTTGGTAGAAACTTATGCTGTATACGAAGGCTACTCATCAACCTCTCCACATAATTTTTCTTGGAGATTGCTTAATCCTCATTTGAAAAATGCGAAAAAAAAAATTGTAACAAATACCTTTTTCTAGAGGCTATCCTCTCTAGAGATTGAACTTAATGATCTTCGATGCGGTGTCAAATTGATTGGTTCTACATATAAACAACCAATAACTATGTGGTAGGTTCCCAAGCCAATGAGGAGATACAACTTGTAGAAAAATGGGATTATATTTCTAATGGCCAACATGGTCTCATTCAAATTCCATTAATATTCTCTCCACATGTCTGACTTGAAACATGATGAAAGGTAATAAATCCACATAAGAGAACAAATCTACCGTCACTCCCTACTCGCTTGGTACAAGAGAACAAATCTACCATCCCTCCCTACTCGCTTGGTTCTCATGACATTGCAGTCTCTCGTTATATAAATGATCTTCCTTCCTTCCCTTGCATTCTCTATAGGTGGACTATATAGTTTAAATTCCCATCCCTATTGCAGAACATGACATGGAGGTTGGCATCGCATCACTCAATGCCCCCAGTCACTTGGTCCTTATCTTTGTGGTTCTGAATGTTTTAGAGAGCCAAGATCTCTCAAGGTTGTTCCCCTCCATGATGGATTACAATGACCAATGCAAAAATCATCCCAAATGCACTGTCATGAAAACTCCATCCACGAGTTCCACTTTGAATTCGATGATCTTGCTAGTTATAAATAAAAAAGAAGTAAAAGCTGCAAAGAAACTTGGTAGGGAGATATGGATGTTATCACATTTGTCCCTAAAGTCTACAAGTGCATCTGATAAGCTATCTCCCCGAACCCTGAAGTGTGGAACAACTCTAAACAAATTAGCTCCAAATTCGTAATAATTTCCGCAAGATATGTAGCTTTTTTGTAAAATATAAATGTCACATGTATTCTTCACAAATCCCAATTATTACAATATTTTTTTTTTTATATCTCATATTGGGTATCATTCTATAATTTTATCTCCCTGATAAAATTAGATATAAAGTTTTAATGCATTACCTAAAGATTTGTACATGCTTACTTTTGTATACAAAGCAATTTGATGTAATCCCTTTATCCGTCAACCAAAATTCAAATAGAATATAAAATTTTGTTTTGAAAAACCTCTATTAGTAATATTAAAATTATACATATTCAATAATTCAAAATTAGAGTAATAATTATTTAGATTCAAATAGAATAAAAAATTTTGTTTTAAAATTTTGTTTTGAAAAACCTCTATTAGTAATATTAAAATTATACATACTCAATAATTCAAAATTAGAGTTTAATAATTATTTAGATTCAAATAGAATAAAAAATTTTGTTTTGAAAAACTTCTATTAGTAATATTAAAATTATACATACTCAATAATTCAAAATTAGAGTTTAATAATTATTTACTTTGTGCTTCATCGAATTTATTACACATCAAACGATAAAATAACAATTTCAAAAGTACAATGATTTATTTTAAAATTCCAATAAATTGTCGTTACAATTATCTAATTCATCTGCAAAACAAAAGATGCGAAGCTCACAGACACCATATTGACGTGGTGTATAAAATTTAAATACAATACTGAAGATTAGCTTAACTAATATGTTAAATCACTTGCTTAAGCTATGCCCACTAACTGGAGGGCATTCTTCCCAGCGCAATGGGCGGAAAAACAATTGTGGAGGTCTGGAATTAATTTCGGTAATCTACAGTCACCAAATTACACTTTAAATCCAGATTTGGAAATATCTTAATTACACGGTGCTGGTGGTCTAAGAAGAACCATACAAATAGTAATAACAGCATCACAATACTATTAATTATTCACGTCAAAACACTTATTAGGATTATAAAGAGATACAATGAACGAATAAAGCTGAAGCCAGCGTCAACATGACGGATGACTGTCTCAGCAGAAAAATCAAAATTATTTGAAAAGCAGAGGTACGGTCAGCAGGTGGCTAGAAATGGTGATCTTTTACTTCCTTTTTGAATTCTTTTTATGATGCTCGTGGAAAGCGTAGCCCCCGGCTCCCACTGCAGCTGTTGCTGCAATCTCCTCCGCAATCTTGTGTCTGTGTGCGTTCTCTGGATCCTTCTTTGCTTTATGTTTTTCGTACTGCATACCGAATGTGAGAATTAGTACTCCGATTAAAGCTATAAACAGATAAATATACCTTTTCGGTTTGTCTAGGTTATCGACTCTTGCAAATTACGGGAATTCGGATTTTACAGAACGATTCATACCTTCAAAATTTTTAAATAGACCATGTCACCCCTAAATTTAGAATTAAAGAATAAGAGAGAGATATATATAGTACCAGTGCAAACGTTCCACCAGCGACTGCTCCGAGTTCCCCTAAATGCTCCATTCGCTTATGGTGCTTCTCCTCCTTCATCGCCTTCTCGTACGGCGTGGCCTCTGAGTCAGTGTTCTGGTTCTTCTGATGGTGGAAGTGATGGTGCTGCTCGTGTTTATTCTCAGACATCCTTTCCGAAATTTCAGTTACAACGGATCGAAAGGAAATTCAAAGAGCCCTTTTACACCCTTACAATAATGAAAACAGAATTGAATAATTAAATCCCGATGGGATGGAAGGAAATGCAGAGACTGATTTTCACCCTCTTACAATACTCAGATTGCTTAGCAGATTAGATTACATGAAGTAATGGTAGGGAATTAGTGCTGTATATATAGCCAGAGTTGAATATTCAACGAACACACAATACCGTGTGTAAACCGCGCTTACGCGTAACAGAGTACTGCGCAGTTTCCAAATGGCCGATGCGACCGCATGGTGTGTCCTAATCCAAAATAAGAGATTGAGGAGGAAGGTACGTTTGAAGGTAATTTGGCATCGTGAAGTAACGAATGGAAAGCGCGTTTGGGCAGTTTCCAGAAGCTGCGGCGACCCCATAGTCTGTCCTTATCCGAAAGTGAATACTGACGAGGAAGATATGTTCGATTGGAGGAGAAATATGACATTTCGAATTAACGAATATCAATAATTAATAAATTTAAATCGTTCTTATAACAGTCCTACGTGGTGTGTTAGATTGATCTTGTTAACGTCCTGCATAACCACGGATTAACTAGATCAGAATAACTGGTCCATGGTACGCTGACTACCGTTAACCCAAATAAAGTTTGTTACGGAAACATAGTTTAACATAGACCGATAAAATTCACTCGAATAATATCATTTTAAATTCCGTACTTTTTATTAATAATTTCTTTTAACAAAACTGGTGATCATTTTATATTTCAATTTACATTATAAAGGTCGATGCAACCATCAAATTGTGAGATTGAAAACGGTTCCAGGATTTTAATATAATCTGACAAATGAAATTTTATTTTTTAATATATATCTAATATTAAACAATGATTATGTGAGCTACAAATAATATATATTGGGATAAACCAAAATTCCAAGTGCAACATAGTGATTAAAAAACCATGGGAAAGTAAGCAGACGTGATTTAGCAGCGTACACATGGAAATGGACATGGACTAATAAAGTGTGCACATTCCAATACAGATGAAGTTTAATAGATCTTTGAAAAAGTGTTTAAGAGATTTATGTTATGATGTTTAAATATAAAAAAAAAAATGTTTATATTTGAAATAGTAAAGGATGAGGCGTAAATTATGGTAAATAAGTTAATTATTTTACATATTTATTTTTAATAAGAATATTTACTAGTAATTGTATTAAATGTTGTAAAGGAAATACTGTAAGGAAATAAAATATAGTATTAATTTACGTTTCATTGTTAAATACTTTGTCTGATTATGTCAATATGAATGTCTAGTAAATAAGATCACGTTTCTTTTACTACTTATATCTTTGGTATATGTTTACTTTCACAATACCTAAATTAGACATCTACCACATTATATCTTTTTTAGTGCACTTGCATAAAAAAACTAAGAAATATGAAACATGATAAAGGAAATAGAAAAAGAAAAAAAATATTAAATATAAAATAGAAAAAAGAAAAGAAAATATTAAATATGCATAGGGGAGAATAAATAGAACGAAGCACTTTAAGTCAAAGGCAGAGCATAAAAAAAACAAAAAGAAAGTTTTTGCTGAAAAAAAAGACATAAAAAACAAAATAGGAAACAGAGCCATTTAAGATGAGTCAAACACCATTAATAGTAATATAAATTAAATAAAAGTAAATTTTTTAAGAACGTGCATTCCAAATTCCTATTTTGAATCATCAAAACTAATTCATAACCAACCCTAGCAAATATTTCAACAAAATGTTTTACACAGAATAGAGGTTTAAATCAATAAATCAATTACATATAAAACAAATAACTTTGCTGGTTACAAGAAATTTGTTGGTTTGCTGGTTATAGGACATATCCCCTGCTTCCCCTCCCTCAAATACATGGAGGAAAAGTAGTAGTGAATGAATTTGGTTTGATTAAAATACACTTATACTTTAGCATCAACATTCCATACCAAATCTAAAGAAGTGACATAGATTTTAGGATCGTAAGTCTACAGTTATTCTTGTTGTTGCATCGTAGTTATTATCACAATACCATCCGTGTTTTGAATTATCATACTTTTACAGTTGATGTTAAATTTAATTTAAGTAGCCGAGTTATATTTTGGTTCAGTAATTATATTTTTTCTCCATTTTGTTTTGTTGCTATTGTTTTGAAATGTCGTGAAAAAATCCTTTTATCTAAAATCATGTGCAAGCATGTTGTTCACAACAGAAGGTCCTAAAAAATGTAAAAGTCTCACAAAAATTTGTGATGCTGAAGATCTTTGTTAGTAAATACAAGGTATTTGCTCAGATGAAGCATTTTGCGACCACAGTGGTTTCAATGTTTAGACATCATTGTCTATAATGCTATGAACATTGCGTGCAAACAAAACATGTTGACAGAAAACTCCATGCATGAGTTCCACTTTTAATTGGATACTCTTGCTAATTATTAATGGAAAATAAGTATAAGGTGGAAAGAAACTTGGTAGGGCGATATTGATGATATCACATTTCTGCCTAAAGATCGAGGTCAACATATTAGACACTATCATTCTTAATATAGTGCACTAGAACCTCCTCGTTTAGCTACAAGTGCACCTAATAAGCTAGCTCCCCTCATCCCCTGTACTGTGCAACACCTGAACAAGCCCCCTCTCTCAAATTCTCTTTTTGTCTCAACACCATTCCAACTATTTAAGGACGATGCTCCTCTACCTCTAAACAAATTAGCTCCTCCAAATGCCAAGTAATTTCCTGAAGATATCTCATTTTTTTGTACACTATAAATGTCACATGTATTCTTCTCAAACTCCCCTTATTGCAATGTATTTTTATTTTATCCCATATTGGGTATCATTCTATAATTGTGTCTCCCCTAATAGACTTAGTTATCAAGTTTGAATGCATTAGCTAAATATTTCTACTTTCTTACTCTTGTTTACAAACAAATTTGATGTAAATACTTTTTGCCTCAACCAAAATTCAAATACAATACTAAATTTTGTTTTCAAAAACCTCTATTAGTAATATTAAAATTATACATACTCAATAATTCAAAATTATAGTATAATAATTATTTACCTTATGCTTAATTGAGTTAGTACACATTAAACGATAAAATAACATTTTTAAAAATATAATGATTTATTTTAAAATTCTAATAAATTGCCGTTACAAATGTGCGACCTTATCTAATTCATCTGCAAACAAAAAACGCGAAGCTCACAGACACTCCATTGTCGTGGTATATAAAATTTAAATACAATATTGAAGATTAGCTTAACTAATATGTTAAATCACCCTTAAGCTATGCCCACTAAGTCGAGAGGATTCTTCCCAGTGCAAAGGGCAGAAAACAATTGTGGAGGTCTGTAATTGATTTCGGTAATCTACAGTCACCAAATTACACTTTAAATCCAAATTTGCAAATATCTTACACATGGACTAAGAATAATTATAGTTGTGGGTCTTGGTTAAATGGTGATGAGGTCATTTTTTATAGCACTTATCATCACAGGTTCAATTCTCATCTACAATGGAGATGATGTCTCTAGACAACTTGATGGGTGCTATAAAAAACGAATAAAAAAAACGAAGGCAACCTGATTTTTCAAGGAAACTCCTCCATTATTGCTCATTAGCATTTTCAGTTGAGGCGAGGTTTCCGTAACACTTTGAAGTGATTTCAGGCTGGTAAGTACCGTTGTCTTTTCTGATACGCCTCTTGCATGGAGGATATTTAGTTCACTTGGAGCTTCTATGTGAATTTTAAGGCTGGTAAGTAATAGAATTGAAGCACTACACATGTGATGCCATAGCAGTGGTAAATGAGAATTTAAATTCTATGCACGTATTATTTCAAGTAGCGTTAAAGACTACGGTTGCTCTCTAGTTTTAGCCTCTTGACTTCTAATCCTATCAGAAGAATACGGTTCTCCTCTATTTACTGATGGTTTCATTCAAAACCCTCGCAAGGACATTATCGAATGCTTACACCAAGTACACATAGACAATGTTTAATGGCCAATATTTTAATTTTCATATATCGCACCCAAATTATACTCATCTATAGGGCTTGACTTGACTGCTCATTGACTAAGCCTTGACTCATCTCTGGGGAAAATACCCCAAACTATGCTCGTCCTTCCACTCAGCCTTGTGAGCCATTGGCTGGGTGCTTGGGTATTTTAAGTCTCGCTCCTTTAATGGGTTCAAGGCGTTAGAAGACTAAGCTATTGATGCTCAAACTTGCATGTTGCTCCCCAGCTATAAAATGGCTCATTATAGCAGACCATACTTTTTCTCGTATTTTATGATTGGCACTAGCTATTAGCGTGGGGTCCTATGCATATGGACGAATGTGACCATCTGGTTGAACAACATAAGTCTCTATCATATGGAATTCTAATACGATGACATATTGACAATATTTCACTTGGGAAAATGGGTCTTGTCCATAGTGTTCCTACTACGCTATCCTTGTGCAACCTCACCGCAATCGAAACCATCAGTACTAGAACAAAATTTATCTCGGCCAACCTTCAATGAATAGTGTGAATCCTCATACTCGTACAAATTTATAAGAAGTCTGTACACCACATATAACACCTATGTTCCTAAATTCACAATTTAACTAAGGGAAGGTCCTCGGGTTGCACTCGGCATATTATTAATTCATAAACCTACATTATTGATTCATAAACATAAACAGAGGCGATTTAACAAATTCTAATTCACATTTGACATAGGTGCTCCTTGAAGGCACAATTCAATTAATTTCTCCTCATGAAGTATTTACATAAACTTTTACATGATTCCATTGTCGAGCTCTCATGCTCCTCTTGAGTTCTATTCTCTCTAATATTAAGCCTCTTATCTATTACCAGTGCTCTATCTCTAAACTTTTATTGTACATACTTACATATCCTTCTATTGGCAAGGGGAATAATCTTAAAAAAAACTAATCAATTGGGACATCTCTCCCAGCACTTGAAAAACTTTGCAACACATTAGTTAGACACTTGTGGGTGTTACACAAGCCCATTTGAGAAAATTACCAACTTGTCCAAAATATACTAAGAGCTTAATAGTGTAGATTCTTTCTAGAATGGGGACATTTGTATTTACATTAAAATTCCTCTATTTTTAATTTTATATCATTAATTATTGGAAAACACCTCTCCTTTTGGAAAATATTTTGACCTTTTTAAGAAAATGAACTATCTAGGGATTGATTCTCCTAAATGAGACTCTCCAAGTTCGAATTTTGCATCACCTTGTGTCCATGAACCTTTAATTATTTTCTTCCTCCTCGATCTCATAATTGGTTCTATTGTTGTCCATTATTCATTATATTTCAGTGTTCCATTCATGTCAATAGTCTTCTAGGATCCCAAACTTTATGCTATAGTGCCCCACTAGCATTGATGATATAAGCTTGCGTAGTCAATTGAATCTTGTCACTTCCTTCCTTCCTCACTTTATTATGACTCTTTTTAGGAAATATTCTCATCTGCATCCATCTCATCAATCTCATTGTTCGAAATTTTCTTTGACTGAAACTTGTGGGTGTTACCATTTTCCAATTCCCATTTGGCATGTTGAATATGCACCATTTGGTTTACCGAACTCTCTTACAAGGATTTTAATTCCATCAACAAATTTATGTTTTCATCACAATTAAGAGAAATTCTTCTAAGTTCTTCTCTTCATATTATCCATCCTCTTGATGACCATATTCCCAAACCAACACTTTCCTATTAATTTCAGCATTGATTTCCTTACAGTTCGTTAGGAGATTACTTGTATGCTTATCCCCATTGTTGTCTATTGTAGTCTCTCTCAACAAAAATACCTGCTTCATATCTCTTGATTTAAAATGAATTTAAAATTCATTCTCATGAGAGATACTTGTTTCATACTTCTTTTTTTCCCCTTCTGTTGACGACACTTGTTGTCATTTTCCATAATCCCAACAATCGTTATATCATGTGATGAATCAATGACATAATTGTATGTTTTTAGCATATAATACTCCTATTTTTCCTCGATTGTTGGATTTGCTTCATTCTTTCTTCCTTTTGTAACAAGCATTAGTACTTGTTGTTTTCCATGTTTTGAATAGATGCCCCCCCTCATCTTCATTCTCTTTTATAATGCCCTGAACTATACTATTGAATTGTGTAGCATATATTAACATGGTATAATATTTAATACCATGACAAACACTGAAGTACATGGCAAGAAATAAATAGGACAATAATTTTTTCATTGAGTTGAAATGTTTGTCCTCTTGACATTCATGTCAAGAAGCCATTTTGAAAACTACATAGGTCAATAATTGGTAAGTCAAAGAGTTTCTCTTTGATTCATTTAACTACAATGATGCTCATATGTACAACAAAAAAAAAACCAATTTTGTATTCATTTGGACAAGATTACCAAAAAATAATAGTATAATTCAAAATCCTATTTCCGGGGTTGAAATATCTAAAGGATAAGCCTCTATGATCAGAAATGGAGGATGTTGTTATTGATTGTTTATAATTGAAAGTCGTCTAAGAACCAAAAATCATTTCTATGAAAAATGAGGCATGTAAAGTTAAAGTTTGAAATTATTACCTTCTCAACTGAAAAATGGAACAATATGAAATTGGATCAATCAAGGACCGTGAGCCCATTAAAATTTATTCCTCCAAGGAGGAATTATCTTTACTGAAATATCAAACAAGGCTTGCGTGATCATAGTGAAAATTTTGAATGCATCATGGAAATTCCTTGGGGGAAATACAAGGGGAATCAAGGTTAATTAGGTAGTAATAAGCCCTATAATAGGTGGTATGGTAAAGTCTGGTACTCATACTCATGAGAAAAACTATAGATCACACCTATTACTACCGAAAGGAAAACCTTGATAGAAAAAATAAACCCAAACGTTTCATGACATATGTTGGTATGGATCACAAAGGATACGACATAACCCATACCAACATTTTCTTAGATAAAAACAATGTCACAAGAAGATGAACATCAGAAGCAATATAGGACTAATATGCATGTATATGGGAAATCACATGTTTGAAAGAGAAGTTCAAGAACTAATAGTGGCTCAACATAATAGCATAGAAACTCAAACATAGGGGTGAAAACATGAAGTTGGGAAACACTTTTTGCCCTTTTTTGACGTTGAAAATTGTAATTTTCTATGTTTTTTCAACTTCAACTCCACTAAACTCATATTTTCAATGCAAATTACACTTTCACATAAAAACAAGATTTGTAGAGAATTGTCTTACCTCCATATATATATATATATATATATATATATATATATATATATATATATATATATATATATATATATATATATATATATATATATATATATATATATCGACATATAGAGAGGTAAATTTGTTGTTTACTAACTGCATAAACTTGAAATTTTGAGGCAAACATAAATAATCACTTTTTGAACCCTAAATGTTTTAGGGAAGGTTATTCATTTTTTGGAAATAAACCATATCATCATAATCTACATAGATTTCACTACTGCAATGACTATTTTTCAGTAATTTTCAGAATGAATCTCTATTTTTTATTATTTTTGAAACGGACGAAGACAAAAAACAGTGGTGCTGTAGTACATTTTATGAGCCCTAGATTTTCTTTTCAATATTATAGTCAATAAGAAAAATGAGAATACCCTTTTGAATAAGACAGGGAGAGGAATTACAATATGATTTTTCTAATTTTTTTTGGTGTTGCCATTTTAAAGTTATTGAATTTTCATTCACAGCAATTTTCAGAACAATGAAATTCCACAGTGACACAGTTTAGTATAAAATTAATAACAAAATGAATTTTTTAATGAAACTCCACAAATATTACATCATTAGAAACTAGATTCAGAGATTAATCTAATGGTACCAGGTCCAAAAGATAACATTTTGTTTTTGTAGGTGTTTCGCCCCTCCAAAGTTGCAGGTTCTTGAAAACTGCAGAATTTTATAGGTTTTTCGTTGACCAGAAACTCTTAGCTGAGATAATTTCTTGGGCGAGACATTTATTAAACTCTCGGTTGGGAAATTTCAAACTCTCAACTGAGAGTTTAAATCAGCACGGGTTACATTTAACCGTGTGGATAAACTCTCGTCCGAAAGTTTTACAAACTCTCGGCCAAGAGTTTGCGCCCGAGAGTTTACCCAAGGACGACTCTAGGACGGGAGTTTTATAAGTCTCATCCGAGAGTTTTATAACTCTCATTCGAGAATTTAATAATCTCTCGGACAAGAGTTTATTAAAATTTAATCGAAACATTTTTATTTTCGGCCGATGCAATGTTTCGGGCGAGAGTTCGATATAATTACTCTCGTTCGAAAGATTAATTCCGCACACCATTAGAAACTAGCGAAAGTGCGAAGGTGCAAGGGTCTGAATTTTTTTTCTGCCAAGGTGCGAATTTTTTCTGCGTAAAAAATTCTTTTTGGCAAAAATTTTTTTTGAAAGTTTCTCTAGGTGCAAAATATTTTTTTGGCGAAATTTTATTTTTATTTTTTTTGGGTGCATGCATGCATGAAGTATTTTTGAAAAATGTCTCTATGAAGGCATGAAGTATTTTTACAAAATGTCTTTATGATTTTAAATATTTATTTAATTTTCTCTCTTATTGAAAGCATGAAGTACTTATTCTGAAGTCTTTATTTTTTTTTGGGTATTTGATCCAAATAGAATTGGATTTTAGGTTTCCAATTTTGTGAACATGGGAAACGAAAGGAATTGCCTATCAAGGCACGATCGAGAAATAACTGATTTTGTGGAAAATAATGAGAGATTAGAAAAAAAAGCTAGAGGAAAGGGAAATATTAAGCCATGAAATAAATGTGGAGGTAGAGCATTGTGAAAGAGATCTAGAGGTGCATGACAATGACGAGGAAATGAGAAATTTTGAGGAACTTGTAAACGAGAATATTGAAAACATAAATGTCGAAGAGAATGTTGAGGAACTTGTCAATGAGAATATTGAAAACACAAATTTCCAAGAGAATATTGATATCGATCTCACTAGTGAGTCAATAGTTTCTTCAATTTGAATTTTGTATTTTTTTTTTTTTTAAATTGTAGTTCAAGATAGCTTTAAAATTAAAAAATATGTATATGTCAAGTTCAAATTAGAAGTTAATATTTTCTTTATGCAAGGACAACATCAGAACCACAAGAAGATACTACCACACATCGAATTTCACTGCAATTAATTGGAAGTTCTAAGAATGTTGTATACGACTACAACTTTCTAGAAAATATGGATCCAACTAAAATTGAAGAATTGGGACCACCAATGGCTGAAAGGACGGTTCGAGATAAAATAAATTGGGGGTTGAAACATCTTTTTGAAGGTAAATATATTATAGCACAAGCTCAGATGTTACGTAGATTTTTAAGGCACAATTATCTTAGAAATGTTGTGGAATTATTGGGCATTAAAAGTGAGAAAGACATTTTAGCAAATGAAATGGTATCAAAAAATGTGACTTCGGCACTTGCCACACTAGCCAAAATGCAATCTCAAGTTGAAAAGAATGTTCATAGAGAAATTTTAACAGGTGTACTCACGAAACAAAATTCATCAAGTCAGTTGATGTCAGCAACTTCAAAATTGTTTAAAACATCAAGAAAAAGCTTATGGAGGCATACAAAATTTAGAATTCAATTAGATGAGAATGATGAACTTGCATGTTGGGCAAATATCTACAGGAATCCATATCATGATAGACTTCCTGATGGTGTGAGGGATAGGGTAAAAGAGTTTTAGGATTTGAATTCTCATGTGTCGCCACATGAAAAGGACACTGTGCGATGTTGTATATTTAAGGGATTTTATGAATCTCATGCCAAACATATAACATAGGTCAGTCAAGTAGAATTATTCCAGAACTTTATGGAGATTAATACTGATGTGAAGGTTTCCCTTAGCACATTTGTGAAGATTAAACCATGGTATGTCAGGCCTATCACTATTCGAGACACATGTTGTTTTCAATACCATGTAGAATTCCAATTATTTTATGAGACATTTGTAAATTTTGGCATAAAATATTGGTCAAATGACCACCCTGCTTCAAGTGTTCGTGAATTTTTATTGAAGATATTATGTGCACGAGAGAATAATGAATTATTTTATAAAAAAGAATGTGTTGGTGGAAGAAAATGCCCAAAATGTTCTCATTTGGAACTCTATGATGCAAAGTATCCCATTGATCCTAATGATCCCAGAATATCAAATCTCAGTCCGAATTGGAAGCGATATGAAAATGTTACTTACACTCATGTTGTAGATTCAAGAACAACATCAAAAAAATATCACATTACCTGACGACGACATTTCAACGACATCTTTTATGGAGAAGTTCAGGGTGCAAATATACAAATATATTAAGCACTGTCATATGGCAGGATGGTAGGATTTATAGTTCAAGAAATCACGAGATGTGTTCCCAAAAGGAACAATATTATCAATGGTTGATTTTGCTTAGAATTACACGTTTATTCCACAAATGGAGATACAAAGTGAGTATTATCATTCAGACCAAGTATCTATATTTGTGCATATTATGTATAGAAATGCAGAGCTTGATATCGATGGTTTTGATAGCGATGAAAATAATAGTGAGGTGATTAAGGAGTACCATTTCTACATCAGCGATGATCGAACACATGATACATGTTTTGTTCAGCATTGTTTTAATGTTATTTACAATGAATTATTGAAACGAATGGTCACTTTTAAAGAACATTGGGTATGGTCAGATGGTTGTGCTAGTCAATTTAAATCAGCAAGATCGTTCTTTTGGTTGTCTCGTCTTCATAAGAGAACCAACATTCGAAATACATGGAATTTATTTGAGACGGGGCATGGAAAAGGAGAGCACAATGGTGCTAGGGCATGCATAAAATGTGCACTTAGGAGGCATCAATTGAATCACTCAGCTTCCTGACTTGCAAATTCTTTAGATGTTGTTAATTGGTGCAATGACAATTTAAGTCATGTATCGAACCCAAGGATGGATGATGTGCACAGGTAAGCGTACACATTTAACTAACAATATATTATACATGTTTAGAGATATATGTGTATACATTTGTGTGTAGTTTTTTATTAAAAAAAAAATATATTGTTCCAAATTTTACTGACACATGTGTGTGTTTTTCTCAAGCAGATACTTTTGGAATATTGCAATGGGTGATGTTGATAGATCGTTGCCATTTAATTGCCTTGGAATCCCTCAAACAAGAAGTTTACACTCAATTACGAGTAAGAACATGACAAATATACATTGCATTGAGAAACAAAAGTGTTCTTTATTTTTATTTTTTTTGCATGTATTGATCAGATAGAGTCCATCAATGACTGTGAAAACCAAATTAAGAAATTTCTTAAACCATGGAAACACGAATAATTGAAACCATTTCCCCATTTGGAAACATGATTGACAAGGAAATGGATAATGAAGTGGTTGTGATTAACAATGATTATGATTGTGTTTCTGATATGGTTAGAGAAGGTGATGTCCTCGCTATCATTGCACTAGAAAATAATTAAGAAAAAGTGCATTAATATTTATTACGATGCACTATGTCTAAATCCACGTTGTTGCATGAGTATAATGATCCATCAAATTATACATACCTAATCAATTCAATGTTGTTAATGGGACATTTCTTTGAAGAAGTAAAGAAATGTAAAGATCATATTATTTTTCAAGATTACTAGCCAAAGGTTATTTATGCCCAATATAGTCACTTGGTCATAGCAACTCGGTTGCATTTGAAGCAAGTGAAGAGTAGAAAAAACAATGATAATGGAGGTTATCGACAGATGATCATGATGCCATTCTGGAAAATTTTCCACTAGCACATTTCATATAAATGGAACACATTATTCAAGATGAACAATGATCTTTGATTCCAGGGTTAGAACTTATAATTGCTACAATGCATTGGAATTTATATAGTTTAACACTATATTGTGGATTGCTTTCAAATAAATGGACATGTGGATGGTTAGATGTTTGTTGGGACGAACAATATATTATGATCTACTGCATAAGAATGCTTTGCTAGATAATTAAGTTATGGTGATTTAATGTGTCCATGATGTTTACTCCTAGATGATCTTAACTCGCCCTTTTTTTTTGCATGGATATGACATTGATGAATCAATATTTAATTAAATATATATTATTGTATTGTTAGTTTAGTTCTGATATCAAATGTCATCATATTTGAATCTCTTCATTAGTTTAGATTAGTTTATATTTGATGTGGCCAATATCTTCATTATTTTCTCTTCTCATGATGGAGGTCTCCTACTTTTATTTTTTATTGACATGTTTCTATTTTCCATGTGCTTGGAAAATATTGTCTACAACCTGGAATAGATCCTAAAAAGAAACATTCAAGAATACAAAACTATTCATAAAGGTGTGTTTAGCTATGAATTAATTCTTATGTTAGATGTTATGAATCTAATTCATAACTAATGTAATAAATATAGTCATTAATAGTTAAATAGGGATTATGTAAAATAGTCATTAGATTAATGAAAAGACATGTCTAAAAGACATGCCCATTCATGAAAAGGTACCTTCATAAGTATACAAGCAGGACCTCATTGTATCATTCAATCACCTTATTCATATCATATTTATTAATAAAATATTATTATTCAAATACCTCTTGTGTATTTTTATAATTAAAGCCTTTTTTCTATTAAAGTTAACAAATCTACAAGTCTTGCTGCTACAGAAACCAAATCTACAAGTTCCGCTGTTACATTAGAGAGTTTCGCTAGTAATGGATTTCACACTTTTATATTAAGAGATAGATATCCCACCCCTTGTAGCAATAAATCCAAAATTGTTTAGATGAAATTATTATTTCGAAAGGAAAACAACTCAACTCTCATCAATGTCTCAATATATATGAAGAGAAATGGTTTGGAAAATTTCAAATTTAAGGAGAAAATTTATTCAAACTAGTTTATAGAGCATATTGATAGCTTCAACAAATTATCCTACAAATGTCAAATGTCAAATGTTTCTATTTTCATTTAACATATTTCTATTTTCCATGTGCTTGGAAAATATTGTTCACAACATGGAATAGATCCTACAAAGGAACATTCAAGAATACAAAACTATTCATAAAGGTGTGTTTAGCAATGAATTAATTCTCATGTTAGAAAGTTTCGCAAGTAATGGATTTCACACTTTTAAATTAAGATATAGATATCCCAACCCTTGTAGCAATAAATCCAAAAGTGTTTAGATGAAATTATTATTTCCAAAGGAAAACAGCTTAACTCTCATCAAAAGCATACTCCAGATGAAGGTTTTCAAAAAATGGCTGATGTTAGAAATTTGTGGGCCATGTCAGGATTTCCAGTTCAATAAAGTGAAGAATTTTTCTTGGCAAAAGTACACATGGAATTTCAAGAGATTAGGGGAGATCCTTTGAATAAAACAGTTAAGGTCACACATATTAAAGATTGTCATCAAAATTCAAAGTCAGATGGTGAGAAAATACTTGTGAACTACTTGAAGGGTGCTAAAGAAGGCATTGACAGAACTACTGGTTATCCACTCACTCAAGAAGTTAGTTTCAATATTGCTCATAACATGCATTTAAGGCTTGCGAGTTAGGAAACCTATGTTGATGATCTTTTCAAAGGGCCAGAGCAAGCTGTAAATAACAGAGCTGATAGCATTATCCCATCAAAGGATGTTGTTGAACCATGGGATATAATAGGTACACTAAGCAACAACAACACAAAAATGATGGACAGTCATATTCAAGATGGCCTATTATAGGATGCGAGTATCTTTGTACAATATTTAATGAATCAAGAGGAGATAAATGACAAATACTTGGAAGAAGCATGGATGCATAGGAACAGGAGTGAAATAGAAGAGAAAATGGCCTAGAAAGATTATAGGAAGGCATGGGGAGATATTCAGGTTTCTAATCAAAGATGTATTTATCTTCACCAAAAGAGGGAAAGGTTGTCTACTCAAATTCGTGCTCTTGGAATGAGACACTACTCTCTAGAAGGATCCCCAAAGAGGCTTCATCAAAGAAAAAAAGGATTATCTTCTCCACGATGCTTTACATGTCATAAGTACTTGGGAAATTTCACCTCTGCCACCCATTCCTCCGAAGACCACTTTGATGATTTAAAACATAAATGTACCAAGCTCAATGATCATGGCTTGGGTGTGGATTAGAGTGTTACATCTTCAAGTAATGATAGCTTTCTATCCATCGAACAGAACTCCAATGGCACACTCTCAATTGCTGATATGGTTCCTAACACCATAAGGGAATTATGCATTTTTGGAAAAAAGGTCGGTGAAATCAAGATTGATATCTCTGAATGTCAAGTTGTAACTGAGAAAGACCAAGTTATTGTTTCATGCAAACTCGAAGTATTTCATATGAGGAAGGGAAAACAAAAGCAAATGGAAGAGGAGCAAGCTGTCAGCAGGGAACGATTCGAGATAGACCCTACTACTACAAATATGTAAATTTATGTCATCACATACATTTCCATCCTCATAGAAGAATGTAACTCATCATTGCTACTCTAGCACTTGTGGCTTAGTTAGGCTCCCTTCAGTACATGCAGCATCTGCTGTAACATTTTCTTCCATTATGTTTGTGAACTCAAACAGTTCTTCCAAAGAGAAATTCTTTAGGTCTTCCTCTATTTTGACGGTGATCTACTTTTGTATATTGAGATCTACTCATCTACTCACACTAGCCTTCCCACAAGAATCATTCCAACTATATTCAATACACTGCAATTATAGACATTTGTCATCGAGTGAAACTTTACACCAAAAATTCCTCACTAAAACCACTACAATATTTCACAAATATTGAACTTATTCTCAATCCTGTAAAAGATTTAAAATTGTATACAAGAACAAGAAAAGGGGCCAATTCACCAAGTTTTTCATCAGAATATTTTGCTCAAACACAATAATACCATGTGTTATGGTGATATAAAGTTCTTTAATCGCCTGAAAATTGTATTAAACATGCAAAAACATGAAAAGGAGAAATCGTCTCAACAATGATCAAAAAATAAATATAAAAATGTTTGGTCCATGGTTCTATATGATCAAGGTTGATTCAATCACTCAAAATTAAGCATTCATTTTATCATTATACATACAAATATTCAACTGCAAATCCATCTAGAAACGCTCTTTATTCATATACCACACGTGAAGTCTGATATGGAAATTAATATTGATGTTTGAATACTTTAGAAGTATCAATAAATGAAGGTGCAAATTCTTGAGATGAAGAAGTTAATGAACATTGACAGCATGAAGACGTTGACAAACAGACAATGATGCAAACAAAAATTATAATAGTGATCAAGGTATCTACAAACATCATTCTAGAATACCTCTATCTTCAACATTTGCATAACCAGAAATACCAACCACATGATAGGCTAAAAGAAACTTCCAACGACACAGATATCCATAAATAATGTCAAATCAAATATTACGATTATTTCATCATAAATAATTTTCGACTACAAATATCCATACATTTTGTCTATAACATATAGTTGTGTTGAATAATCACACTGTTCAAAATCCAATTTGAAACCAGAACATCCAATAACGGGGTTCTGATTGAATAATTGAAAAATAAGCCTAAACAAGACCAAAAAATATACATTTCATAATAACATGTTCGCTGTTTCCAAACTTTAAAAAGATATAATAAAAAATTAACATGATTCTAATTAGAAAACACCGCATGACCTCGAAAAATACACATCTCATAATAACATGTTCATTAAAAGATTCTAAACTTCTCAAAAGTATCATGCACTCACATCCACCTCTCTTCCATCTTTCCATTTTGATTGATACTGACTCCCACTAAAATATATAACAAGTTTGTCAAAATTCTCATAAAAAATTTGTCCAGTGTTAGTGCATATTCACACATTTAGATTGATCTCAACATTGAATGTGTCACAATTCTCATAAAAAGTTTTTCCATATGTTATATCAATGAGGAAATAATTATTTATTAACTACATTAATCTACATTCAATATCACAGAAATTTGATATTGAATTTAGTAATGTTCAATTCCCCATGGTGGGTGCACATTAGCCACACAATATGCTGCCAATGATGAGGTAAATGAAAATTTATGAGGGGCAACAAGCTACCTTTACCTAACAGCCTGCATGGCCAACCCACCACTATAAGGGTCGATACAAGCAAGATAAATTTTTAGTTGTAGAGACAAAAATTGTTCAAGGGATAAGGAAGATACACTAGTGAAGTGGTTTACACATTCCTAGACCCAATGCTACAATAATGGCATAATATAGGAAAATATGAGGTTATTATGTTGATAGGAGGAAGGAAGGCCACCATGTAGCAAGCATAAGGAGATTAGATGTGCTTATAATATATAGATCATGGTAGAATTCCTCCAAGAGATACAATTATGGATTTCTAGTGCATTTATCTGGAGATCATGCATACCCAAGAAATAATTATTGTAGTGCATCTCGACAGGTCAAGGCTCTCTTAGTTTTTTCACATCACTCCTTTTAGTGGTACTTTTTTAAGTTTGACATTTTCATGCTCTTTCCCTACAACTATTTTAAGGGTTTGCATCAATTTATGTTTTCTTTTTTAGCCAGTGCATGTTATTTTGGTTTTTGGTCCTCCATTCCCATTATCAACCTTGTGTTCTTGGGAGGCTACCTCTCATTAATTTCTCTATGATTTTCCTCTCTTCCTATATATTTGTCAGACATGTAACCTGCTCCCTCTCTTTCTCCAATCCATATTTTCCAGTTACCATCCTCTTCTTTCTTGTATTTACCCCTCTTTCAACCCTTCACCTCTTTCATTTACTTGATCCCTCTTTCTATGGTTTGTCCCTCCCTCCTCGGTCTCCCTTGCATCCACTCCCTTCTCCATAATGTTTTGGCATCAATTAGTTCTACCCTCACACCACAGAAGAAGAGGTAGACCTGGGGTCCGCTCATCTCTTGAATTAAATACCCCTACCTTGAGAGGCACCCGCACTCAATCCTCTACTAGAGCTGCTATGGAGTGATATAGAGACATTATTCCTGAATTCATCCAATGGGAAATTTCAAAGAATATATCCCTGATGTAGGAAATTCCACTAAAGCTAGATCATTTTCTTATATGTAGACTATCAACTTGTATTGGCATGCTAAAACTCTCATGGGAGGAGTTCTTGTGAAAGAGTAGACAATTAGCAGGAACATATCATTTTCATGTTTAAGATTGTTGAAAAAATGGATAGCATAAATAAGAAGGTCACTTTTTTTATCAAACGAATCACTGACATCGACCCCTCATTGTTGAACAATGATTGTGATCCTCATCCGCCTAATTAGGTACACAATTCCTCTGAATGAGAGAATTCAAGGCTCAGGATCAGGGAGACATATTAATTTTCAATATTACTATGCCTATCATTTATTTAGTTATTTCTATGTATTCTTTTTTGTCTGTTTTATGCTATCAAATCAACATATTAGGAACATTAGAAAAAATATCAGATTTTAGAGTTTATGCTACTAGTTTGGTTTCCCTAGCGATAAACCAATAAAGACTATCAATATTGCACTAGAGAAGAAGAAGTCCAATAGGGTTTGGATTTCAAAAATAGTAAGAGAAGGTTGTATTAATGAAGTCTTTGAATTCAAAGACATAGTTTCCTAGTGCACATCAAAATTTGTTATGAATCAAAGGATAACACACCTTGAAGTTGTAAGAAATCATTTCCACTCACTCCAAATATTTTCAAAAATATCCTATGAATCCTAGTAAAATATATAAATGAAAAGTTTGCAAGCCCTATGAAAGAATTTTTTTCAAGAAATAAGCTTCTCACACTCGATCAGGTCATCACCATGAGCACCCAATGCTCTTGTTGATGGCCTTGATTTATAAATATGAAGCACTGAATCAAATATTTCCCTTTGCCTTGATTTGTTGTCTACCTTTACCATGATATCCTTTAGGACTTTGAAGTCTGTTTCTCCTGCTAAAAAGAGCATTCCAACAAGCTCACCAAGAAATTTTGGTGCCAATGGAACATCAATTGTTGTATCATCAAATTAAATTACAATAAACATTAGTCCAGTTTCTATGTCTTTATCACAAAATGTCTTTTGAGAATACAAAAACTCTACAAGCTTCCCGACAAGTTAAATGTGATGTTCATTGCTCTCCATAGCTAACAAGATTTCTTGCTGGACAAAATTAGGATAGTAGTCTGGCCACTTCAACTCTTGAACACACATCTTTGCTTCTTCACAGTCTCAAATGCTAAAATACTCCTCCAACAAATATCTTGAATTTTTATCTAAGTGAGCAGGTGGTTTTCTAGATGATAAAGGTTTTTCCATAACACGCATGGGAGCTGAAAACCTATATTTCTTAAATTCTTGGACTTTAGAAATACCTATAGTATATTTAGATCCTCCAGATAGACCTTGAATAAGAGGCTCAACTGCCCCTACATTTGGCCCTGAGGCTGTCAACGGCCTAGTTGTAGAATTCTACAGTAATGCACTTGGCTTACCAGTAAAAAAGCCCCTAGCTCCCTGTGGAAAAATCCTTGCATTACCAACTGAAGGCTTTAAAACAGGTACTTGGGAATGACCTTGACTTGGAGGTAGAGCAGGAGATGGCACCAGATTTCCATTTTTTTTTACTAGTCAACTAGATAGGCCTTTCAAACCATCTTTTTCCATTGCAGGAATCCCAGGCATCTTCTGAACCATTGCAGGCATCCCAGGCACCCTAAGCATTCCAGGCATCAAACCTCTAGGTCTTCCAATGCCAAAACTGTTTCCAGCACCCATACCCATAACATTAGATGCACCACAACTAGTGCACATGTTTGTTGATCCAGACCTTAAACCAAGTTTCTGTTCAGCTTTTGAATGGATCTCATTTATAGTTTTAGCTTTTATCTAAAATTCTATAAAATAGTAACAAGTCAAAAATTAGTTGGAAAGGGATATATTTTGAGAAAATAAGAGAAAGAAATAGAAAACATCATGCTAAAAGGCTTTTCAATTCTAGGAGATAAAACTTCATTGCCAATAATCATATAAGAAAATAGATAGAAACCAACCTCTTCCCGTCGAGGGATCCATTTATTAGCACGCAATTCAATAACATAACGAACCATGAATCTCATTCAAGATGCAAGGTGTTGATTACTAGCTGGTTGCTTCATTGAGGAGAAATAAGAATCTATGATAGAACGCGACTTGGGGTTTTCGTCAAGCTATTTTCCAATGGTGTTGAAAAGATGGCAAAGAGCCTCCAAATTTTCTTCATCCGGAGGAGACTTTAAATCCTAGCCTAACAAATGGTGTTTGATGGATAATGCAAGCATTAGACCTTATTTATCATTATTTAGCTACAGTTAGTGTTTTAGACATGCGAAACTTTAAAGTTGTGCAAAATTTATATATCTATGATAAGAATTAAAGATTAGTGAATCTTATTTGAAGCATTAAAATGCGTTCTTCAGAGAATAAAAATTAAACCCTACTCAAATGAGCACACTTTTAACAACAAATAAATAAACTTTTTGATCAAATTATATAATGAAATCAGATGTTGTTATGCAACAAACCTGAATACAATGATGAACAATTGTTTCAGGTACCATTTTCTTCTTGAAGAGCTCCCCAATTAGCCTTATATTTCATAGAGTGTGAAGCTTTACCATCTTCTCCTTGTCACGGCTTTCAGATTCTTGATCTAGGGCTGTCATTTTCCTGATTTCTGCTCATAGATTGTCTGCACCTTCAAATGCTTCTTGGCAAGCATTAAGAATAATTCTCCAGAATGCTATTGGTTTTATGTCTGGTTCTTCAGATGGAAATTGAGGGAGTGTGGTATTTAGATCATGGCATGACTCGAAATACATGGGGAAAAATGTTGGTTCTAGCAGTGCCTTGTCAAAAATAAGATGCATTACTCCCTGACAGCAAAGAAAATGCACAATCAAGTAAGATCTCCCTTGTGATGTCTGCATGGTGAGATAAAGAACAAATGTTCAAAAAAGTAGTTTGTGAAGTTTAGACACCTCATCCACCAATCCTGTTTTTCAAATACTTTAACTACAACAAAATGGAACACCATTACCTAGTTAATGAATATAAAACAATGGAGTTAGGATTCCAAGATTGGCACAATATAATAGATGGTAGGAACTCCAATCTAGGATTAAGGATAATGTCACTAAGGCCACTTAGATAGAAGCTTTCACTGAGGGTTGAATAATATATTATGCTTTAAGTGATGAGAGCTAAGCCACAAACCTTAGATCAGGTCATGTTATTGCCTATCAAATAGCAAAATACCATGTCTTGGCTTTGACTTTTTCCATTTTCATACTACATCCAAACCCTAGCTAGATAGAACCATACTCCTAATAATTAGAAAAATGTAAACCCATCGTGAACACCCAAAGAGAACCTCAAAAACAAAATGCCCAAGCTCCTAGATCTAATCATCTAAATGTGCAGAATCCTCCAAAGAATTACTAAGATAACAAAGGGGTACAAACCAATGTGAATGTGAATTGAATTCAAGCCTTTTATGAATGTTGACTGTATTTTGTTCTTCATGTGGCAAAATTTATAGTTGTCACAAATTTCAGATAGTAAAATTTTTCACTATTCCCATTGCTTTTCATTCTCACTCTGTTTAAATCCCTCTCTAGTCGTTTTCATCCAAGAATAGACATTCCAAATCAAGGATTTCCATTCATACAAGTTTTTCTCCATTCCATTAGTCTTGAATTTAAATTCCTAGAACTTTATTCCAAGTAACTTATTTTTACTAATAAGTGAGGTATACAGAGGTAAAGAGGGCAATCACCTTACCTTTTTATGCTTTGTAGGAATGGAAACAATCACTTCTTAGAAAATGGTCTCTACAAGAGTGGTTGTAGGTGCGCCCATGGGAGAAGTAGCACTTTCTTCTTCATGGTCAATGATAAAAATGTCAATCATTGTGCCTACAGGAGTGGAAACAATTGTGTCCTTGAGAGTAGCTTCAATTTTGTTTGCGGGAATAGACACTATCACGTCCTTCAGATTAGAAGAAACTATATCCATGGACTCATAATGTAATTATCATCCATCAAAGTGGAAACATATTTCCTAAGAGCACTCCTTTGTAGTTATTATGCAGTAACAAGGCTATCAGACCCAATTCTTCCAACCCTAGGTCACTAAATCTACTAGTTCTTATGTTTTAGTAGGGGTACTGTCTTCCTAGTGTTCTAGGATTTCTTCTGCCCTTACTTGTTTTTTGGAGTAGCAGGGGTTTGGGTGTTGGTAGGAATGTATCATGTCATATTCTTTCCTAGAACACAGGGGGGCCTATTTTGATGCCCTCTCATTCTCTTGGTGGTTGGTTTGCTACTAATTATCTCAATGTCAATATCACTTTCCTTGTATGGTGTAATAGAATTTGTCTCTTCTTCCTTAATATGAATTAGTAGGTACTTTGTAGCCAAGGGATTCATGAAAATATATTCTTCCTCCTTCGCAGTTGCAATGGGTGGATTCACATAACATTGGGCTCATTTAGTGAAGTTGCAACCATTGGAGTTGCAATGACTACTTCCCAGGAATTTCTTGCTTTGTTTAGAGCTTGTACCATGAGTAACCTAATAAGACCATGGTGAGAGATGAAATATCTTGGTATGTTTGCTTTTTGTGCATGGGCTTCCTTATTACAGGGAATTGAGTAGGAAGTATGACATATTGACATTGTGACAGTCTCTGATATGGTTAAGGAAACATTTTTTTCTAAAATTACACAATCCCATAACATCTCTAGCAAGTGATGTTACCAAACACTTTCCTAGCTCTAGGATTTGTTGCAAAATTTAAATCTTGGAATTATGTTTTCAGTACCACTGCTCCACTTCGTGAGGAAGCTTAGTTACTTTAGTTGGAGTCTCCTCTCACTTATACAAAAACTCCAACAACAAAAAAAAAATTGTCCCTAAATGAAGGAAAACTCCAGTGTTATATCACCATCATAACCATTTAACCTATGGACAGATTCCATCCATCCTTCCTATTGAAAAAAACCTTGAACGTGGTTGAAAGAACCTAGGATCACTACTTCAATGGTTTCATTGTATATAAGCGAACCTCCCATGGTAACTGTAGCTATTTTTCTCTTGACTATCACTGTTACAAGAGAAAAATGGAAATTTGACAATTTTTGGGAGGTAGTTTCCAATTTTAGTGCAGAGTGATGAGTTTAATGTTTTCTGATAGATGAGTTATAATTTGGGAATATGATGGAAAGGAATTATGGTAGGAGGTAACGATATATAATTACTCTTTCAACTTTAAGACTCATTCATTATGAAATAAGTTGGAAAAATTACTTATCATATCTTAACTTAGCAGCTCCTCCTTCATACAATCAATTGAGTTGATAGTTGGTACACCCCTAGTAAACTGATTCGTATAAAAACTAACCAAGTGCCTAGCAACCTTGTTGATAGATGGTTGAGAGAATCCCTTCGGCTAGCAGCTGCATCAATAACTTCCTCTATAGGAGGACTACTCTCTGTCAAAAGAAAAAACCAATGGTCAGCTGTGTGATGGACAAAACAAACATAAATAAAATGGAAATTCATTGAAAATTAATACATAATATTTGATATTTGATGTAAATACCAATTGAAAGAAACTTTCAGAATTGGGTAGTTGCTCCAAGTTGCAGGCTAGGTTCATCAGACCATACTCCTGCAACCATAGCAAGAAGAATCTCCAACTGCAAAAAAAAAAAAAAAACAAAAAAAAACAAAATAAAAGTAATTAGAAAAGGAAACAAAATGTCAAATAAGGTCATCATAGATGCCACGACATAGTTTTACATATTCCTCTAAGCCAAATGAAGCACCTATACTGTCAGAAACCTAGTGAATTGACTATGGCTCAAAGTTTTTACTGAAAATTAAATATTAGTTTTGGCATTCACTAGATACATAAATGAACCTCTCAATTGTCTATAAACTCACTAGATGGCCTATTTATAATGTGGAAATGATACCAATGAAGAAATGGTAAGAGGTTACCATGGTTTAATGTAGACTCTTTGACCCAAAGCCTACATGATCTCCTTGAGGCTTAGTTTGCATCATCTCAATATTATCTGTAGCCTGAAAAGTAGAAACCAAAGTTAACAGAAAAGTTTGCGAAAAGAAATATAATAAACATAATAAATATGCTTAATGAAAAGTATCGATACCTGTGTCACGACTCGGACCTGAGAAGGAATAATCTCTTCAGGCAACCCTTGATGTGCAGCACATACCTAAAAATTCAGTAATGTTAAGAGCCACACCATAAAAATTATTTTCATCTTAAAGTCACTTGCAATTTGACGTAAAAATCTAGATAGATAATGCTCGTGAGACCACTGGAACATATGAAGGTATCATGTCTTCGAGAAGCCCTTCATGTGTAGTGCTAACCTGAAAATTCCATAATGTTAAGACTCATGCCATATAAAATTATGTGACATAAATTCATTTTCAATTTTACGTACAAAAATATAGATATATAGTAATGAATGCGGCGCCTGTACATGATCATGTCCATGATCTACAAAATGAGGATCAGGGGCATAGAAACATTGTTCTAAGAATTTTGTAAACTGTATAAGTTAAATAAATATATTGGCATAATTGTTTGGAGACTAAATGTATATACATCAAAAAAACATGTTACATGCACTCTACCTAATCTTATAAATGTGTATTTTAAAATAGATTAAAACATGTTTGTACATACCTCGCCCATGGTGGCATTCGTTGTCTAATGGATCACTCATAGTGGTCTCTACATGAGGATGCATACTCCAGAATCTCATCTCGCTCCATCTCCCTCAACACGTCATCTGGAATACTCAAAAATGAACGAAATATTGCACTAGATTAAGGTTGGCTTGTCCCTAAGCCGACTTCCACCCCTCCTAAACCAGCTACAATATGTTCTTGTATATTCTCCCTCATCTATGATGCAGCACTGGAGATAAGGGCTAAATCCTCTGGAAGTGTAACTAACCTAGGAAGTCAAGGTGCTAAACGAGGTGCTGGAGGCCTAAACCCAACATATCACATAGCATCAGGTCGTTCATATGTATGACCTTTTCCAGCTCCATAGAATTTGGACCCTATATCTGTATAGTTAGGGTCCATGTGCTCTCAGAATTGAGAATACAACATCCTAACAAAATATTGAGGCACCTCATCATTATTTGGGAACATCCTGTATGCATACAAGAACTTCTCATAAATATAAGGTGCAATATTGGGATTATTGAATCTTGCAATCTTCAGACATTTTTTTTCTTCAATCCGCAAGTCAAATAATGAAAAACCCATTTATTTAGTGACCCTACTTTTAACTTCACTTTAGGAGTGGATACTAATCACTTATGCTCTCCTCCTACGCATCATGTCAAAAAAAACTTGGGTTGATGGTCCAACCCCACAATAAGTCTCTATCAAACTCTCCAAATTGTACAAAACAATTTGGAGACAATCTGGACTAGGGGCAAAGAGATTGCAACTTTTCAATTCATTGCACAATCTCGTGGAATGCTCCCTCATCCCATCAACAGTAAGTAAGGAGATGGTATCTTCCTAGGCATCTGCTCAGGAATATCATTAGGATGGGTGTAAAGGGGATCATAGCTCGAATTTCAAGCAAACTCATGAACCCAACGACCTCACCCTCTAGGAGGGTGATGATAACCAATTGTAACATGTTAAATTATTGCACATATTAAAAATTAAATAGTTTATAAGGAAAATTTGTATTTAAAAAACTCTTATGGTCATTTGAAAATACCTCGTGGAAAAGCCATCTCATCCTCTTCGTTCATATTCCTCAAGGTCTCTACTAGCCACTGTACAAAACATTAAATTGTTTTATAACACAAGTACATGAGACACACAATAAGTTTCACATTAAACATGCATAAAACAATAAATTTTCCTTTATAATTTCCCTGAATGAGAACTATCCAAGTGTGTGATGGATGCCACAAGCTAAGACATTGTTCTCCTTTGTCCCTCACCAGCAATAGGGCCAACCCCAATTCTTACATTTTCACCTATGGAGCATAATGTTTTCACATTAAACACATGTCATTTGAAAAAAAAAATTCACCTGTTCAACATTGAATATAACATAAACTTGAACACTTTAACTAGCAATTGATCTAATGTGTACCTATACTATGTATAATATACCCCTCAGAATGGGCTCTATGAAATTGGGGATGAATGGGAACAGGTCTATGGGGCTCCTCTTGTTCTATTTGGTGTCTGGGCGCACGATTCATATGAGTGTGTCCACCTGTGCAGGACAAAAAAAATTCACATTAATCAATTTTTGACAACGAACAATAGAAATAATCTACTTGAAAACATGAAATAACTAAAAAACAAATGTACTTGACAATCCTCCTCTCATGGAGGGGTTTCTGGAGGGCTCACCGAATGCAATTTTTTCTATAGTATCAAATCAAATTTCTGCCCCTCATAAACAAATTAGAAAAAAAATTATCAATCGACAGTTATGTCATCAACCAATGGATAACAAGTACTATAGCTCCTTGACATACAAGGGCTCGACAATAATACATGGCATAATATCTCATGGCACTATCTAAGGTGGGTCAATCGTTCCAGTTGTGCAACTTTACTCTGAATTCTAATGACTCTCACATGTGCAATCAATCTTAACATTTCTATTGAGATTATTATAAAAAGTGCTTACACCATGAGAGAAGAGAAATTATGATGAAAGTAGAGATGATTATTTTGAATCCTAAACGATTTATTTCCAATGTTGTTGAAAAATTATGGAGGATTTCATGAGATGATGAATAGAGTTTTGATGTTCATTTGTTGTATTGAATGTGCATTTTTCTGCTACTACATTTTCATCAAGTAGACGAGTTTTAAGACCAATATCGACATTCTCCAACTTGGTAGACATAATTCCTTAGGAATCTATATGGAGTCGTTATATGACAATTGATCTTAACCCTTGCAAAATGTCTGGCAATTGTCTTTGTGCCTTATTTGCATTAAAGTGATCATACAAAAAAATTGTGATGTTGTGTCTTTGGTATTGTTAAATTGTCCTAGAAGCATGTATGAAGATAATGTCTTGACTTGTGAAAACCCTAGTTTCAAAACCTTCATGATAAACCCCTAGCTAACATTGATGCCCGACAAGATTATTATCTTGGAAGAGATGCATTAAACGGAATATTTTTGGTCAGTTTGCAATCAGAGCTTCATGCTTTCAACTTGATCCCATTCTCCTCCACATAGGTTAATATTCTTGCTCCCTCTCTTCTTCTTGCAAAAAAATTACATTGATCATACATATTTGTAGCCAAAGTATAATATTAGAAACATAAAAAATGGACTGAAAGAGAGATACTACTATGGACCCCTATATAATCCCTTTATGCACAACAATATTTTCACTTTATGTTGTCTGCCCAGGATCATTATGAGTAGAAATGGATATTGTTATATTCCACGATGAAGCACTGAAGGCTACATTTCTTGACTACGACCAATGGTTTAGGCATTAATTTGAGGCCAAATTGATGAATACACTTGAACACATTTTACATGCATGCCATAAAATAAGGTTTTCAATCTACCAATGGGCATGATACAAATAAAATATGTGCCTGCTTCTTTGCTAGTATGTTGAGCCACTATTAGTTCTTGAACTTCTCTTTCAAACATGTGATTTCCCATATACCTGCATATTAGTCTTATATTTCTTCTGATGTTCACCTTCTTGTGACATTGTTTTTTTCTAATAAAATGTTGGTATGGGTTATGTCGTATCCTTTGTGATCCATACCAACATACGTGATGAAACTTTTGGGTTTGTTTTTTTCCTCAAGGTTTTCCTTTAGGTAGTAACAAGTGCGATCTATAGTTTTTCTCCTGAGTATGAGTACCAGACTCTACCATACCACCTGTTCTAAGGTTTATTACTACCTAATTAACATTGATTCCCCTTGGATTTCCTCCAAGACATTTCCATGATGCATTCAAAATTTTCACTGTGATCACAGAAGACTTGTTTGATATTTCAGTAAAGATAATTCCTCTTTGGGGGAATGAATTTTAATGGGCTCATGGTCCCTGATTGATCTAATTTCATATTGTTCCTTTTTTTAATTGAGAAGGTAATAATTTCAAAATTTAACTTTGCATGCCTCATCTTTAATAGAAATGGTTTTTGGTTCTTATACCACTTTCAATTATAAACACTCAATAACAACATCCTCCATTTTAGATCATAGAAGCTTATCTTTTAGATATTTCAACCCTGGAAATAGGAATTTGAATTATACTATTATTTTTTGGTCCTCTTATCCAAATGAATCCAAAATTTGTTATTTTGTGTTGTACCTATTAGCCTCACTGTATTTAACTAAGTCAAAGAGAAACTCTTTCAATTACCAATTATTGACCTTTGTAGTTTTCAAAATGGCTTCTTGACATGAGTGTCGAGAGGACAAACATTTCAACTCAATGAAATAATTATTTTCCTATTTATTTCTTTCCATGTACTTCAGTGCTTTCCATGATACTAAATATTATACCATGTTAATATATGCTACACAATTCAATAGTATAGTTCAGGGCATTATAAAAGAGAATGAAGATGAGGGGGGCATCTATTCAAGGGTGAAAAATTCAAATATCCTTCAATAATGCTTTGGTGATGTTTCAAGACAAGCCAAAACTTTCTTCAATAGTTTTTTCCATAAGGTATTCAACTATGTCTTCTAGATATTTAATCACGATTGTGCACACAAGGAATGCTACTTTTCTTATCCAATGATGATTGTAATAGGGCTCAACAATATTCCCTTCAATAGTAACTCAACTACTCCAAATGATATTGTTCTTAGTGTCTATCAACTTCACATGTCAAGGTTTTTTTCCACAGTTCCTTTCAAAAATATTCAAAGGATTGTTCCAAACCTTCTTTCAAAAACGACTCTTCAATGCACTTCAGGGACTGATCAAAGTTTACTTTTAAACACTAATAATTTCATCCAAATAATATTTTCCATAGCCTTAATGTATGCTCAAGGTATGCCTAGAAAGTGGGTTGAAGAGAAAGATTAAAGAGAGTTGAGTGTACTAAAAAATCTGCTTCATGGTCTAAAATATGATCCTGGTTACTGAACAAGATTCTAACTCAACCCACCCCTGATAGAAGGTCAGCCATAAAAAAATCATGAAGCCCAAAATTGTTACCAAGGAGTAGAATGATATTTTACTGAAAGATATAACAATGAAATAAGTAGAAGATGTATTTACTGATATGCCCAAATGAAAATATCAAAGACCTTATGGACTAACTACAGAGTTTTATAAAACTTTCTAGCCAATCATAGGTCAGGTTGTATGACACATTGTTGAAGACTCCATGCATTACTTCTTCAAAAATTTGAGGACCAACTCTCATCTTTCAAAATATTTTTCCTTCAGACCGGATACCTTGGCTCCCCTGTTATCAACAATCCCCTCAGAAAATCAATTCAGGAAAACCTTATTAAAAAATTTCAAGACCAACTGTCTTGTTGAATCTATCAGGCCCATTCACCCTCCTCAAATATATTCTCCAATCCCTTGTTATTTATCTTATTTCCACCTTTTCTTCCCCCAAAGATATTCTTAGAAAAATTTGAAATATCGGATGCTTTCTATAGGGAGGAGCCAAAAGGGGTAAATATTGGCTCTAATTTCTTGGGACAAAATTTGTTAGCCAAATTTGAAAGGAGTGATATGGCCAAGAGATGCAAAAACCATAAGCAAAACACTTTGTGCCTAAACATGTTGGGATGGATGAAAAATCCAGATGTCGTATGGAGGAAAATGTGGTGGTTCAAATGGCCCTGAAACCTATGAGAATAAAAAATCATCAGTGGCAGACATCATAAGAAGATCACACATATGTAACGTCTCTTTGGAACACAAATATCATCATGGAACATTTATTCTAGGAAATAAAAATTGGCTAAAGAGTTATTTTGGAAAGATTATTAGTGTCAATGGCCAAAACTATCACAACAATCTCAACTCCACTCCATTGAAGTTCAGTCTACACTATGGTCTCAAAATTGTTGCATAATATTGGTGCTTTTCTTCTTCCACTTCCTCTCATAGGATAAAATTGACAGAATGGACTAACAAAACAAAATTAGCCAGCATCTAAAAAAAATTGCATTTCAACAAGCACTAGCTAATCGACAAATTCCACTCCAAGAAGGAGAGGACATCTTACATTAGGGATACCAATCACAAGGAAACTTCAATGTATCACAAACATGCAACCATTTCTCCACTCCCATCCTATATGCATACTACACCAAATGGAAGAAATTAGGGCATCTAAAACACTAGCCTATAATCACCCTCCTCATATGACTTCGAATCTTGAACAAAACTCGTACATGGGATTAAATTCAACACTAAGGATTTTTAAGACCTATAATCTACTTCCACTCCCTCTCATGTTGAATCATTGCAAACATCTCTTCAATAAATTTAACTACAACTCCTGGTTATAGAAACAAGATTCCACAGAACAAGCCACAAAACTGAGGTCTAGTGCATATCTAAGTTCCGTTACTAGTTGCAGGCCCAAAATTTCATATAAATAGCTACAAGTCCAAGGTATAGTACCAGTTTCAGACCCAAAATTCCACAGAACCATTCATCCTCTACAGGTCCGAAAAATAATGAATGAGGGTTGCGTTTGTTTTTTGTATTCTGTGATATCCATTGGATATGGAATTGTGCGAGGGGAAGTTGAGATAGGAGGGTATGCCAGGTGAGATGCTGCCACCCTTGCTTCTTTTGATTATGGATCAAGAATTAGAAGAGATGCTGCGAGCTCTCCAAATGGAATTAGCACGGCTCCTTTTCATACCTCAGTGAGGGGTTTTTCGACTGCCTCTTTTTGTGCTTCTAGTAGTTATTCTATTAATGTGGGTTTATAACTATTGTTTTTTTCACTGTAATAGGTGTTGTTGGCCTAGAAACTGGTATATATGCTTCCTTCTCTCATGTTCCCTATGCATGCCTCTGAGAGGTGATTCCTTGTCATATGCTAGTGAATCTATAACTAAGCAAAAGGAAGCCACTGGGATCCTATTATGGCTCTTGAAAAAATTCTCTACAGGATTTGAAACTAACTCTAGAAATGGAAGGGATGCATTTGGCTATGGGAACGTAGCCCACAGAGTAAAATTTACCTTAAGAAAAAGTTGTTTTTGAGACTTACCTGTCTAGAATCTATCCATTTTGTCGCTGGCGCTCACAGTGGCTCGAAAACGACAGTGCTCCAGTGAAAAAGACAGTGCTCTAGTGTATACGTTTGCAGAATGTCAAGGGAGATAGGATTTTGTGGATTTTTTATAAAATATAAAACTCTCGGACGAGAGTTAAAAAAAACTAGGCCAAAAGTTTTACAACTCTCGTCTAAGAGTTTACCCGAGAGTTTATGTCAATAAAACTCTCGGATGAGAAAATACTTAACTCTCGTCCGAGAGTATTTTAACTCTGGTCAAGCCCAATCAAACTCTCAAGAGAAACATTTAAAATCTCTCGGACAAGAGTTCTAAAAACTCTCGGTCGAGAAATTGAGTTGACTATTTTCTCGATCGAGAAATTAAAAATTTCACCCAAATTCTGGCCATCGGCCAAAAACTGTTTCCCAACTTCGGGATTTCACCCATATTTTATTTCTATCATGCCCATTAGTATATTGAAAACCTTATTTTATCGCATGCGCGTAAAATGTATTCAAGTGTATTCATCAATTTGGCCTCAAATTAATGCCTAAACCATTGGTCGTAGTAAAGAAATGTAGTCTTCAATGCTTCATCGTGGCATATAACTATATCCATTTCTAATCATAATGATCCTGCACAGACAACATAAAATTAAAATATTGTGGTGCATAAAGGTATTATATAGGGGCCCACAGTAGTATCTCTCTTTCAGTCCATTTTTTATGTTTATAATATTATCCTTTGGTTACAAATATGTATGATCAATGTAATTTTTTTGCAAGAAGAAGAGAGGGAGAGAGAATATTAACCTATGTGGAGGAAAATGGGATCAATTTGAAAGCATCATGCTCTGATTGCCAATATACCAAAAAAAATCCTTGCAATGCATCTCTTCCAAGACAATAATCTTGTGGGGCATCAATGTTAGCTAAGGGTTTATCGCGAAGGTTTTGCAACTAGGGTTTTCGCAAGCCAGGACATTATATTCATACATGATTCGAGGAAAATTTATCAATACCAAAGGCACAACATCACAAGTTGTTTGTATGATCACTTTAATGCAAATAAGGTGGAAATAAAATTGCCACACATTCTGCAAGGGTTGAGATCAATTGTCATATAATGACTCCATATAGATTCCGAAGGAATTATGTCTACCAAGTTGGGGAATGTCGATATTGGTCTTAAACCTCATCTAATTGATGAAAAATGTAGTAGCAAGAAACTGTACATTCAATACAACAAATGAACATTAAAACTCTATTCATCGTCTCTTGAAATCCTTCATAATTTTGCAACAACATTGGAAACAAATCATTTAGGATTCAAAATAATCATCTCTACTTTCCTCATAATTTCTCTTCTCTCATAGTGTAAACACTTTTTATAATAATCTCAATAGAAATGTTAAGATTTATTGCAAATGTCAGAGTCATTAGAAATCAGAAATTCGTGAAGAATTTCAGGTGTCATGAGTGTACGTGAAAGTTCATCGTAGATGAACAATCACCTAACTTCTATAAATATACCCTCATGTATTCTTTGTCCTCATGTTGGAAATATGACATTGAATTAGATAATATTTTATGGGAATTTGAATTTGAAACTTTTGAATCAAAAGAAACTAAATGCGAGTAATAATAGCCAATGAAAGAAGTATAGCAGAAGTTGTGAACTTTTTTCAATTTCAACCTCAAAACATACCTTGCACAAGTTATTTTCTTTCTATTTTAGGATACATTTCCTTTGGTTAGCAAGCTCATATATATTTAAAAAAATTTTTGGGATTGTGTTTTAATTATCTTTAATAACACAATGATTTATCCATAAATGGTTAATACTATAATAGAGGAACAATAAAGGTAGGAAATAAAGTGGAATCACATTGTGTGAAATACTTGTAACCCTTCCTAGTATGGCTTGCAGTACTATAACATAAGATAATACTTGTAAAAAAAATCTCACCTCCATGTACATTTAGGAATATAGGATTTCCCCTAGGTACACTTGAAGCCCTCTATCGATAGGCTAACCAACCATCCTATTGCTCCAAAAGACGTAGAACAACACTCGAGGATACCACTCACTAATACCTAGGTAGTCAAGTTGTACAATTGGAGGAACGATTGACCCACCTTAGTTAGTTCCATGAAATATTATGCTATGTACTATTGTGGAGATGATGTATGTCAAGGAGCTATAGTACCTGTTATCAATTGGTTGATGACATGACTGTCGATCGATAATTTGTTTTCTAATTTGTTTATGAAAGGCATAAATTTGATTTGATACTATAGCAACAATGGCATCAGGTGAGCCCTCCAGAGACCCCTCCATGAAAGGAGGATTATCAGGTACATTGGTTGTTTAGCTATTTCATGCTTTCAAGTAGGTTATATTTATTATTCGTTGTGAAAATTTGTTTAATGTGAAATTTTTTTGTCCTGCACAGGTGGACATAATGATATGAGTCATGAGCCCAGACACCAAATCAAACAAGAGGAGCCCCATATACTTGTTCCCATTCATCCCCAATTTCATTGAGCCCATTTTAAGGAGTATATTATACACAGTATAGGTACACATTAGATCAATTGTTAGTTGAAATGTTCAAGTTTACGTTATATTCAATGTTGAACAGGTGAATTTGTTTTTTCGAATGACATGTGTTTAATGTAAAAACATTATGCTCCCTAGGTGAAAATTTAGGAGTTGGGGTTGGCCCTATTGTTGGTGAGGGACAAAGGACAACAATTTCTCAACCTGTGACATCCATCCCACACTTGGATAGTTCTCGTTCAGGTAAGATCTAAAGGAAAGTTTATTGTTTGATGTACGTTTAATGTGAAACTTATTATATGTCTCATGTACTTGTGTTATAAAACAATTTAATGTTTTGTACAGTGGCTACTAGAGACATTCATTCCTTGAAAGGTAATAATCCTAGTCCAATGAGCAAAGAGGATGTAATAGTTTTTCCACGAGGTATTTTCAAATGACCAGACAAGTTTTTTAAATACAATTTCTCCTTATAAATTATTTGGTTTTTAATATGTGAAATAATTTAACATGTTACAGGTGGTGGTCGTTGCCCTTCTAGGGGGAGAGGTCATAAGGTTCATGAGTTTGCTCGAAATCTGAGCTATGATCCCCTTTACACCCATCCCGATGATATTCTTGAGGAGATACCTTGGGAAGATACCATCTCCTTACTTATTGTTGATGGGACGAGGGAGAATTCCACGAGATTGTACAATGAATTGCAAAGTTGCAATCTCTCTACCCCTAGTCGAGATTGTCTCCAAATTGTTTTGTACAGTTTGGAGAGTTTGATAGAGACTTATCTTGGGGTTGGACCATCAACCCAAGTTTTTTTTGACATTATGCATAGGAGGAGAGCGTCAGTGATTGGTATCCACTCCTACAATGAAGTTAAAAGTAAGGTCACTAAAGAAATGGCCTTGTCACTATTTGAGTTGCGCCCTGAAGACAAAAAAAGTCTGAAGATTACAAGATTCAATGATCCCAATATTGGACCTTATATTTATGAGAAGTTCTTGTATGCATACAGGAAGTTCCCAAATAATGATGCGGTGCCGCAATATTTTGTTAGGATTTTGTATGCTCAATTCCCATAGAACATGGACCCTATCTATATAGACATAGGGTCCAAATTATATGGAGGTGGAAAAGGCCGTACATATGAACGACCTGATGTTATGCGAGATGTTGGGTTTATCCCTCTAGCACCTCATTTAACACCTTGACAACCTAGGGTAGTTAGGATTTATCCCTTATCTCCAATGATGCATCTCATATCAGGGAGAAGATACAAGAACATATTGTAGATGATTTAGGAGGGGTGGAAGTCAGCTTAGGGACAAGACAAACTTCATCTAGTTCAGGAGTTTGTTCATTTTTCAGTACTCCAGATGATGTGTTGAGGGATATGGAGCAACATTAGCTTCTAGAGTATGCATTCTCCTATAGATACCACTATGACTAAGCCATTGTACAAAAAATGCACACCCTGGGCGAGGTATGTACAAGCATGTTTTAATCTATTTTAAAATACACATTTATAAGATGATCTAGAGTGCATGTAACATGTTTTTTTGGTGTATATACATTTAGCCTCCAAAAACTTACGCCAATATATTTATTTAACATATGCAGTTTATAGCATTCTTAGAAAAACATTGCTTTGCCCATGATTCTCATTCTGTAGATCATGGACATGATCATGTACAGGTTCCACATTCATTACTATCTATCTATATTGTTGTACGTCAAATTAAAAATTAATTTATGTCACATAATTCTATATGTTATGAATCTTAACATTATGGAATTTTCAGGTTAGCGCTACACTTGAAGGGCTTCTCGAAGACATCATACCTTCATATGTTCTAGTGGCCTCACAGGTATTATCTATGTAGATTTTTACGTTAAATTTCAAGTGAATTTAAGAGGAATGTAATTTTATATGTTGTGGCTCTTAACATTATTGAATTTTCAGGTATGTGCTACACATCAATGGCTTCCTGAAGAGATTATTCCTTCTCAGGTTCCATTCATGACACAGGTATTGATACTTTTCGTTAAGAAGATTTATTATGTTTATTATATTTCTTTTCACAAAATTTTCTATTAACTTTGGTTTCTAATTTTTAGGCTACAGATAATATTGAGATGATGCAAACTGAGCCCCAAGGGGATTGTGTAGGCTTTAGGTTAGAGAGTCTACATTAAACCATGGTAACCTCTTACCATTTATTTGTTGGTATCATTGTGACATTATAAACAGGCTATCAGAGAATAAACAATACGAATTTAATTTTTTTGCCAAAGGTTAATTTTTTGTGTTTGTTATGCAGGTTGTACTTCAACAAATATTTGTCGCTTGTAGAGATGATGATGATGCATCGGTTTGTAATAATGTTGAAGAATATGATTAATATGGTCTTACAAGCTGGAAAGTTGTTATTTTGAATTAGTTAAGTTGATATTCCATAAAATTGATATGGAATAGAAAATGGAGGAAGATACAGTGCATATGGAACATAAAAGGGAGAAATTTTCACTACACAACTTGCCCAGTAGTAGTTGTCATGACCTAGGTCACTTCAAACAGTTTGACAATGTATTCCGAAAGTTTCTTTCAATTGGTATTTACATCAAATATTATGTACAAATTTTCAATGAACTCCCATTTTATTTGTGTCTGTTTTTTCCATCATGTAGTTGACCATTGGTTTTTTCTTTTGGTAGAGCGTAGTCTTCCTATAGAGGAAGTTATTGATGCAGCTGCTAGCCCAATGGATTCTCTCAACCACCTATCAGCAAGGTGACTAGGCACTTGGTTAGTTTGTATACCAATCAGTTTAGTAGGGGTGTCATCCTCAAATGTGGAGAATAATCCCTTGAATTTCATAGTGAAGTTTTCATTGGGAAAAAATAACAAATATAGAAATGGTGAATAAGGGATACTTATGCTTAATATATTAATATAATCAAATGAAATATAGGTAGTATGAAACCTATGGAAATATACAAGATAAAAGTGTGTCCGCTACTAAGATAATGAAAGTAATACATTAAGCAAGTAGGATAAGTACCATTGAGTCTTTTTCTGGAAGATAAGTAGGATAGGTAGCATTGTAGGTGTACTATGATGAAAATATTGCAATTATATGACCTTATACATGAAAAATTATTTGGATTTTGTGGTTATTTATATTTCTAAATTAGGGCAAGTCTACTTTTAACATTGAAAAGTTCACATAAATTAGTCTCCTAGAATGTGAAGAATTTGGCTACAAGTCAGGTATATACCTTCCAACATTTCCAGATGGCCATATTTGACGTAAAATTTATACCTGTTAATGTGGAGGGTTGTGTCTTGCTCAAATATTTCTCTGGGGAGCTTCTCATTTCGCAACCATAGACAAACCTTTGAAATATGGACCCACATCGCCTACGCTAGCCCTGGGTATGACTAGTTATTCTACATCTCTAACAATAATAATTGTTGCACCAGTATCAGGAATATTTATGTTGCTACCAATGGTGTGCTATCCAGAAGCTGTAAGGAAAAGGTGGACATCATACCACTATGAATAATATGGGAGGACATCTAAATATGGACTTGAAACTCTTTCCATCGTATTTCTTCTATGAGATCCTCATCTGCCATCCATGGTGTGATTGGCACATCCATTGTTTTTCTCTGGCATACATCCAACCATGCTGCTACAATAAAAGGTCACTTGATCGTATTCTGATCTAGCCCATTGAGTTGGGTGAGTGACATTGTTTTAGAAACCAAATGAAAATAAGTTGTTTTACCGTTGCCCAATTAGTTAGCTCAACCGTTTTTCACCAATTTTCCTGAGAATTGGCTAGTTTTGTGCTATCAGGTAAATGATAAAATCCCCCATGCATGATAATCACTACTCTATGCTAGAAGATTTATTAGGGTTGTTGTACAGGAACATTGTGAAGCATCTCTTGGGTTTCCCCATGAGGTTTTCCTCGAAAAACAAAAAAAGCAGTAGTTGTATTTAATTAGGGAAGGATAAAGTTTCTTTTATTGTATCATTATTACACTAAGTGTGGTCATGAAGTATCTATAAAAATTACTAGAGAGGGATTTAAAAGGAGGGAGGATGGAAAGCATTGGGAATAGTGGAAAAGTTTCCTATCCGAACTTTATGAGAACTATAAATTTTTTCACATGAAGAACAAAATACAGTCAACATTTATAAAAGGCTTGAATTCAATTCACATTCACATTGGTTTGTACCCCTTTGCTATCCTAGTAATTCTTCAGAGGATTATACACATTTGGATGATTAAGCATTTCATTTTTGAGGTTATCTTTGGGTGTTCACAGTGGGTTTACAATTTTATAATTATTAGGAGTATGGTTCTATCTAGCTAGGGTTTAGATGTAGTATGAAAATGTAAAAAGCCAAAGCCAAGACATTGATTTTTTCCATTTGATAGGCAAGCACATTGCATGATCTAAGGTTTGTGGCTTAGTTATCATCACTTAAAGCATAAGATATTCTTCAACCCGTAGTGAAGGATTATATCTAAGTGGCCTTAGTGACATTATCCTTAATCCTAGATTGGATTCCCTACCATCTATTATATTGTGCCAATATTGGAATCCTAACTCCCGTGTTTTGTATTCATCAGCTAGGTAATGGCATTCCATTTTGTTGTAGTTAAAGTATTTTAAAAACTAGATTGGTGGATGAGGCGTCTAAAATAGTAAATGAGTTAGGATTTATGTAATTAAACCAATTATGGGTATTAGTGGACATTCCATTCTATCCACTTGGACTTATTCAAATTGGATTGGAAGGGAATAACATAGGCAACACATCATTCATTAGAAATATTTATTAGAACAACAAACTGATGTGCTCTTTGGGATTCTCAGATCAATCATACATAGGGAGTTATGGCATATAGATGGGAAACACCTTTTATTTAATTCTAAGCATGGAGGGGTAGTATTAATCAATCTTATAACCAAGGTAATTAGTGGAATCCTTCTATGTTTCAGGCATAACCACATAGGGTAAACTCACATTCACACTAAGTTGAAGGGGTATAAAAAGAGATAAATGAGTTCTGATTTGGGCAACCAATGTTTGATCTAATTGTAACATATGATAAAGTAACTATGAATTAACACTCTGATGGGAATATGTCCAGTTAAGGAGTCAAACACAATTCCATTTTCAAATAGAAAAAGTGGTTGAGATCTCTCGTGGCCTCCCCCTTGATTAACCACATTGGAAATTTTGGCTTTCCCATTAGGTAAATGATTTGAATCCCCCATGCATGATGGTCACTACTCTATGATAGCAGATTTACTAAGGTTGATGTACAGGAAAGTAGGGAAGCATCTCTTAGGTTTCCCTAGGAGGTTTTCCTCAGAAAAATAATTAGTAGTTCTTCTTTATTGGGAAAGGAGAAAGTTTCTTTTATTGTATCATTATTACACTAATTGTGGCCAAGAAGTATCTATAAAAATGACTAGAGAGGGATTTATAAGGAGGGAGGATGGAGTATGGTCTTTAAAGTCTTCCTAATATGGTTGCAGGAGTATGGTCTGATGAACCTAACCTCCAACTTGAAGCAAATACCCAATTCCGAAAGTTGCTTTCAATTTGTAATTACATCAAATATTATGTATTAATTTTCAATGAACTGCCATTTTATTTGAGTCAATTTTTTCCATCAGGCATCTGACCATTGTTTTTGTTTTTTTGATACAGTGTAATACTCCTATAGAGGAAGTTATTTATACACGCGTTGTTCCTCTCTTAGTTTAATTCCTAATGAGGCATGATTTTACTTAGTTGCAGGTGAAAGCCCTTATTGTTTTATCTATACATGATAGAAGGCAATAATGTACTTGATTGATTATTTCATGAAAGGGTTGAGGGATTATGTTTTCTTTCAGCCTCAGATATTAGGAGAGATGGGTTTGATCCTCAGACCCATTAGCTCCTAGATTTTCTCTTATAGAGAATTCCGTACATTGTATTTTTATGTTCATGCATTGTACCTTGTATATTCATGCATTGAATTTTTATAGGAGGCAGTTTGGTTTAGCTGAATTGTATGGACATCATTGTAGTCAACAATACCTTTGAACTAATTTTTCCCTTTGACCCACTTTGTGGTCATTAGTTGGACATAAATATAATTATCTTATCTCATATCCTAATAGGAAAGTGTTTCAGTGGTCTAAAATTGGCTTTGTGGCTTTTTGCCTACTTGATTACAGTTTGAAGCAGCATGGACATTGACAAACATAGCTCCAGGAACATTAGAGCATACACGAGTTATGATTGACCTTGGAGCTATGCCAATATTTGTACAACTGCTACGTTCAACAAGTGATGATGTTCATGAGAAGGTTAGAGAATTATTTCTTAATGTTTCTTTACTTTGTTTCAGATACATAATTTTTGTCCAATATTTCTATTCTACAGTAGAGTATCTTTCCAACAAATTTAGTCCAAATTTTGGTTTCTGGATTTTGGCCTATGTTGTCATTGTTGTTTAATAAATTGTCCTTTTATGTTAATAGGTTGCTTGGGAATTGGGAAATGTGGCCGGTGACTCACCCAAATGCATAGATCTAGTTCTCAACCATGGTGCCCTAATGCCACTCCTTGCTCAACTAAATGAGCACACTAAGCTTTCTGTTAGAAAATTATATATTACAGAGCAATGCAACACATAAAATATGCGGAAAAAACAAGAACACTAAACACATAAAACCAAAGAGACACAGATATAGGTGGCTCACCCTGTTTGGGCTATGTCCACCCCGAATAGCCAGTCCTTCCTTTATATTATCCAGCAAAATGAAGAGACACAACCTACAATAGATCCATTGTAATATCCTCTGTTCTCTCTCATAGTCTCCCTATTTTTTTCTCGCTCTGAGAATACACTTTCAATACACAACCGAAATACAATACACTCATACCAACGAGGGGTTTCCTTATAGAGCAAAAAACCTAAAATAAACATAACTTCTACTGTCAGATCATCCGCCTAATGAACAGCCCAAATTGACTAGAAATTACTATATGTTTACAAGGCAATTTTACATCTATTTTTAGCTTCGGGGGCGTTGCCCCCGAAACCCCCCCGCCATGGGGGGGCTCCATAAAGTTGCAGCCACCACCCCAAGACCCCCCATGCAACATTTAATTACGGGTGGCATTGCTTCCCCATTAATGGACAGGGGTCCAATGCTATGATACAAAATAAGCAAGATAATCAGGCTCCACACCCAACAATCTCCCACTTGGAGACTGATTGTAAAAACTCCACCGTTGATTCATTCGTTGGAAAATGAATCCACTTTGGACCTGGTTGTTTCTCATCTTCATATTCATACTTGAATACCAATTGAAACTGAGCATATTCTCAATTTCTCCCTGGTTACAACTTTTGTTAGCATATATGTAGGATTCTGGCTAGTGTGTATCCTTTCGAGCTTCAACTGTCCATCTTCCAACACTGACCGTATGAAATTGTACTTGAGTTGTATGTGTTTAGTCTTGGAATGAAATGTTGAGTTCTTTGCAAGATGAGCGGAACTTTGGCTATCACTGTATAACATGCCCATATCATGCTTCTTACCCAATTCATCCATAAACCTTTATAACCAAATCATTTCCTTAGTAGCCTTTGTAGCAACAACATACTCTGCTTCTATTGTTGAAAGGGCAACAACACTTTCTATTTTTGAAACCCAACTGACAATTGTTCCACCTACACCAAATACATATCCTGTAGAGCTCCTCATGTTATCTTTGTCACCTGCCATATCTGCATCAACATATCCATGTAGAGGAATGTTTGAGCCACCAAAGTATAATGCTTTATTTGTGGTACCTCTCAAATATATGAGAATTGATTTCACTGCTATCCAATGTTATTTTCCTAGATTTTTCATATACCTTCTTACAACTCCCACTACATGTGCAATATCAGGCCTTTTATAGACCATTTCATATGTTAAGCTTCCAACTGCTGATGCATATGGAACTTTAGACATATAATCCATTTCTTCTTGGGTCTTGGGGCACATCTACTTACTAAGTTTGAAATGGATAGAAAAATGTGTACTAACCGGCTTTGCATTCTGCATATTAAATCTTTTCAACACCTTTTGTATGTACTCATTTCAAGACAGTGTTAATTTGTACTTTTTCCTTTCTCTAGTTATTCTCATACCAAAGATTTGTTTTGCACCTCCCAAATCCTTCATTGCAAATGAATTTGCCAATTTTATTTTGAGCACATTTATTTCCTGCATGTTAGACCCTGCAACAAGCATGCCATCTACATCAAATAACAATATAATATAGCTGGCATCATTTTTCTTTTTCAAATAAACACAATGATTAGAGTGACATCTAGTATAACCTTGTTCAGACATAAACTTGTCAAATTTTAGATACCACTGTCTTGGAGCCTTTTTTAAGCCATACAAGCTCTTCTTTAACTCGCACACTAGTTTTTCTTTCCCTTTGACCTCATATCCTTCTGGTTGTTGCATATAGATCTCTTCCTCCAAATCTCCATGGAGAAATGTTGTCTTTACATCTAAATATTCAAGATGCAAATCTTCCGCTGCTACAAGACTTAAAATAGTTATGATTGAATTCATCTTAAAAACAGGAGAAAATATTTCATCAAAATCAATACATTTCTTTTGTGCAAACCCCCTCACCACAAGTCTAGATTTATACCTCTATTTTCCTCCATATTCTTCCTTCAGCCTATAAACCCATTTATTCTGCAATGTTGTTTTACTTGCAGGCAACCTGACTAAGTCCCAAGTCTAGTTATGTATTAAGGAGTCCATATCTTCTTCCATGGCTAGCTCTCACTTCTTCCTGGTTTCAACCTGCATTGCTTCCTCATAACATTCGGGTTCACCAGAATCAGTCAACAATAAATAATATAATGAAGGAGAGTATTGTTCAGTGGGTCTACTTATCCTGGCAGATCTTCTAACACCACTTTCAGGTGTTTGAGGTGCTTGTTGATGTTGTGGTAGCTGTTGTTGTTGTGGTTGTTGATTATTATTATTTTTAGGAATTTTTCGGTGATCTCATCAAGAACTATGTATTCTTTTTTTTCTTTTTCCTGTTTCTTTTCCTGCAACTGATTCTTATATAATACCTTTTCAATGAAAATTACATCTCTGCTCCTAATTATTTTGTGATTTTCATAATCATATAAGCGATAGCCAAAATCATTAACACCATATCTAATAAAGGTACATTTCTTTGATTTTGCCTTAAGCTTTTTTCTATTTTATTTATTAATATGGAAAAAGGCCTCACAACCAAAAGGCTTTAAAAAGGAGTAGTTTACCTTTTTACCTATCCATGCTTCCTCTAGAATACCACCATCCAAGGAACTTGAAGGCTCTCTATTTAGATAAACAATAGTATCTACAACATCTACCCAAAATTGTGAAGGAAATCCTTCATCCAATCTCATTCACCTTGCACGCTCCATGATTGTTCTGTTCATCCTTTCTGACACACCATTTTCTTGTGGTATTCTTGGAACTATCTTCTCTCTGTGAATTCCATGCTCTGAAAAAATCCTATCAAACTCTTTGCTGCAATATTCACCTCCATTGTCTAATATGAGACACTTCAACTTAAGCTTTCCATTTCTTGAAAGTATCAGATACATCAGATTTATTATGAATACAATAAATCCAAGCTTTTTTCTAGTTGCATCATCAATAAAAATAGCATAATAATGAGAGCCACCAAGAGATGATACCTGAGCAAGCCCCCATGCATCTGTATGCATAAGCTCTAATTTTTTGCTCTTCTTTTCTATCCCAACTCTGAGAAATCTGAGTCTCTTCTATTTTCCATAAACCCAATTCTCACATAAATCCAAATCAACATTCTTCAATCCTAGCAACAAATTTCTTGAGTGAAGAATCTTCATCCCCTTCTGACTCATCTGTCCAAGCCTATGATGCCATAATGCTGCATCTTCTCCTTTGGAAGTTAAAGAATTAACAGAGTTAGAAATATCATTTCATAAATACAATGTACCAACCTTTTCACCTTTTGATATTACCAAGGCTCCTTTGGTGACCTTCCAAGTTTTATCTGTGAAAGTGTCACACAACCTTCATTGCCTAACTGCCCTATTGAAATCAAATTTTTCTTCAGAACATGCCTTACCTTCTTTAATAGCCATTGGTTTCCATTCTGTTGTTTTACAAGAACTTTACCCATTCCAAAAATTTTACAGGGTTTATCATCACCCAAACGAAATTGTCCAAAATCTCCTTGTCATGAAAATATTTCTTATAAGGTGTGGCATGGAATGAGACCCCTAAATCTACCACCCAGGAATCAGAAACATTTTCTAAAGAAATTAAAAGCATCTTGTAATACATCACTTGTCACATTGGCTTCATGATTGTTTTCTTGCTGTGTGTCTCCTTCTTTTTCCTTCCGAGATCTGCAGTCCTTCTTCAGGTGTGCTTTCTTTCCGAATTTCCAACACACTATCTCCAATCTAGACTTGGATCTACCTTTCCTTGATTTACTGCGATATGCAGATTTATTTCCTCTTTCCACTTTCATTCCCCTAGACTCTGCACTGAAAGCATAACCCAATGTCTCACTGGAGCTTTTCCATCGCATTTCCTCACTAAGGATAGCATCGACAACATCATCAAACTTCAAAGTACTAGATCCAAAGACAGAGTTACTAATGGCCATAAATAAACCATTCCAGCTTTCTGGCAATGAGCATAGAAACAAAAGAGCCGTAACTTCATCATCAAATTTTACTCCTACAAAACTTAACTGACTAGTAACTATATTAAAATCATTTAAATGGTTTGCAACAGATCCACCTTCCAACATCTTCATATTAAATAAACGTTTCATAAGAAATACCTTGTTTGAGGCCAAGGTTTTTTCATATAATGTCGCCAATGCCTTAATCAAACCCTTTGTTGTTGTTTCCTTCGAAATATTGAAGGCTACCGATGCCGTGAGGCACAACCGTACTGTTCCAAGTGCCTTTCTATCGAGAATCACCCATTCGTCATCTATCATAGTCATCATCTTCTTTCTTTTTCCACTCAATGGTAGGTTTCTGATATTGATAATCTTCCATCTACATCTTCCACAACTGGAATTTTTGGCCATTAAATTTCTTGAACCTAAAATTACCGTATTCCACCATTTCTCCCACTCGAACCAAGAATCCTTCTTTCCTGCGAGTTTATCAGGCAAACAGACCTTCGGCTCTGATACTAGTTTTTAGAAAATTATATATTACATAGCAATGCAACATATAAAATATGCAGAAAATAGAGGCACACTAAACACATAAAACCAGAAAGACATAGATATATGTGGTTCACCTAGTTTGGGGTACATCCACCATGAACAACCAGTTCTTCCTTTCTATTATCCAACAAAATGAATAGACACAACCTAATATAGATCCGTTGTAATAATCTTTGTTCTCTCTCATAGTATCCCAATATTTTTCTTACTCTAAGAATACACATACGATACACAACTGCAATACAATACCTTCGCACAATAGAGGGGTTTCCTTCTAGGGCAAAAAAACCTAAACTAAACATAACTTCTACTGTCATATCATCCACCTAATGAACGGCCTAGATTGACTAGAAATTACTATATGTTTACAAGGCAATTTTACATCTGTTTTTAGCTTTGGGGACGATGCTCGTGAAACCCCCCGCAAGGGGGGGGGGGGGGGGTCTCCATAAAGTCACATCCTCCCCCCATCCGTGGACCCCCCAAGCAGCGTTTAATTTCAGGTGTCGTTACCGCACGATTAAGGTATAGGCATCCAACGCTGTGATAAAAAATAAACAAGCTAATCAGGCTCCACACCCAACACTTTTTATGTTGAGAAATTCCACTTGGACCTTGTCTAATTTCTGTTGAGGCAATCCAAAACCTGCATTTCACTAGGTAAGGAATTTATGCTGTTGATTTTTTAAATAAATTTTCTTGGTTAGTTCTATCAATTTGTCATCCTTGGCCATAGAAATACATTTTGTAGCGTTAAAATTTTCAACAACCATTTTCTTACAGACAAAGCCAACTTCACCAGCACTCGAGGGTCTGATTCATTCGAATGGTGAAGAAGTCTTAACAGATGCTTTCTGGCCTCTGTCATATCTTTCTAATGGAACAAATGATAAAATTCAAGCTATGATTGAGGTCGGTGTTTCTCAAAGATTCGTTGAGCTTCTACTATAACCATACATACTGAAAATTTGATGAACATTTTTGAGCTTCTACCTTTATTAATGTTGTAGATATGTGTATTTCATGCAAGGATATTAATGTTATGGTTAAGAATGTGTTCTATTAGTTCCATATTTGTTTTTTTAGATAAATGCTAGATATTTATCAGAGCTATTATTTTGCTAAATGCATTTGAAAATTTCAACTCTACATGTTTTGTCTCTACAGTCATCCATCTCCATCTGTTCTTATCCCTGCTCTTGGGATTGTGGGAAATATTGTATCTAGAAATGATATAAAGACTCAGGTATATCCAATCTCTATTGGAATATGGTTTGAAACTTGAAATATTGCAAGTCAATCTACGGTGTACACATGCAAGTGGAGATTTAATTAATCTTCTATAATTTATACAATCACACATAAATTAAATGATTCAGTGAGTTCTTTGAGACAGAGTGAATACTTGGTTTTTATTTGCTATATTATGTTCTCAGGAAATTTTTTGAGGATGTTTGTTGCCTCATTACATTATCAACAATTAGGTATTTCCCTATCTCTTGGCACTGTTGACGTATAATCATAAGAAAATTATCAAGAAGGAAGCATACTGGACCATCTCAAACATAACTACATGAAGCAAAGATCAAATACACGTTCCTTATCTACTGCTTTATATATTAAGAATGACACTTCATTGAATGTCTTATTCCTATTAAAATGTTGTTTAAGTTCGTATATCCTGAGTTTGGATTTTTTTATAGGCTGTGATTGACACCAACATTATTACTCCTCTTGTACAAGTGCTGCAAACTGCTAAGTTTGATATCAAGAAAGAAGCAACACGAGCTATGTCTAATGCTACTTATGCTGGTACACATGATCAAATCAAGTATGTATTTAATGATTATATACAATCAACACAAGAATATTTCTAAAATGGGTTGTCTAGTAATGAATAAAGGGGTCAACTTACAAGATGTAATGTATTGAGATGTGTTTGTTGATGAAATTCAGTGTGGTGTAGATGTTCAATAATTATTGTTAGTTAATACAATGAGACAAACTATAGATTCTTTCTTTTGGTTGCAGATACTTTGTGTAGAAATGATGCATTAAGCCTCTATGCGATCTTCTAGCCTGTCCAAACCCAAGAATTTTAACTGTTTGTCTTCAAGGGCTAGAGAATATTTTTAAATTTCAGGAAGTAGAGAAGGATTTGGGCAACACTGGAGGCGTAAATATCTATGCACAATATATTGATGATGTTGAAGGGCTTGATAAGATTGAGAACCTAAAAATTCATGACAATAATGAAATTTATGAGAAGGCAGTAAATATTCTTGAAACTTATTGGCTGGAAGATGATGAATATGACCAAACAATTAAATTTTACCTCTCATATTTAAAAATTTAAGTGACCTATGATATGCCGCTGATGGATGGAACACTTTATTTTCGTACATTCAGAGAGATTTACATAGTGAAGTATTCTTGCATGCATTGTGTATACTCTATGTCCACATGATATCAAATATCTTTTAGGTTCAACATGAGTACTTTATTTGACCTTGCCATCAAACTTATAATTATTTAGTATTTTTGTGGAAGCTTGAATGGAGTCTACTTTCCAAAGTTGAAAGAAATTTCTAAATATGAGTCTTATGTTTGTCATCAAGAGAATAATTTAAAGTGTTATTCTAGCACTAATGAAATTTAATTTTTTAATATTTCTCCACCAAGCTATATAGATTCCAATCAATGATCTAGTATTTCATAATAGGCAAGTGATCTGTTGTGGAAATTTTTTGTTTAAATTTTTTGTTGCTTATCAATATCCTTGGTTGTTGATAATTTTCTTCAAATTTAATTTTAACTTTTATTTAACCCTTCTCATTAGGGATATAGAAATGATGAATCAAACACTAGTAGCAAACAAGGTTCTCCAAAGATCATGTCCATACCTTTAGATTCAAATGAAGCAAGGGTGAAGGGCCATACACATATATGCAAAATATACATGTGTGTTGGGTTTCTTCTTGTGTTGCACTTAGCACTACTAATGACCTTTGCGAAAATGATATACCCTTCATGCACTTAATATAACTTGTAGTAAGGTTTTGTGTCCTTTATTACCTTATGCTCATTACATGGAGTTGTTTCTTCTATTTTTTGTAGATATGTATTGCAGCTCGAGGCTTAAATTTTCCAATGCTACCTTCAATGTGGCCTTTGATCAATAGTCTCTTTGAGTTAGGGTAACTTGTATCATTTATTGGATGAATGTATCACCTTCTCATTTTGTGTTTGATCATTCTATCCAGTTCATTTTGGATGTCTCATGTTGACTTCTTGCACCATGTTACTTGCACGTTAGTGTATACATTGTTGTGCTTATGGTATTTATCTCTATGGGAATTCAACGCAGCTCTTGAATGAGGTCTCGATAATGATTCTTAATTGCACGCCATCAACACTTGTTGTTTACTTCACGTTATCACCTTTTCAATGAATTCATGTGTTCGTTTCATAATATAACAGTCTTGAATTCTGAGTCTTTGTTGATACATAGAGCTGTGTGCTTTATGACAATATTGTTGCATATAAATTCTCTAAGTAGTTAACATTTTTGGAATCAGTGTGATTGTGTGACTTGCTATCTAAGGATGGTCGCATAGTAACATTGTAGCATAGATCACATCTTCTAGTTTCTTCCCTAAGACTCTAAAATTAGATTTTTCAATTCCTCGAAGATATTGTGACTTGTGGGAGATATTGTGATTGGTGGAAGTTATTGTGAATTGTGGAGGTCACATAGTCACATTCCAATGGAGGTTGCATTTTATGGTCACTTTTCTAAGACACTGAAATGTGATTTTGTGACATGTAGTGTTACAGAGTGATATATTCACAAATATGGCAAATAATTATGATGATTGTCCAAGTCATGTTTCGGAAGTGCGTCCTAATCAAACCATGATCTAGAAGTGTGATTATTCACATCGCAGTCTCTGAGATTTTTGTGAACCCAAAGAAAATGACCATCCGACAGAAACATCTATTACTCTATCTATCATTAATTTCATTAACATGTTGGCCTTTTACATACAATCACCTCACAAATGGTCCCATGCTTTGGTCAGTTGGTTTTATGCTATTATTCCTCGGGAAGTTGTCTCACCCAAACACATATTAGTATCAAGAAAATATCACTACATAATGGGAGAAGGCCCCCACCACATCATACAATGCATCTTTTATGGCTTATAATACTTTTTTGAATAATCTTTTAGCGCAGTCCCTAAAAAATGTTGCAAAGGAATGGAATTCTATTTAATGGTTGAGGCCAAATCCTTTCAACACACTTGACACATTTCAAACACAATCTAATTTCATTATTCCAATGGTTATAAAAATGTTATTCTAATGCTTCAAAAACTATCATCAATTCTTGTACCCATTGTATTTCTTTTTTCACTATCCATTACTTCATAGTTATGTTTTAGTTGATGTGATGGATATATCTAGTTGCATATCCAGGTAATGTGTCACACATATGGGTTCGTGGATAACGACATGTTATGTATGGGATTACAAGGCTCCCATCACATTTGGTAACACATTTTTTCCGTTGTAGTTCAATCCTCTTACTGTATCTTCCATTTATGTGATGCCCACACAAAGAATGCATCGTTTTAGAGCCAACATCCAATGTCCAACACATGTGATCGACATGATTTTCATATGACTACCCTCATTCCTCATTTCTTCTTGCGATATTCATTTCTCTTCATATTAATAAATCAAGGGTTAAATGCTTCCTTATTTTATGCGAGATTTTATAAAAACCTTCCACACGTAATGTATAAAAACCACTCGCTTGTATATATATGTCCCACATATATACTCTTTTGAGTCTTGGTCTCCATCCAAAAAAGTGTTTCTTCTTGGACCATGTGTTACACATTTCGGGTTATTTGGATATACCCATCATAAAAAAAATTCAATATATTCTCCACGACCTTACCTACATGTCCTATTATAACATAGATTTGTCCAAGGGTGCTTCACATGATAATGTTCTGTAATTTGAATGTTAGAACCTTTCATGTATGGAAATAATTTTAATTGTTATTTCCAATATGTAGGTCATGTTGTTTCACATGCTCTTACATCACATAGAAAGAGGGGAATATTTAGAGTTAGAGGTAAACAACATAATCCACCACTGCTCAAAAACAAAGAAGATAAGGATGATAAAATTATTTCCAATGGAAATTTCCATACCACAAATGTCAACGAATTAGAAAATCAAAATAATATTAAGAGAAAAGTTTAAATACCAAGGTTAAGCGTCAATTTTAGGTTAACATGTTCTTTCTTAGGTAAATTATTTCAATTATCCACATCAGCCTAGGTTCAATTTCATTTCATTAATTAAAAATCACATAATCCATAAACATTCAAAAATAGATTTTCCTTACTACAAGGAGATGGAAAATAAAAGTAGGAGACCTCCATCATGACAAGAGACAATAATGAAGAGATTAGCCACATCAAATATAAACTAATCTAAACTAATGAAGAGATGCATATATCATGACATTTGATATCAAAACTAAACTAACAATACATTAATAGATATGTAATTAAATATTCATTCATCACCATCATATCCATGCAAAAAAGGGGCGAGTTAAGATAATCTAGGAGTAAACATCATGGACACATTAAATCACCATAACTTAATTATCTAGCAAAGCACCCTTATCCAGTAGATCATAATATATTGTTCGTACCAACACACATCTAACCATCCACGTGTCCATTTATTTGAAAGAAATCCACACTATAGTCTTAAACTATATAAAGTCCAATGCATTGTAGCAATTATATGTTCTAACCCTACAATTAAAGTTCAGTTTTCATCTTGAACAATGTGTTCCACTCATATAAAATGTGCTACTGGAAAATTTTCGAGAATGGCATCATGATCATCTATCAATAACCTCCATTGTCGTTGTTTTTCTCTACTCTTCACTTGCTTCAATTGCAACCGAGTTTCTATGACCAAGTGACTATATTGGGCATAAATAACCTCTGGCTAGTAATCTTGAAAAATAATATGATCTTTAAATTTCTTTAATTCTTAAGAGAAATGTCCCATTAACACCATTGAACCAATTGGGTATGTGTAATTTGATGGATCATTATACTCTTGCAGCAACGTGGATTTAGACATAGTGCATCGTAATAAATAAGAATGCACTTTTTCTTGATTATTTTTTGGTGCAATGATAGTGAAGGCATCACCTTCTCTAACCATATCAGAAACATGATCATAATCATTGTCAATCATAACCACTTCATTGTCCATTTCCTTCTCAGTCACGTTTTCAAATGGGGGAAATGGGTCAATTCTTCGTGTTTCCATGGTTTAAAAAAAAATTATTTGGTTTTCACAGTCATCGATGGACTCTATCTGATCAATAAATGTAGAACAAAAACATGAGCACTTTCATTTCTCAATGAAATGGATATTTGTCATGTTCTTACTCCTAATTGAGTGTAAAATTATTGTTTGAGGGATTCTAAGGCAATTAAATGACAATGATCTATCAACATCACCCATTGCAATATTCTGAAAGTACCTCCTTGAGAGAAACACACACTTGTATGAGTCAAATTTTGAACAATATTTAATATTTTTTATAAAAAAATACAGACACATGGATACACATATATCTCTAGACATGTATAATATATTCTTAGTTAAATGTGTACGCTTATGTGTGCACATCAGCCATCCTTGGGTTCAATACATGACTTAAATTGTCTTTGCAAAAATTAACAACATCTAAAGAATTTACAAGTAAATAAGCTAAGTGATTCAATTGATGCCTCATAAGTGCACATTTTATGCATACCCCAGCACCATCGTGCTCTCTTTTTCCATTGCATGTCTCAAAGAAATTCCATGTATGTCAAATGTTGATTCTCTTATGAAGACGAGACAACCAAAAGAATGAGCTTGCTAATTTGAATTGACCAGAAAAACCATCTGACCATACCCAATGTTCTTTAAGAGTGACCCTTTATTTCAACAATTCATTATAAATAACATTAAAACAATTTTGAACAAAACATGTATCATGTGTTCGATCATCAATGATGTAGAAATAGTACTCCTTAATCGCATCACGATTATTTTCATCACTTTCAAAGCCATCGTTATCAAACTCTGCAAATCTATACAAAATATGCACAAATATAGATACTTGGTCTGAACGATAATACTCACTTTGTATCTCCCTTTTTGGACTAAACATGTAATTATTAGTGAAATAAACCATTAATAATATTTTTCCTTTTTGGAACACCTCACGTGATTGCTTGAGCTATAAATCTTGCCATCACGCTATATGACAGTGCTTAATATATTTATATATTTGCACCCTGAACTTCTCCAAAAATTCTATCACAGAAATTTCATCATCAAGTAAACTGATATTTTTTGATGTTGTGCTTAAATCTTCAACATAAGTGTATGTAAAATTTTCATATCGCTTCCAACTCAGATTGAGATTTGACAGTCTGGGATCATTAGGATCAATGGGATACTTTGCATCGTAGAGTGCCAAATGAGAACATGTTGGGAATTTTCTTCCACCGACACATTCTTTGTTATAAAATAATTTAGTATTATCTTGTGAAAATAATATGTTCGATAAAATTTCACGAACACTTGAAGGAGGGGGTCATTTGACCAATATTTTATGCCAAAATTTACAAATGTGTCATAAAATAATTGGAATTCTACATGGTATCGACAAGAACATGTTTCTCGAATAGTGATAGGTCTTACATACCATGGTTTTATCTTCACAATTGTGCTAAGGGAAACCTTCACATCAGTATTACTCTCCATAAAGTTTTGGAATAATTATACTTGACTAATCTGTGTTATTTGTTTGGCATGAGATTCATAAAGTCCCTTAGATATATGGTGTCACACAACATCCTTTTCATTTGGCGACACACGAGAATTCAAATCCCAAAACTCTTTTACCCTATACCTCACACCATCAGGAAGTCTATCATGATATAGATGCCTGTAGATATTAGCCCAACATGCAAGGTAATCATTCTCATATAATTGAATTCTAAATTTTGTATGCCTCGATACATGTTTTCTTGATGTTTTAAACAATTTGAAAGTGGCTGACATACCAACTTGACGTATTTTGTTTCACAATTACACCTATTAAAAGTGCTCTATGAGCATTTTTTTCAACTTGAGATCACTTTTTGGCCAGTGTTGCAAGCGCTGACGTCACATTTTTTGATACCATTTGATTTACTAAAACCTCTTTCTCACTTTTAATGCCCAATAATTCCACAACATTTCTAAGACATTTGCGCTTTAAAAATCTATGTAACATCTGAGATTGTGTTATGATAGTTTTACATTCAAAAAGATGTTTCAACCCCCAATTTATTTTATCTCGAACTGTCCTTTCAAGCATTGGCTGTCCCAATTTTTCAATTTTAGTTCGATCCATACTATCTAGAAAGTTGTAGTTGTATACAATGTTCTTGAAACTTCCAATTAATTGTAGTGAAATTTGAGGTGTGGTAGTATCTTCTTGTGGTTCTGATGTTGTCCCTGCATAAAAAACAATATTAAATTCTAATTTGAAATTGACATATACATATTTTTTATTTTAAAACTATCTTGAACTACAATGTTTTTAAAAAGAATACAAAATTCAAATTGAAGAAACTATTGACTCACCAGTCAGATCGATATCAATATTCTCTTGGACATTTGTGTTTTCAATATTCTCGTTGACAAGTTCCTCAACGTTCTCTTCGACATTTGTGTTTTCAATATTCTCGTTTACAAGTTCCTCCACATTTCTCATTTCCTTGTCATTGTCATGCACCTCTACATCTCTTTCACCATTCTCTAGCTCCAAATACTTTAGAATAAGTGCTTCATGCTTTCAATAAGAGAGAAAATTAAATAAATAATTAAATTCTTAAAGTCATTTTGCAAAAATACTTCATGCCTTCATGCACCCAAAAAAACTTCAAAAAAGAAATCACCAAAAAATATTTTGCACCCAGAAAACTTCCAAAAAAAATTGGCAGAAAAATATTTTGCACCGAGAAAACTTCCAAAAAAAAATTTCGCCAAAAAAATTACGCACCCAAAAAAACTAAAAAAAAAATCGCCAAAAAGAATTTTATACCCAGAAAAATTCCACAGCTTCCCAGGAAAAAAATTCAGACCCTCACAGGAAAATAATTTGGACCCTTGCACCTTCACACTTTCGCTGGCTCAGAATGGTGTGAAGAATTCATCTTTTGAGCGAGAGTATTTATATAGAGCTCTCGTCTGAAACATTGTTACAATATGATGAATCTTCACAAGATTCCATCAGTCAAAGATCAAATGTTTTGATTAAAGTTTAAGAAACTCTCATCCGAGATTTTATTAAACTCTCGCCTGAGAGTTAAGTAACCTCTCAGATGAGAGTTATAAAACTCTCAACCTAGAGTCTACCTTGGGTAAACTCTCGGGCGCAAACTCTCGGTTGAGAGTTTGTACAACTTTTAGATGAGATTTTAGCCACACGATTAAATTTAACCTTTGCTGGTTTAAACCCTCAGTCGAGAGTGTAAAATTTCTTCGCCGAGAAGTTAATATATGTCTCACTCGATAAATTATCTCGGCCGAGAGTTTTTGGTCAATGAAAAATCCAAAAAATTATGCAGTTTTCAGGAACCTACAGCTTTGGAGGGGTGGGACACATACAAAAACAAAATTTTATCGTTCAGACCTAGTACCATTAGATTCATCTCTGAATCTAGTTTCTAATGATGCGAGTTTTGTGGAGTTTCATTAAAAATTTCAATTTGTTATTAATTTTATACTAATTGTGTCACTGTGGAATTTCATTGTTCTAAAAATTACAGTGAATGAAAATTCAATAAATTTAAAATATCAACAGCAAAAAAATCAGAAAAATCATATTGCAATTCCTCTTCCTGTCTTCTTCAAAAGGGTATTGTAATTTTTCTTATTGAAGATCGCATTGAAAAGAAAATCTAGGGCTCATAAAATGTACTGAAACATCACCATTTGTTTTTCTTCATCCATTTCAAAAAATAATAAAAAATGGTGATTTAATCTGAAAATTACCAAAAAATAGTCATTGCACTAGTGCAATCTATGTAGATTATGATGATATGGTTTAATTCCAAAAAATGAATAACCATCCCTAAAAAATTTAGGGTTCAAAAAATGACTATTTATGTTTGCTTGAAAATTTCAAGTATATGCGGTTAGTAAACAACAAATTTACCCCTCTATATGTCAATTTTTTTATTTTTTAAATATGAGTATGGAGGTAAGAAAATTCTCTACAAATCTTGTTTTTATGTTAAAGCGTAATTTGCATTGAAAATATGAGTTTAGTGAAGTTGAAGTTGAAAAAACATAGAAAATTGCAATTTTCAACGTCAAAAAGGAGCAAAAAGTGTTTCCCAACTTCAAGTTTTCACCCGTACTATAGGTTACCGACTCTCACAAATTACGGGAATTCAGATTTTACAGAATGATTCTTAGCTTTGAAATTTTAAAATTGACCTTGTCAACCCTAAATTTAGAATTAAACAATAAGGTTTATAAATACTAGCGCAAACGTTCAAGTAGCGACTGCTCCGAGTTCCCCTAAATGCTCCATTCACTTATGCTACTTGTCCTCCTTCATTGCCTTCTCGTACAATGTCACGTCTGAGTCGGTGTTATTTTTCTTTTGATGGTGGAAGTTATTGATCCAGGGTAAATTCTTGATACCCTTAACCAAGACCTTTTACTTCGGCGGATAATTGGAATTGCATTTAATTAAGACGTTAATGAACTAAAATGAACAATTGTAGCTGTAAATAAGAGGAAGATAAATGAAAAATATTAACAATCATAAGAAAATGTTGTTTGATGATGGAGTTCGTCTAGGAGGGAGTACATCTTCGGGCCTCAGTGTTAAGATTGTGTAGGCTGTTGCATTATGTGTTGGAAGAAGATGTACATGGAAGTGTTTCCCTATGATATACAAGTAAAAATCTCCCTCACACAGGAGTGGCTTGACTTCTTTAAGAGATGTTCCACTGCGGAACTCTCATACATAAAGAAAGACCCCTATCACTATGACCATAGTTGACATTTAATAAATAAGAGTATCCTGCTAATCCTGGCAAACAAGGGATCTCAACAATACACATATGAAAACGAGCATCACGCCAATGTGGCATAAAAGGGATCTCATACATGACACAAATCCATAGCTGAAGGTACACCAATAGCAAAACAAGGAAAGATCCCATGACTCATGTATCATCCAGGATCTACAAGAAATAATGCATCTCAAAGAGAAATAAATGAAGAAGTACATGGAATCCACATCATATACCTTATGCTGTGATTTGCTGAAGGTTTAGCTGCTTTGTGGCTAAATTTGAAAACACCATCAATCTTGTGACGTCAAAAAAGGTGAAAAGGACTGCTCACTTGTGGAAATCTGACACCTACATAACCCACTTCCAAAACTGGATGAAAAATCAAAAAATCAGATGAAGAAACTGAGCATGCCATCAGATTCGTGGTGTCGAGCAGTGTAAAAATGACAGAAAATTTGTCCCATTTGGACAAAGTCAAAATTTCGCCCTCTTGAAAGTTGGGCTCAATCAAGGTTCCACCCGGCTCTTTTCTGGCTCATGGTTCCACCTCCTTGATTTGCATACAGCAATGTACCTGCAAATAAAAATTGAAATTCGTGTCTCCTCAGATTATGTGCCCATACTTGGCTGCAAAATAACATTATTCTTCTGCAAAATCGTGCTCCTTCTCCATGCTTGGCTTCCCCCCCACGCATAACAAATAAGCTAGGTTTAAGTATTTTCCATGGGTGGAATTTACAAGTCAAGGCCATTGGCCTAGTGGTAATTTTTAGAAATTGTTGGAGGGAGTTTGTGTGGTCAAACCCTACCCACTTCGAATGAAGTAGAAATATCTTTAAAGAAATCTTCATTTACTTTTCTTTTGAACCGTCCGCATTTAAATTTAAATTTTAAGTTGGTTGGTTGGTTGGGGTCGGGTGGCTCGCCCCACGATCTCCGTCGGCACACATATAAGTTGGAGGTTTTGTTTGGTCGTTCTGCATATGGTGGTAGCTCCTATTGCATAGAGAGGCTACTGCATGGGTGGGGCTGGTGGGGTCGACCACGGGTTCAACTCCCACCAGCCTCAAATATATGTTACATAACACATATATATAATGTATATGGGTTGCCCGGGTGCGTGGGGTCTGGCAGGGTTCATGGCCCGCCAGCCCATTTTTTTAATATATTTTTTTGTTACATAAACAAACCGGGCTTTTTGAAAAATCCAAAATCTGACTGAAGGAGGAAAATTAACTAGGTGACAATTTAGCCCGTAATCTAGCCTGAGTGTGCCAAAATCCAGTGACCGAGGTTGGTCTGATTTGCGTCCTCCTTAAGGCTACTGAGTCACCAGGTCAACCTGGAACTTTGAATGCTCCTAACTTTCTCATACGAGCTCAGAATAGAGTGTCATCTACATCGTTGGAATCAGAAAGACGAGATCTACAGTATGAACTTGGTTCGAGAGACTTTCAAACACTTTGATTTTTGAGTCTTGTACTCAATCCAATTGTACGTGTACCTATTTAATCCACCTGGATCATTCCTCCCCACTGAGGAGCTTTTGGTCCTCCAAAAGCATCAAGCTTTACCTATCATCAACTATCTGCAAATGTCATTGAAAGGCACATCCCCACATGACTCCTTCATCTGGCATACTTCCAAATCAAGATGCAAAGCCATCATGTACAACTGATGCAATGCAATTTCCGACAAGGCACATCCCTTGAAGACTCCTTCACCTCTCATACCTCAGAATCAATATGAAAATCCATCATCTACAACTACTGCAATGTGATGTCTGAAAAGGCACATCCCTTGAAAACTCCTTCACCTTTCGTACATTGGAATGAAGATGCAAAGCCATCATCTGCAATTGAAGAATTGCAAATGTTTAAAAAGGAACATCCCTTCAAGACTCCTTCACCTATCATACATCAGAATCAAGATGAAAATTCATCATCTATAACTGCAGAAATGCAAATGTCTGAAAAGTCACATCCCTTGAAGAATCCTTCACCTCACGTACTTCAAAATCAGGAAGAAAAGCCAACACCTGCAACTATTGTGGCACGAATGTGTGAAAGGCACATCTCTTGAATATTCCTTTATCTATCGTATTTCAGAATCAATATGCAAAGCCAACACCTGCAACTTGTAGTAACACAAGTCTGAGAAGATACATCCCTCAAAGACTCCTTCACTTTCATCCTTTCGAATCAAAATGCCAACACCTACCTAAAGCTGCAACAAACATTACATTCTCAATTTGACCAAAAATGACCCAAATACTTCCATACTTGCCACAAGTTTATAACATGTACTCATTGGTCAAGCTTACAGCAAAATGGAAATCATACCTCAACAAAATTACAAGACTAGACCTCATCGTCACATTTCGAAGTGATGGAAAAACACCTCATCAATTTTACAGGAAAGAAATGCATCCTATGATTCATAGAACATGACAAAAACATAATTGTTTCATCTTGAAGTGATGGAAACACATCATTACTTTTACATGAAAGAGGTCGAACACGCCACTTATAAAACAAGGCCAAAAATATATCATGGTCGCTTAAACGAGTGATGGAAACACATCATCACTTTCATAATAAAAATGCGATAAACGATTTACAAACATGGCCATGACAAGCTTAACATCTCTAGAAAAAAAACAATCTAGAAGAACCACTTCTCACTTATTAAATTGAGTGGATCATTTCCCTATGGTGAACTTGATTTTCAATCAACTCTTTCAACTTGTGTATGCATGGGCGCTTTGTCTTTAAGGTGCTGCTCCAGATGAAATTTCCAGCATGTGGCTCTTTGGTGGCCACTTTGGTTTCAATGGGTGCAAAAGTTATTTTTCCTCCAAAACTTCTTAACCAATTTCTTTTCCTATTGGGGAGAAGGCTTTTCATTCATCTTCCTCCTCTGTGCTGCCATCCTCTTCCAGCACTCAGAAATCACATGGTTATTTAACCCACAAAAATAACAATTTTCACGATGCCATATTTTACAACCATGGTTATTAACATTCTTATAATCAAAATGCACTCTGGAATAATGAGACTTAGTATACCATCTGGGGTAGTCTCTGGTGCTATCATGATGATGGGAGCTCACCTCAGTTCCTTCACTGCAACGTGCATTGCCATGGAATGACGGCGAAGTGTCCCCATCATTCCTCTTCCTTGGATAGTTCATCATTATTTTTTTTCCTTTGATGTCCTTTGAACATCCTTCGTCAATGTACCCCAAACCTGCATAACGAGGTTGTGGCACAAAATACAATGGTTTGGTTATGCCTTGGCCACGAATGCCAAGTCCTCCTCCTCTATAACCCATCTTGGTGAGGAGTCTCATGTCGGTTCCTATGATGGGTATCTCCACACTTCCAACTGAAATAACATCATGTGAAGAAACTGAAGACAAATCAACACTGTTTACCTTAGGTGTTGATTGTGAAACAGATGAATAAAGTTGTTGTAGGCCTTCGTTGCACTTCACTTCTGTCAATGCCTCTAACACGGCTTGTAGCTAAATCTTCAACTGCTGCGTCTCCTCCTTCTCTTCCTGAAGGAATGCTTTCAAGGCATCATGATCTTCTTGCAGAATTTAATTGTTGCGCTTCAATCCTTCCCACGCCTCTGTTGTGGCTTGCAATTGAAGCTGCAACTGTTGTTTGTCCTCCTTCTCTTTGTGTAGGAGGGTCTTCAATTATTCGTTCTCTGCTGCTTGTTTTTCGTAAGCCTCATACAATATTTCCTCTTTCTCAGAAACCTTGAGCATGGTTTCATACATGTCCTTGAAATTCTCCATGGCTCAACTTAGTGAACGTCCAATGTTCACGCTTTTAATCCAATCAACAAGAATACCTGCTCTGATACCACTTGATCCAGGGTAAGTTCTTGATACCCTTAACCAAGACTTTTACTTTGGCTGATAAATAGAATTACATTTAATTAAGACGTTAATGAATTGAAATGAAAAATTGTAGTTGTAAATAAGAGGAACATAAATGAACAATATCAACAATCATAAGAACACGTTGTTTGATGACGGAGTTCGTCCAGGAGGGACTACATCTCCGAGCCTTGGTGTCAAGATGGTGTAGGCCGCTGCGTTATGTGTTGTAAGAAGAAGATGTACATGGATGTGCTTTCCTATGACATACAAGGAAAATTTTGACTCACGCAGGAGTGGCTTGACCTCTTTAAGAGATGTTCCACTTCAGAACTCTCATACATAAAGAAAGACTCCTATTAGTATGAACATAGCTCACATGTAATAAATAAGGGTATCCTTCCAATCTTGGAAAAAAAGGGATCTCAACAATACACATATGAAAACAAGCATCTCGACAATGTGGCATAAAAGGGATCTCATACATGACACAAATCCATAGCTGAAAATACATCAATAACAACACAAGGCAAGATCCCACGACTCATGTATCAACTAGGATCTACAAGACATAATGCATCTCAAAGAGAAATAAATGAAGAATTACATGGAATCCACATCATATACCTCATGCTGCCATTTGCTAAAAGTTGAATTTCTCTAAGGCTGAATCTGAAAACACCATCAAACTTGTGGCGTCGAAAAATGTGAAAACGACTGCTCACACGTGGAAATCTGACACCTGCATAACCCACTTCTAAAAGTGGCTGAAAATTTGAAAAATCAGATGAAGAAACTGAGCACGCCATCAGACTCGTGGCGTCAAGTAGTGCAGAAACAACATAAAATTTGTCCCATTTGGACAAAGTCAAAATTTCGCCCTCCTGAAAATGGGGCTCAATCAAGGTTCCACCTGGGTCTTTTCTGGCTCATGGTTCCACCTCCTTGATTTGCGTGCAGCAATGTACCTACAAATAAAAATTTAAATCCGTGCATCTCCTCGAATCTCGTGCCCATACTTGGCTGCAAAATAACATTAATCTTCTACAAAATCGTGCTCCTTCTCCATGCTTGCCTTCCCCCCACGCACAACAAATAAGCTGGGTTTAAGTATTTTCCGTGGGCGGAATTTACAAGTCAAGGCTGTTGGCCTAGTGGTAATGTTTAGAAATTGTTGGAGGGAGGTCGGGTGGACAAACCCTGCCCACTCCTAATGAAGTCGAAATCTGTTTAAAAAAATCCGCATTTACTTTTCTTTTGAACCGTCCACATTTCAATTTAAATTTTAAGTTGGTTGGTTGGGGTCAGGGCCGCCTTGGGTGGCCCACCCCACGATCTCCGTCGGCACACATATATGTTGGAGGGTTTTTTGGGTTTGTTTGGTGGTTCCACATATGGTAGTGGCTCCTATTGCATAGAGAGGCTACCGCGTGGGTAGGGCCGGCGGGGTCGACCGCGGGTTCAACTCCCGCTAGCCTCAAATATATGTTACATAACACACATATATAATGTATATGGGTTGCCCGAGTGTGTGGGGTCCAGCGGGGGTCATGGTCTACCAGACCATTTTTTTAATATATTTTTTTGTTATATAAAAAAATTGGACTTTTTTTGAAAAATCTGAAATTTGACCGAAGGAGGCAAATTAACTAGGCAACAATTTAGCCCAGAATCTGGCCTGAGTGTGCCGGAATCCAGTGGCCGGGTTTGGTCCAATCTGCGTCCTCCTCAAGGCTTCCTAGTCAGCAAGTCGACCTGGAACTTTGACTGCACCTAACTTTCGCATATGAGCTCGGAATTGAGTGTCGTCTACGTCGTTGGAATCAGAAAGATGAGATCTACAGTCTGAACCTAGTTTTAGAGACTCCAAACACTACGATTTTTTAGCCTTGTACTCAAGCCATTTGTACTTGTACCTATTTAATCCACCTAGATCAAGAAGACTCTTAGTGACCGTTTTAAGCCATGGGTTGATGAAGCCCTCAAGCTCTCCTAGGATATTAATGTCACTATTAAAAAATTGAACCAGACTTTGGAGAGCGTCACCGTTGCAACAGTAGGACTGACTTTGCAGAAGCTAGTGGATATTGCTCAGATTGCTGCTATTCATAGTGAATGAGTGCTACCCCCACTAGTTGAGGCAGTGAAACTATTGCAGGCGCAGGTGGAGACCCCACCATCACAGTGACTCGGGACGAGTCACAAGATTTTGTTGGGGGACTGTTGGAACATGGTCCCCTAAAAGCTGTGAATTTTGTATAATTTTGTATATTTTTGATATTATTTAGTCTAACGCAGGGATTTTGGGGTGGGTCAAAGCCCCGAATGCATTGTAATGGGTCAAGGGTAGACCAAGAGTCCGCAAACCACGGTTTGTGGACCATTGGAAGCGTAGGCTAAGTTGATATAAATAGATGAACATTTTTTAGTCTTAAGGTAGGAAAGAATTAAGTCTGATGCTAAGTGCGAATTGTTAGATCTGTTGTTGGTCGTTAGGGTAAGGACTCCTGCTGGCTATGTGTGCAGGCTGTGTTGGATTTTATTGGGTTTTGAATACTAATATATGCATATATGGTTGAAGTATTTATGTGGTATCTGATCTAAGGTATTTCTGTTGATGAAAACTATTGGACCTGTTATAAATACTGTTGGTTATATATTTATGCTACGAATCTGTCTATGTTATGGTATAACTATACTCTGTTGATGATGCGTGCTGATTATTGTTGATACACACGTGGATGCGGAGTTATTAGATAGATCTGTGCATGACAATAGCTCTGTATATTGCGATTATATTGTCAACTATCCTGTGAATAGATCTGTCTGGTGCGAACCTGATAAGTTGTGAATGTGGATATGCTTGACTTACCTACCCTCTCTTGGGTGCGAAAACCTAGTTCCAACACCCTCCCATACTGCTTCGGGTGAGACTTTGGCCTGCGCAAGCAGGTCATTGCCGAAAGGGCCAGTAGTATAAGGGTTTGTTGGCAAACCTTAACCTCTGAACTTGGGTCAGGACCCCTCGAGCCAACACCATCATTGTCCCAGGATTGTGTCTAGAAGATGAAATGTTACAATTGGTAGGGTGAAGCGACTGTCCATTTTCATCTACCAAATGCGCCTTGCGGTATCCTGCTCCTGATAAGAGCTTCCGAAGTTTTGGAGTTGTTTGAATATTTTGTGCATCTGAACTCGATTCTGAATCTGCATTAACCTGAAAATTTGTATACATTAATTTTATTCTACTAATTAACATGGATAAAACAAATAAATTCAATTAGATAATGAAAATATAAATAAAATCTGAAGTAAATATTACGTCTGGAGATGGATAGAGAGAACTCCGCATTGGACTTTGAGAAATATTATGGAACGAGTTGGATTTTGAGGAATTATCCATTCGATATAATTATGAGATTTTCTCCCTGCATTTGAGAAAAATCAACAATAAATTTTGGTGTACATGCCTAAAATTAATTTTGGTGCCTTAAAAATGGACTTATTGTTATCGGTGCTAATGTACAGTTAACCACACTAGTGCACTTTAGTTACTACGCACCTGTGTCGTGTTATTAACTAACGCACCGGTGCAGTTAGTTAACAAACTCACCGAATATTCGGAAATAGAAAAAGCACAACTTTATTTTTTAAAGTGAAAAAAAAGCGGTAAATTGAAAAATGGGCAGCAAATTATTTTAGGAAATCTAATTTCATAAAAAAGTTCTTCAAATAGTGAAATCTATTCATTATTTCATTATTTTTGCAAAATTTTCCAGGGAGGGATTTGCATGAGAGACATACGTGGAGAAAGAGAGCATGAGAGCACTATGGAGCAACAAAATACTTTCTAAGAACGACACTATTCAAAGAATCATAATTTGAAACATTTGGTGATTCGCATAAAAACCCTGTAGTATAGTAAAATTGTTAAATTTTGCTGTAATAATTATTTTTTTTACAGTTTCTGTTGTATTTAATACATGCATAGTAAAAAATTTAAATTTTATTGTGCATTTTCAGAAAATAAAAACAAAAAAATCCATTCTTACGTTGAACCCTTGCTTCTTCTTGTTTTTTCCCTTGCTTCTTCTTATTTATGTGACTTCACTATTAGGGCTTTTCATTTTAGATTGAGAGGGTTTGTATTGCTATATATATATATAGGTTATGACATATAACCCGCGGACCACTTGCAAAGTCGGATCCCAATCCATGTTGGCCCTTGCATTTATTTTTTAAAAAAACATTTTTTTAAATCGGCGCGTCTCCTTGCAGCACATCGGTGCACTATTTTAGTATAGCGCACCGAGCACGTACTATTTGAAAAAAACATTTTCTTTATTAATTTATGCTCTTGTTAATCGGCAATTCAGCTTAACATATACGTTAATGTGTGGTATCCTTCATGGAGGAGAGCATCGTACGTTGTTTTCATCAAGTTGGGCAAAGGCATTTATAAGAACATAACATACCACCTTCATGCGCATTTTTTGAAAGGTGCGCAACCTTCGCGATTATTATTTTTTTTACCGAAAATTTTGTGATTTATTTATGTAATATATTAATGAATGATATGGTACGCATTTTAGATTGATAAAGAAATGACTAACAAGAGATCATAGCAAAAAATACCGAGACACATCAAGAGAAGAAAAAAAAGGCAAGTTTTGTACTATTTACACAAATTATTATTTTTGAACTATATGTAAGTTTAACTTATATCTATTACATCAGATATCATGCAAAACAGCCACAAAATGATGAAGTTTGATAAGATTATTTCTGATCTAAGACTGTATTATTGCAAACACATGGAAAAATAACAAATAAGGATGAATTAGGTGAATGAAAAAATACTATCGATCCAATATGAGTTTCTTTTTTGAATTTTCATTAATAATATACTTAAAAATATTAGATAACATGTTTCAAACAATCTATTAATTCACATATGTTTAATGTTCTACATCGACCAACAACGAAGAAAAAGAATGTTTTTCTAAGAAAAGAAAAAAAATAGAACATGCAAATGAAAATGAATTGCTCCTTAGCTCATCTGGAGTGGTGCTGGAGGTTAACGAAAGGGGGAAAAACTTTTACAAAACTTTGAGGGATCTAGGGGAACGAATGTATAGACGTTCTTTCCACTTACAATAAAAAAATAAATCCAATGATTCCAAGAACCAAATTTTATTTAAACTACATGATAAGTTTCAAGAGAATTGGTTAATGAGACATGTCAGAATTTTAATAGCAAAAATGTACAACAACAAAAAAGAAGGAATGAAAGAGTAATATTCCTTTAAAAAAATTTCTAGAATTATATGTATATATTACTAGAAATAAATCATTTAGAAATATCACTTTTGTTATATTTACTTTTCACATATCAATATAAAAATTAAATAGTTTATTGTCATGTTATATTTTCAGGAAGATTATGAAAATCTCAAAGGATGAACGAGCTGATATCAGAAATATGCCAGTAGGAGTGTCCAAAAAGGTGTACAAGGAGATGGTCAAATAAATGGACATAATTGCATCGCACGAGGATCCATCTCAACAACAACGTGCTTCAAATGTAATATGTAATCATTGAATTTTTTGATTAGCTACAATAAATAAACAATTTAGCATTACATATTAATTTTCAAGTATTTTCTTGAAGAAAAGAAAAGAAAATGGAACTCATTCAACATATAAAACAAGACGACAAGGAAGAAAAGGGTTGATATCTATGTTTGTGAGTAATTGTTACTTCATTATAACAACTTAACTAGATTTCATTTTTGTATATTTTAAGTTGTTTTACAACAATCATCATTGAATGTCTTCAAACAGGTGCTAACATACAAAGAAGAACCATCAGGTGAATTTATTGACATTAGGTTAAATATGGGTTGTCAATATATGTTGGCATATCAAAAATTGATTCTGGAATTTGTAAGCATCTATATTGTTTTACTTAGCTCCATCTATAATTAATAGAACAAAAAAATCTTTTATATTAAATATATGATTTTTTATGGGGTATAAAACTTGCAGGAAACAAAGTATGAAACTGCGCCAACAAATGAATTGTTGAAAGATCACATGAAATTTGGTTTTGAAATAATTTGTATAGTTCATGAGTCAATTCTTGCTATGGTAAATTTATTTTCGATTTACATTGATGTATATTATTTAATATTGCAATTTTCATTATTCTCACCAATGTATATACACTCATTACAATTAATTTGTATGTTTGTAGATGGAACTTGAAGAAGAAGAAATCAATCAACACAGTGAAGAAAACATTCCTCAAAATAACCCAAGTCATGGAAGTAGCATGAGCAGTGACAACAGCTCCATTGAATAATGATGATCAATATGTTTGGATATCAAATCAAGGCGTTGTATTTTTTGAAATATTTGTCTGTGAAATCAGTAATTTTGTTTAATGTAATGGACATAGTGTCCCAATTGAAAGATAGAGGGATACCAATAACTACCTCATTTTGTATGAAAAAGAGTGTCTTATTCATATATATATATATAATAAAATACATTTTAATTTATTCTATTGCGTTCTCCATTATCGTTGTGAAATGTTACACCACTGATTAAATATATGGATGATTAAATATTATAATGAAGAGATGTGAAATCTGATGATATTATATAACAAATTAATCCAAACATCACATTGAAATGCACTAATAAAAATTTAATTGATATGAATACCGTTATAAGATATGTGTCGACTTTTGATGAATAATGAATTTTAAAAAATCACAATAATTGCATGGTCATAGGTCGATGTTTCTAAAAAATACAAAATGAACACTAGTGCGTGTTAGTTACTGTGCACCAGTGCGTCTGTATGATAATGTGCACTAGTGCATTTCTATGACCTATGGGCACCGCACAAATACCAATACCAATTAGACCACCCTGTGCGCTTTATTGATGACTACCACTCATGCAGTCCAATAGGCGTTGCATGCACCGGTGCGTCTTGCCTTTAACACGTTGATGCATTTTTATAACTTAACGACCCAATGTGTTTTATCACCTACAAGGCCCAAGTTGTTCACATATTGTTGCCACCTTTAAGTTGAGAATCTCACTGGAGTCACCAAGGTAGAATGCAACCTCAAATATTTTTGACCTCCCGCTACCTTCAAGAGCTTAGTAGCTTAGATTGAGCACAAATTTTCTGAAAAATGTAGCTTCAGGCTCTCGACAGACGCACCAAATTGTTATCACCAAACCAAGACTAATTGGGTTTTTCAAAATTCAATTTGATGTAACTATTTCAAACCACTTGGGTTGGAAGTTAGCCCTTCCAACCAGAGAGGGATCTATCAATAAAAGGTAATATATTCACTAAATCGGTTTAAAAATGAATATGGATAGCTCTTAAAAGTCTTTTAAATTATTTTTTGCAGGTGGAAGATGAGTGAGGGTTACCATTGGGTATGGAGTTAGCATGGAAACTCAATTACAAACAAGCATGATTCATGGAAGCTTAGGCACATGAGCTCTTACAAAAATAGTTATGACAGAAAACATAACACATAAAGGAATGTGGAGCATAAGATTTATGATTCCAAGTAATTATGTATGAGTAAGCTGAATTAACATTGAAAAGATAAAAGAGACAAACACATAAGAGCCCAATCACAATCTCAAGTCTAAACAAAAGTCTTTTACAACTGTCTATTTGCTAAGTGAAAAACAATTACAATAGTAGCTTTGGTCATTACATCCATCAACCCTCTCTAACTCTAAAAATCCTCTATTTATATAGGGTAAAATATTTTACATAGGTCTCCCACCTGGGCTAGACTCTCAAAACTGATGTAGAGATCTAATCCCAAAAGGAATTCATTACATTGAGAGAAAATAGAGATAATTCTGTTGGAAAGCATTTGTAACCTAAAAGGACTCTATCACTATTAAATTCATCAAAAAAATTTAAATAACCCATAATAATGATGCTTATCAAACCAAAAATCTTTTTTTAGGTGGCAGCAACCATGATCAGGTGGCAAACTTCCATGCTTGAATTTAGGCCCTGATATTCGGAATTTGAGGATGAGTTGTGTATTGGTGAGGTGGAAAAAATGGTGAGATGGAAGACATGTCATCCTTTTGTTGAGTGGTCTTCATCAACAGGTGTCTCAATGATACTTCTCAAACTATTTTTATGACTCATCTGCTCCTTGAAATACATTAAATGCTTCAAAAAGATTAAAACTCTAGCTCATTGGAAAAACATAGTATTTTAAGGCAAGTTCGTAGCATAGTTTTTGTAGAGTTTTCATTTCACCACCTTCTGCACTTTTTCTAACTTTTTTTCCTATTGGAGGGTACTCATTAGGTAAATTAAGGTAAACACATGCTTTCATTCACCCTTGTCATGATATATTTTGGAAATTTTACCTCAAAACATTCTACAGCGAGTTCGTAGTGAAAACTCAACTTCAAGCCTAGAGCTCGCTATGAACTTACCTAACTCACTAGAATTTGCAATTTTTCTCCTTATCTCCTAAAAAACATGCTTGCATCTCTGTAACTGATTTGATATGATATCCTAAGACAAAAAGTGACAAAAAAAGTGTGTCTTACCATCTTTCAAGGGGCAGCAGGGTCATCCATTACAATCATCTTTAAACCCTTTTTCTTCAATTCTATTTGCACCATCTCCATTTTCATTTCTAATTCTTTGACTTGGCCTTGTAGTTTCCTTATTTCTGACTAAAACCACCTATTTCTCCTAAAGGTATGTTTCATCATTCTGTGAAGTGGTAATGTTCTTCTCAACATCTTCCTTGACCTCTCTGCAACCTCATCATAAAAATCAATCTACTTGCTCACTTCTTTTTTGAAGTCTGTGATCTCCTTCCTCTCTTGTTTAAAGTATGTTAACTCTAGTTTAGCTTCTAAAACCTCTTCTCTAGCTTCCTTAATATGTTCTCTTAGAAGCTCCAATTCAGAATTTTCTTGAACATTTTCTTTTCCTTTCTTTGTATTGATCACCTCTTCCTCTCTTAGAGACGACTCTATGATTTCTTCCCTTGCTGGTTGTTTCTTCTTTTCTGGTTATTTATGTAGTTTATCAGATTTGTCTCCCTTTGATAGTTGTGACCTAGTGAGTGGCTTCCTAGGTTTAAAAACAAAGCCTAAATCTTCACTAGAAAAATATAGCTTCTTAGCTGTAAGACCCTTTTTCTTGATTTTTTCTCCTTTAACCTGTATAGGCTTCACAACAGGAGTTTCCTCAATATCAATTTCCTGCAAAATTTATTCAAGCTTTCCTTTCCCCTTTGTCTGACTTCTAGTGATCCTTCTATGAGCTCTTGTATTAGTTTTGACTTTACTATTGGTATGGGTTTTTTGAGGCACCATTGTCTCCTACAAATGATCAACTTCTACCTCTATTGGCTCCACCATGGGCTGCACCTCTGTCTGCACCTCCACCTCATGTTCAACCTCTGTTTCAGACCTTGGTTCTTTGTCTTTCCTAGGAGTATTTGTCTTTGACCTAGGTGTCTTTCTTGGAGTGAGGACATCCACCTCATACCCACTCAAAAAAATAAAAGTGGGTCAATCCCTGTTCAACTTCTTCAACTCCTCCATAACTAACAATTTAATTAAACCATGATGAAAAATAGATGTATCACTGCTTTCAGGTTTAGATTTCACCTTTTCATTCATTTTTCCTAAACTTCTAAACAAAAAAAATGGTAAATCCATAGGCTATTTACCTGTGAAATGAAGCAACAGTCTGAAGTGGTATTGGTAGAGCATGTGAAATCTACCTTCACAAGTAAAATATTTCTAAATGACCATCAACAGTTTTGAGTAGTTGTCCTTGAGGCAACTCCTAGATATGCCTGAGGTCCTGTTAATTCCTGTGTGCTCCTCCTTCAAAAATACATCATAGTTTTGAAGCTTAAACTTTGTTACCTTGAACCACTCCTCTCAAGACCTTGGAATTTCAGATTCCTATGCAATGGTCTCAGGAGAAACAGTAAAATTGAGGATTCCCACCTTCGAAGTTCACAACAAATTCTTTGGACACTTTTGCATGAGATCCTTGCAGTTTCTAGAAAATCCTCAAACAACCTACATTTATAAAGGCTTGTGAGAAGCTGGGGTCTTCTGCAATCAACCTCATATCCATGTGCTCGTATCTGACTATAGATCCACCCTTGTTTGGATTTTTATGTGAAGCCATGCCTTCTAATACAACGATGATCAGATTCAAACTTTGACACCTGCAAAATTGTTTAAGATAGCAAGCACCTTCTTTGAAACAGGTAACAACTAGCCTAAGACAAATACTAGACAAAAAAAAAGACTTAAGACTGCTGGAAAAAGGCTTAAACAACTTACAAGGATGAAATGCAAGGTGTTGTTGTTCGAATGAGAAATTGGGATAAGTTAGGAAAAAGGGATGAGTGAGAAAACGAAATGATGGAAGGCATGATGATTACCACGCATGCACATGACGTAAGGTGACACATAAATGTAACGTATCATGATGAAAAGTGTGTTGTTACCACTGAAATTATGACAGCATACCACTTATCCCACTTTTAGCAAAAAATTCATAGTTCGTATCATTTTCAGTTACTGGGTGGGAAATTTTGATACGGAACTATCAGACACTTCCATAGCGAAAACAAAGTGTTTTACACAGAAAATGCTGCGGACTCCAGAAAAAGTTGCCAAGTGTCATAAAATTACTCTTTTAACCCATGCCATCATATTGTTTGAAATTTACTTTGATAAGACCTATATGACATGACCAATGACCATTTAGACCCCCTTAAACTATATACATAATTTGAAATATAATAAACTTCATGAATTTATTTCATCCTAATGACCTAACCTAACTCAACTAAGAAACACCTAGACAAACCTATTTTTTATCAAGGATAACATAAGAGGTGATAGACACGGGTATCATTCTAGTTCTGGTTTAGATAGTCATCATGATAGTCATTGGTATGATAGAATGACAGGGGCTATTTTCCTAAATATTTTAAAAAGGAAAAACCACCTACATTTTATGGAGATATGAAGAAACCACATGATGCAGAGGCATGGTTTCCTAGCATGAAGAAGTTTTTCAAATTGCATGATTACTCAAGAAATATGAAAGCTAGGATAGTTGCATTCATCCTTAGAGGCAGAGTAGACATTTGGTGGGAAGACGTGAAGAACGTCAAAGATATTTCTGAGGAGGATTTGACTTGGAGTGAGTTCGAAAGGCTTTTCCAAAAGAAGTATCTATTAGAGATATATTACAATGACAGTGAAAAGAAGTTTTATGAGTTGAAGATGGGTTCCATGACATATGAGGAATATACTAGCAGGTTCTTGGAGTTATTGAGGTATGTGCCTTACCTCAAGGAGGAGAAGGCCAGGATTCAAAGATTCATTAATGGGTTTCCAATTGCATTCAGAGATAAGATTGCGTTTGATGAGCCTAGATCATTGGAGGAAGCCATTTGGAAACTCAATAATTGTTATGAATAATTGAAGCATAGATAAGAAACTAAGCCATATTGGAGAGGTAATGATAAGAAAAAAGGAAAATGGGACAAGAAGTGAGCAATGCCTCGAGACACAAGTAATAAGGAGAATGTTGCACCATCGAAGAATTTCAATACATCTAGTGGAGGACAGGGATTTCAATCAAAAAAGTAGAATAAGAATGAGAATAGGGAGCCAGTGAGGTGTTGGACTTATGGAGGAGACCAACGTAGCAAGGATTTTCCACAATATCAAGGTGTTAGGCCACATATCTATAGTGTGAATGAGGAAAATAAAGTGGGAGATGTTGGGCATAAAATTCCTCGGATCTATGCAACTGTGGACAACATGCAGGAATATCATTAGGCTTCTATCACTTAGATGGATGGTAAGCTTTGTGATCAATTTTTTTCTATTTTGATTGACCCTAGATCTAACTATAGTTATATTAATCTTGACTTGGTGGATACCTGTGGTTTGAGTAAGGAAATGCATGAAGAATCTTGGTTAGTGCAGCTAGCCACAGGTACGAAGAGAAGAGTTCACCATTGGGTAAGAGCTTGCACATTTGGGCTAAACGGTGTGCCTACAATAGCGCACATGAACATATTTCCATTGGGATCATACGGTATGCTATTGGCTATGGATTGGTTATATATTCACATGACCAAGGTAGATTTCTATGACAAATATATTGAATGTGTTAGTATCCTATAATCTATAGTATCACAGGGTGACTGATTATTCTTTTCAGATCTTTCATATTGTCATTAAGGGTCCATGGTTTTCATTTATTTCCAATAAAGAAATTGTTGTCAAAAAATGGGAAAAGAATGCTTATTCCATGGTTTAGGAACCCAAATTATAGGATAAAGTTGCTAAAGGAATTTTTGTAAATATATTTAGAACTTATCTTAATTCCATCTACCACATGAGCCAAACTATGCAAAATCCATAGTTTATCGCTTAGAAAACCTTTTAACCTCAAAACCTGAAACCTTACCACATTTATCATATTACATGGTGGGACCCTTCTCGCCACGTCACCTACCCCGTTGATCTCTTGCCACCTCCCATTTTACCTCCGACCGCACCATCCAATCATCCCCTCCACTCTAATGATCCCTCACCTCTCCATTCACATACTCACACGTCCACCTTACCCCACTCCATCCAACGGTCAACATAATTTTTCGCCCCCCACCCTCTCCATTAGAGATTTA